>CM038004.1:8429370-8994473 GCA_021234005.1 Nephelium lappaceum
GCAAACCTTCACAAACGCTTCTACTTCCATAAAAGTGGCAAATGTCATCTCTAATTTCATTTATTTCTATAAGTTATTGACGGGAAAATGTTGAGTAAGGCAAAGAGGATTAAAATTTAAAATTCTAGATGTGCTGGTCATTTTTTTGTCAATTCAATTACGTAATGTAATTGAATTGACATAACGTAAATAAATGTGATTACATCATATGTGACAGCAAGGAACAAAGATGACGACGACTACTTGTGCAATGAACGATTGAAGTCGGGGTTACGGTTTGGTGTGGATTAGTCTATATTGGTGAGTGCTTGAGGTTTGGTGTATCTTCGAGCTTGAGGATGCTAGACAGAGAGTGCGACAACATGAGCTTGAGGGAGCTTGTGCGACTTCCAATGTGTTGTTGATGGTGAGGGAGAAGCTCTAAGAGAGAGAAGTTTGAGAGAGAGAGAGAGAGAGAGAGAAGCTTTGTAGATTGTGGCACCAGTTGAGAGGGAGAAGTTCGCTTTTCAACCTAATATTGATGCAGACTAAAACGACGCCATTGTGGGTCATTTTGACAAAAAAGTTTTAAAAAAATGGGTACCATCTTGGTGGCCCTAGGTGATCCACCACCTAAAACCATTGACTTGATGGTTTTCAGATTGGCTTATGGTTGTCTAAGTTGATTTTTACAACATTGAAAACTACTGATACCAACTAAAAATATTAGTACAACAATATGATAAATATATTGATGAAAAATTGATGTAAATTCTATAAAAAGTAGATAAATTTAGTTAAAAACTTCTTTTTTTTTTTAATGAAACTTATAAAGAAGTTACAATAATTAATACAGAATTTTTTTTTTTCCAAAAACAAATATACTTGACAGCTATACTAGTACTGTATAACAATGAATATAATGCATATGATAACTATATACAAATTAAAAATATTTCATTAAACCTTATTTTCTTATAGATTGTATCATACAAGCTATAAGTATTTTAATACCAAAATGAAAATTTAAGTGACTTAAACATGGCGTAATCTCTTCCCACTTACCGTTGTATGAAACCAACAGTCTAACGAACTCCACTTATTACAAAAAATTGCACAATTATTATTTCACAATCAGTTGCCCAAAAAATGTATCAGTAAGGAAATTAAATGTGTCGATCCATATATAAATATATGGAGTTACAGACAATCTCTCCTATTATTTCATATAACGAACACACCCAAATCACTTAATAAACCAATTATAATAAGTTTAGACTCAAGCCATAGCTAAAGAACTCTATCAATCAATAATTATAGACATCAAACATCGTAAGAAAACAACATTTCTTCCCTTTAAAAACAGCAAGTAACAGTACATCCAGAGTGATGGAAATGCTTCACCAACTTAAAAGAAGGGATACAAAGAGAGAGAGTTCGAAAGAAAAATAAGTGCTTCTGAATTTGGCGGACTACTCCTTCAATTTAGAGTTTCCGAAAATCAAACACGAAGAGAAAGAGAGAGGGACGAAGAGATATCAATTTTGTCCCATTCATTAAGGAAAAATGAGAGGGTTTCATTTTTTAAATACTATATAAATTCAAACTATTAATTGACTGACAATAGTAAAACTTAAGAGCAATTTAATGATCCAAAGTTCACAATTACACTTAATTGTGAAGTCCAAATTGCCTCTACCCTTCTTCACTTCTTCACTTGTTGAGTGGTGGAGCCTATTTACACACTTCAAACTTAAAAGATTTCAAGGCATTTTAAATATAAGGGAAACTTCTCTACATTTCAACAAATTGAGTTACATTCGATTCTTATATGGTATTATGAATAGTTTTATTGTCAAATTTGACAAGAACTTGTCATGTACACTTCTAGCGTGGCCATGAGGTATATAACCTCTTGGATACAACATGAACTTCTTACAAATTTAAGGTCTCATCTTATGACAGATATTATCCCCCTCAAAGTGTTTATGACATGTTTTTGCTAAATTTGACTAAGAAGAGGTTTATTTGATGAAGTTGGGAGAAGTTGCTTGAATTTTTAAATGCCTTGAAATGATGTTGTGTCATTAATGTTACTCATAGTGTAAACAGGCTTTGTATCCCAGTAAGTTAAGAAGAAGGGGAATTTTGGTTATCACAACTATTTATTGGGTGAAAAACAAAACTAAATTCACTGATTTTTGGACAATTTTATTAAGCCCTATAATTGTGCGGGCACTTTTTTCTTCCCATTTTCTTGTATATTAACAATTTGGAATTCCATTATCAAACAATAAAATATTTCCCTTGAGCTCAGAAGAGTGAAGAAATCAGAAGTAAATGGAAGATAACTTAGTTATTGTCTCAATCTTTGGATTAAGAATTCGTTTCAGTGACAAAATTTAGAAACAGAAGATTATGTTAATATAATTTTATTTGTTATGCGCAGACATATACAATTAGGGAAAGTAGCATGTTGCAAAGTTATCTTCCTGACATATTACAACTGAAAGTACTCTTAACAATGAATGATTGTGTGATATTTATTAAATTTGTAATTCAATATTACAATTATGCTTAACGTTTTGCATATAAATTGAAAACATTGTTACAATCACGCAATCGTAAAGATGGTTTTATATAGGTATAAACTGTCCATGATAGTAGCCAGTGCAAGTAGACATAAAATTACAAATACAATATGTTTGTAGCACTTTCATTGCTGTACGCATGATAAATACCCAAATAAGCCTACGAATCTACTTTTCCAGTTTGCATGTGAACATAAAGTCATAAACCTCTAACACTTGGCTATTAGTAATTAAAATTCATGAAAAAGAAAGTGTTCTCGCACAAAGTTGAATCATTTGTATATGAGATTTAGTTCAGAGGGCTTTAAGTTATTAGAAATCTCATTTTAATGAACAGCTGGGTTGACAACTGACTCCACGATGATGTCCTTGAAGTTGTGTCTGGTGATCATGGAATTGCTAAACAAACTACTCAGCCAACTCTAGCTAATTAGCATTTTAACCATAACATATTGCATCAAATGTTCCCATATTTCCATTTATATCTACCGTTTGATCAGCAAATCACATGATGAGTGGCACACATGAGATCAATCAACGTCAACAAACAGAAAATCTAGACAACAAGTAAAACGAGTTGTCAAGCAAATCACATGTTTGTCTTTCCAAGGATAAAAAATTTGTACATATAACAATCCAGGGTGAGCCAGTTTTTTACTGCAAATCAAAATAAACACAGATTTGAATGTGAGGAGTAGATTTTACAGAGCTTCTTGTGTTGTCCGTATGCATATTTCTATATAGATTTGGGTCCCCCATTAATCCCTACTCTCTCTCCATTGGAGAAAGCAGAAAGACCCCGGCCCTTTGTGTCAGTGTTATCAGAGTCTATGAAATCGGGAAGCTAAACCAAAACAAGCATGAGTGAGGACCCAGCCTCTTTCTCTCTTTTTGCCTGAATTTTTGCTAGGAGAAAAGCACCTCACCTTTTCTCTGCCCCTCTCACGTGCACCACAATTCTTCCTAGTTCCTTCTCTCTCTCTCTCTCTCTCTCTCTCTCTCTCTCTCTCTCTCTTTGCGTTTCCCGTGAAATGAAACTAGTTGACATCTTCAAGTCATTCAGGTTTCATAGCAACTGCTAGGGAATGGCACTGGAAGCCCTATCTTCTAATGAGTTCTTGAACTTTATCATCTATGACACTATCTCTGCAACCCCATATAGCAGCCAACAAGAATCTTTAGATACTAGTGCTAGTTTCTCGTTGGAAAATAATACTACTACTTTGAGACCTCAACCTCAGGAACAAGTACCTGGTGACTTGAATTGCTCTTCAAGCCCACTAATGACCCAGCGACGAAAGCATAACTTGGCCGTGCAAGGAAGGAAGAAGAGGAGGAGAAAGCCAAGGGTTTGCAGAAACAAAGAAGAAGCCGAGACACAAAGAATGACACACATTGCTGTTGAGAGAAACAGGCGCAAACAAATGAATGAGCATCTCGCTGTTTTGCGCTCCCTCATGCCTGATTCCTATGTCCAAAGGGTTTGTGTTTTTGTCTCCATAGATTTGGATTATTAGAATATAATTAATTATTAATGGATTTATATTTTGAATTAAATTCTTTCTTTTCTTCATCTTTTATTTCCATACATGTGTAAATTAAAAAAAATAAAATAAAATAAAATAATTCTGGGTGCAGGGTGACCAAGCCTCTATAGTAGGAGGTGCTATAGAATATGTGAAGGAACTTGAACATATCTTGCAGTCACTTGAAGCTCAAAAGCTCCAACTACTGCAAAATGGAGTGAAAGGATCACTGAGTGAAGACATGAATACCTCTTCATCAGAACTTACTCCAACCCCTTTTTCACAGTTTTTTGTGTATCCTCAATACAAATGGTCTCAGCTTCCTAATAAGTTTCCATCAAAGACCAAGGCTGTCCATTGCTGATATTGAGGTTACCTTAATTGAAACCCATGCAAATCTCCGAATCCTCTCTCGAAAAAGCCCTAGACAGCTCTCTAAATTAGTTGGCGGTTTTCAGTCTCTTCATCTCTCCGTTCTTCACCTTAATGTGACCACCATAGACCCTTTGGTCCTCTACTCTATCAGTGCTAAGGTATGTCACATTGTATTATATTTACATTAATCTATGTATGCGCAAACATGCATTCAAAATATTAAAAAACAAAACCCTAATCCAACAATCTTCACATGCATCTATTGGAGTGTTCTTAGAATGGGATTCCAGTCAAAAGAGGAAAGCATTTTTGAGTATTTTATACAACATATAATTTAACTATTGAACTTATTAATATTGTTTTCAACCAAGACACACTACAAACAACATAGCCAATTAGTACTTTCAACAATAATACAGGCAAAATGATATTTTGTTTGAGTCATTTTTTCTGCATGTTGAAGTGTCTTCAGTTATTGTCATATAGATCATATATAGAGAGAGAGGAAAACTGCAAAGGGGAGCATGCAGAAGAGAGTTTTGTTTCCTAATGATTTTACAGTTTAATTTCTTTATTCAGAAGTTAAGTCTTTAGTTTGTAAAATGTAAATATGGGAAATTTCAAGAGTTTTGAGGGTAAAAATCATGAGTTGTAAAAGCAGGTTGAAGAAGGATGCCAGCTCAGGACAGTGGATGACATAGCAGGAGCGGTTCATCACATGCTTAGAATAATCGAGGAGGCTTCAAATGTTGATCATTGTGTCAATTAATTTGCTGCCCCACATCCACAAATACTCTTGAGTGTGGAGCTTAATTACCAATTGCCAGAATGAGTCCTTTTGTTTCTTCTGCAGTCAAGTTTCTGTTGTTTTCTTGTAATGTGGTACATGTAAATCCACGCCTGCCATGGTTATCGTGATCCCAACTAGTTACGTGACTTGTGTGTTAATCAACAAAGTAGGGTTTTTTTAACAAAAATTTACCCTAAAAAGAAAAAAGAAAGAGAAAAAAAATTATGTAGGAAGTGGTCCCTGAAGCCGACCTCACTAACAACTTGGGAGAGTGAGATTGTGAAATACTGTGCTACTTACTGCTTTTAATTTATTTGTTTTCTTTTATTTTCTTGGCTTCATTTGTATCTATTATTTACTTCAATTTACACGTCTAATCATTTTCTGGCTTAGAATATGAGAGCATTATATCGTATGAGGGGAGGGGTTTGCTCATTAATTTGCATGGAGAAAATAATGAAATGATGATCAGAAAGTTACAAAAGAGTATTTAAAATGAAATACTATTTATGTTTGTGAGGAACAGTCTGCAAGCACTTTAGTTCATATATGTTCCTTAAATTAAAGACAAATTACTGACATATTTTCAGTATCAAATACGTCTAAACACTCTATTTAAGGATATCATATTATATATTGGAAATTGAATATGTACATCTTGATGCATTGAATATTTTATCAAGCATAAAGAAATGAAGTTAGTTAGTTACTATTTTATTTATCTGGGACGACTTCATACAGCTGCCTCAATTAGAAAAGTAAAAACATATATTATGTGTTAATTAGGTTTTAAAAGGTTTGTTATGGTGAGCTCATTTAATAGAAATTATCATATACGAATTCATATCAAAATCTTCTTTAATTATTTCCATTTATATCATGACTGCTACTTTTTTCATATAAAAATGATATAAAAAACAGCATTTCATTAAACTTACAAATCGCAAGAATGTGATAACATGGTAGACTCATTTTACTTATCAATGTGGGACTTACATGTTAAACGCCTCTTATTATATAATATGTGTGACAAAAACTCTAGATAAATTAAAGGGGGAGAGATTAGAGACCTCTAAAAACTTTAATATCATTGTCAATTACCATTAGATCCAAAAACTTAATTTTAATAAGAAAAAACTAAATTATAGTATTTAAGACTTAAGGTTACGATACAGTGACACTAGTAAAAACTTATATCATAATATATCAAAACTTCGATGTAAAGACTGCCCATGGATTTCCTCACTTCTCACGGCACAAGAACACCCATGATGACAGTAATGACAACTTAAAATGTAAACAATTTTTTTCTTACTTGTAAAAGTATATAAACAGAACTTTCAAGAGAAAAGCTTGGCTGACATTGTAAGTCTCTTTATCTCATATTTTTCTTAAAGGTGACATATAGTATAAGTTGCGAAAGGGTCTTGGAAAAAGAGATAAGTTTTGCAAATTTTGAAGAAAAAGCTGCGAAGAGGAATTCTGTGGATCGATGCATGTCTGTTGATTCTTAGCCTTCAGTTTTGTTTCCTTGTGCATACGACTCAGTATTCTCATAAATATTCATGTCATCTTGTGCAATTTGATGGAGATATTGGATCCACGGCCAGCCTGCCTATGGATATATAAAGACACAGGTAATTTTCGTCATTTGGCAAACCTGCATTGTGGCTTTAATATTAAGCATGCCCCTAATTAATATTTAATAACAATCTATTTTTGTAAAGAATGATACCTAAAAGCAATAATAAATCAAATTATATTTCATATTGTACGTAGACATCTATATATTATTATTATTCTTTTATGAAGATAAGTCCATGTATCCTAATATCATATATGAATTCAGATATATAGTGTGACGTCTGGTAGGTCAAGATCATAAGGCTTTGTTATAACATTAAAGGGTTTGCAGTAGTTATATAAGATAAGGTGGGACGCTTTATTGCTCCATTGAATAAAAAAAAATGGGACACTTATTATTAAGGTAAAAACCCATGGAATATCCATATTCAAAATGGCTTGAGATGACTTGTCCAAAAGAAAGAACTCTACGGTGGATCACATATACTAGTTATAAATTTTTAAGAGGAATATGTTGAACTTAATTCCTAATTTATCCGATTGTTTACAAACTTTATAGCAAATTAATTATATGAACCTAACACTCAATTAAGGAATTAAATTCTCCTTAAATATGAAACTTGATTCGCCACTCTCACCCAAAAAATTAAGTTCCTCTCCCTTGATTTCCTTTTTTATAGAATTTATTTATTCATTTATTTTTAATTTTCATTCCTTATTAGTAAACTTTAATGAGTGCTAATGCTTTTGTGGGTAAATGCTTGAGCTTGAATTACATATGAGTAATCATCAGAAAAATTTCAAAATCGCTGCTACAATTTCACAAAATACAACTTTTTTTTTTTTCATTTTTAACAAATTGATTAAAATGGTCCCTAATGTTGTAAGTTTAAACCAATTTAGTCTTTAAATTTTGGAAGTGAAAATGTTAGAAAAATTTCACTACTCAAAGGAATCCATCCAAGAGATAAGAAATTTTGAGATAAAACACCACAAAGAGTTTAAAATTAATTCAATAAACTAATCTTTCTAAGTAAAATGAGAATTTATCTTTTGAAAGTGTTTGGAACATTCGTCTTAATATAGAAAATTAAAATAAATAAAATTTGGAACAAACCTCCAAGAATATAAAAAGGGACTAAAGATAACCGATTACAATTTTCAAAGAAACACATTAAAAATTAAACACAATTAGTTAAGACTAAATTAAAAATCTCTGAGTTTAATTGATTAGGTAGCTAATGGAGTAATTAAAGCAAGTGTTGGACTGGTTAAACTTGAATTGTTGGGCTTGTAATTCCTTTTGGATCAAATTGTTGAAATGGGCTGGAAGATTACATTGGGTTGCCAAGGAAAAAATTGTTGTGTTTGGAACATTATAGGCATCTTTTTCTATCATCTTTTCCTCACCCATTTATGTCACATTATTTCTTTACAAATGTTATTTCTCACAGAAAAAAGAAAAATGATTAGTAATAGTTAAAATGTGATTTATTTTGTTGTTTGATTTTATAGATATTTATTTGAAATTGGTTTTTCATTAATTTTGGGGATTGATTTGTAAGATGGTTTAAATTAAAAGTTGAAAACAAGAACAAAGCTTTAAAATAAATAAATAAATAAAGACTCCTTTGTTTGATACAAATCTAAACACTTATAATATAATATATTAATAATTTAATATTATACGAATAATTTTATATATTATTATTATATATATTAACTCCATATAATATATATATATATATATATTTGTCCAAAAGCTATTATATGTGTGAATAAAACCCAAAACGTTGGTTCTATTACAGTAAAACAAGACTTAAAGAGTGATAAAAAAAAAAAAAAGAAAAAAAAAAGGCTAATTAAATCTTGTTTTACAATAATAGCACTAACGTATTGAGTTTTATTCGCACATAAATTATTTTCTGGACAAATATACATATAGATTTGCATCAAGAGGATTTGATTTATCTTAAACATAACTTTAAAGGGTTATTTTTGTCCAAAATATATTTAAGGTGCGAATAAAACTCAATAAATTGGTACTATTATTGTAAAACAAGACTTAAAGAGTGATAAAAAAAATTAAAGAACCTTACATACACACACACACCAACGATTGAGAAATTAGGTTATATCGACCATCATCCTTTGATAGCTCAAAAATTTTAATTTACTAATTCTAAGTTGTATTTTTTATTTCAAGGTTGAGACGTACATTAATTCATTTGTCCTTAAGTCATATATAATATTCCATAAACGGTGAACAAAATTTTATTATTTCATTTGATCCATATCCAATACATCTATTATATTGTTCTAAGTCACATACTTTGGTGAATTTTAACTCATCACTCCCAATTGAAACAAAAGAAACTTACAACTTTAATAATATAGAGTGGCCAACCATTAACTTAAGTTTACTGTATTTAATTTAGACTAGATAATCATGTCTACCTAACATAACAATTTTATGTAAATGATTTTTTATTCTCTTTAATCTTGGAGCATTAGAATGTCTTTCTTTTAATATATATAATCTTACATTACAATACTATACAATTTAAATATCAACCAAAAATGACTTTATTGACATAACAAAAAAGATTATATATGATAAACCACGCTTCAAAGTATAAATCCTAACAATTTGAACTTAGATCTTTGAAGATCTAGTGTCATTCATCAAACCGTCAGACTCTATTTGGTGGAAATCCATATTTCCAAGTTGACGACGGATCCATCAACAATGGAGATCCAGAAATTCATATATTTAAAAAAATAACATAAAATAAAATAAATATTTGTTTCATCTTGTAAAATATATATATATATATTTTTCAATTGTTCTTATATAAATATTTTAATTTATAAAATAATGATATAGCAATTCATCATTGCGGTAAAATTGTGTCGACTTTTTTATTTTAAATTTTATTTGACATTTATTGGATTCCTAAATTAGGATAAAATGGTAATTTTAGAATTAATGAGTAAGGAAGGATAAGATGGACTTTTTGTATTTTCTCTTAAGATTGACCGTTAAAGTCATGGTCAGAAGGGACTAAATTGATCTATTTGTGAATATTTAGGGATAATTAGACCAATTGTAAAAAACATAATTAAAAAATTGATAATTTCTAAAAATATAGGGATTAAAATAACATTTACCTATAATAATAATAATAATAATAAGGCTACCCCAATAATAATAATAATATTTTCACTTTACTGCGCAATGAAATTAACTAAGTCATTATATTGTATATTGATTACAAATGGTTGTTTAGTAAATAAATGAAAGTGAAAGTAAGTAATCTAATAGTTGTTCACTAAGACACTAAATTTATTACACATCATTGTGCATCCGAGGAAAAAAAAAAAAAACTATATATGTGACAACGTAGCAATTACATTCAGTTTTCAATTAAAATAATAAAATATGTTATTTAGTCTTCAATTTTCAATAAAATTCAATATTATTTAATCTTCACACAAAAATCAAACACAATCATGTTAAGACTTCTTTTTTCTTACTGACTAGACTATGTCATTGACTACCAATGTACTTTTAACACCTCAAAGCACCGATTCTGAACTACTTAACACTTCGCAGCACCAATTCTGAACTAGCAACTTTTACTATTATGTCAACTGCTAGACCAAAATCTTGTAACTGTACTTGTACTGCTATATTCCTAGACAGATTCTTCAAATTTGATGCATCAAGTTCAAAAAAATATACAATGCATCAAGTACAGTTGGACAATCTTTGATCGATTACTTCCACCAATAAGCATTTCGCCAGCGCTTTTTCTAGCCAGAAGGCAACATCATTCTACCTTGTTGTCACTCTCCCTATCATATTGAAAAACCAGAGAAAACAGGGTAATGTAAAAATAACAGATCATAATGGATATGTATTCTAAGAATCCTCACATTGGAAAAATAGCACATAACACAAAAGAAAATGGGAAGAAATGGTGGGCAATCTTGGAAAGAAGCATATTGAAATGACAAAGATGTTTTGCAATTTAGCAACACAGATATGTTATGGTGCACTTCTCACACTTACAAAATATATAGCTAGCTATATATAATTATGATCATAATTATATTGAATGTAAGATACAAAAAGTCTCTGCATTTTTGTTCCTAATCATATACTAATGCTTGGATTTTGTATATCAAAAAATAATATTCAGAGAGGAACAACTGCATCTCGAACTCTCCCTGGTCTAGAAAGGCCCGAAAGGGATCTCTTCATTGCAACAGGATTCATAACATAATGCAGAACATGTTTTTTACGGCTAGACTTGCCAAATTCAGCTGATGACTGTTTTGATGATCCTGCACGATCACAAGACAATTCTTCTTCTTCAATCACATCATCATCTTGATTCATTTGCAATACTTGAGCAATAGAAACACGGCTTCTTTGGCATGAATGATCCATTGAAACTGATCTTCTAATCTCTTGATATCCTAATTCGTCTCTAATCTCAATAACAATATCTCTTCCTTGAAGATTTCCCAGATCACTAAAAGCGCGTACTGGGGTCTTTGGGATCCCTTCGTTATGGTTTATTTCTTCTTCAACATCTCTTTCTCTATGATCTTGAGCTGCAGCTGTAGTCTCACTTGCTCCTCCTTGGCTATGATCTTGGAGAGATCCGTGATTTGGAGGAGTTTCTGCCATTATAGGAGGCAATTGAGGTGGTGAAGCACTGATGAAAAAGATGTTGGCACGACACAACGGGCAATTCGAATGAGATTTGAGCCAAGTATCAATGCATTGGACATGGAAAGCGTGGCTACATTTAGGCAAAAGCCTAATGCTTTCGTCTTCTTCAAACTCGCTGAGACAAACCGAGCAATCAGTTCCTTCAATCAACCCATCTCCCTTTTTGTACTTACACATTGTAATGGACTTGATCAAAGCCTCATCAAGGCCAGTAGCTTCGACATGCCACGGTTCATGTGCCAGAAGGGTTTTGATTGTCTCGAGCCAGTTCTTCAACTGGATCATCATTTTCTCCTCCTCTTGATGGTGAGTCTGTGTTTCCACAATACTTGGATATTATGCTGTAATAACTTACTAGAAGAAAAGCACTTGCTAAGATGCCGATAATCGCGATAACAAGAGGGGAGAAATTCGGGCTTGAACTGTCATCAGGAAACTCAAAAGGAGGTGGAGGAGGGTAGATGATGTAGCACCATTGTGGGCAGTACAAGCTACAAAAGCCTTGAGAACAGTCCTTGCTGTTCACATATGGCGCCCAAGCTTTCGGATTTCCAATAGATCCCATCACAAACTGATAAACTAGATAGGACTAATCCTGCTAGCAGTTACAAACATGATATCCTGTTTTCCTGCCTATAAACAAAACGGAAGAGAAAAGTAAAATTGGAACTACTTGGAATGAACAATAAAAACCAAATCCAAAAATTTGTCTTTTATGCTCCTTAGTGAAAACCAGTGTAATTTTATTAAAATTATGTTAAAACCTGTTTAATAGTGAGGTCATGTACATGAAAATATTAGCAAAACAAGCAAAAGAAATACCTGAGACTTGTATGTGAGTTGGATGAATTAGGAGGCTTTTCTTCTTAAGGAGCATGTGGAGCAAATTAAAACATAATGCAATTTTAATGTGGATTATGTGTGCATGATGAGACAACTAGAAGAGCACTTAGAGTGAAAGAGGTTCCTGTGAGGCGAAAGAGATAAGATGGGAGGAAAAGCAGCCAAAGGAGCTTACATGGAAAGAAAAGAAAAAAACAGTCAGAAGCGTTGCAGGGGGGGTGTTGATGAATATTTCTTTTTCTTTTGCTGACTTTTCTTTTCTTGCTCATCTCCTTTTTCTTTTGATTAGCAAATCTTTTATGAAGATAATGGTTTGTTGACTAAGGAGGTGTGATGTTGGTTGGGGAATTCATTAAAGTAATCAATGCTATTATTGTTGTTGAAGCCCAGTTGCTGCAGTTGCATGGAACTTAAAGTAGTCCCCTCTTAGTTTTAAAGTCCTTTAATTGCTTCAAGTTAAATGTTGTCCACAAATATGATTTGCTTGCTGTAAGATGATCAATGATAATTAGATTGTGCTGTCAAATTAGGTGCATTAGTCCTATTAACTGTTCTTAAACTAATTTCTTAACTATGAATTGAATCTTTCATTCTTGCAGCAAGTGTAAGCTTTAAAGAAGTTAAATTCCCACAAGATAATGATTTTGCAAAGGTGTTGGGGGGTCAAAATGCCCCTGCATAAATTCCTTTCAACTTTGGCCAAGTGATACTACTAACTGCTATTTGAACTCCACTTGAGTAGCTTTTTTATGGTTATATTATTAAAAAGGGCACTGAAAGGAGGGAATAATACTGGGAGTCTGGACACTAAATTGTTAAACATAATTATCCATGAAACTGTAGTGCCCCATTGTCTCTGCTCAATGCATCTAAGTGTTGCTGTGTGGGCCTCAGTAAGTGGCCTGTAGATTCCACTTATGATGAGCATATGTTCTTCAAAAAAGACACCAAAAACCAACAGCTTTTCCCTGCTAAATAAACCTAGGGACTAAAATTTTGTTTAACTAGGTAGTCCTAATTCAACATTATTCTATAATCCAAATAGGTTTGACAATTACGTCTAATTTAGTATGTCCTACAGAAACATTCTAATGAAATGTTCTTATAAGAGTTGTAAATAGGACAGCAATAAGAAGGAATATATTCCAAACAACTTTTCTCAATTTCAACGATAAAAGGAAACCAGAAAATATATTGAAAGAATCTTTTTCTTTCCAGATTAGAATTTTATTTGGTTTTTATTTTTTCAAATAGGTTACACCAAAGTAAAATTTTCAAATATTTTCAATATTTTTTATTCTTAATAACGGATTAGGCTTTCTTAAAACAATTTATTTATATTTTTGATAATTAAGCTAAACTTCTTGAACCCCGAAATAACTCTGACAGTATACAACTAAATAAATCTTATTGTTGTCGATAAGAGTTTTTTTAATGTGCTCATATGTTAGACAATCACAAGAATCTAACATCATAAGCAAAAGCATGAAGCAGAGGAACCAAAATAAACCCAGAAAGTTTGATACAACCAATGACAGTCTATATTCAAAAGCAAAAGCTTGGTCTCATAGAAATGATTAAAAATAAGTCAATCCAATTGAGCTTTCTTGAGAACCAAGAATTCTTTTTCTCTTTAACCAACCAGTCTCAGCCTTTCTCAAAACTTAGTGGGTCACCTTTTCTCTTCTTTTCATTTCCGCATTCTCACTGCTCTCCTTCTTTCCAAAGTCTGGCCAATTCCACATATCCTTGGTGCCTTTAATCTTTGTCAACAAGACCATGTAGTTTTCTATAAAATTTCCATGGTGCCTTTTTGTGAAATTCCCTTGATACCCTGAAGCAGTATTTAGATTCAATCTCTAGTACAGTTTTGTAATTACGGACAGTGATGGAATGTGAACCTTCCTTTTACACTCTTCAATGTGCTTTAATTATCAACTGCCAACCCCTAAACAAAATATTATATTTCCACCAAGATCATGATTTCGGTCCTCTAGAGCACATGATTCCAATCAACGGAACATGGGAAAATACAATTTAGACAAAGGATATAATATCTACAATATCATCTGGAAAGTTTGAACATTGCATATAAAATAAAAAATAATAATAATAATAATATTTCGCTTTGTAGATAAGAATTCTTAATTTTTATTATACATGCTGCCACAATTAATATGTAAGTTCTTATTATTTATTGCATCAACATATTATCTATACGACAATTATAAATAAACATTAAAACAAAACATAATGTATAGGTGTAACATATATGTATAGGTGAAGTATGTGATAAAATTAAGCAGCATCTAGAATGCAATGGGTGCGAGAAGATTTACATGAGCATCATATAAATTCCTATAAAAGTAGGAGACGGAGAACATTCCTGTCATTAACGGGTGCCTACAGTGATTTCTTTAATGCTCAATAGAGTTGACCATGAGTGAAACACCCTTTAAGATTAACAAGAGACATGACTAAAGAGGCCAAAATTCCCTAATCCGATCCAAAATGATGGGGTCTCAATTCGTTTGGGATATTGGAATCAAGGTTTTGGATCGATTTGGGTCAAAAAATGTTTGACTCAATTTTACATTGGATCGGATTTGAATCAAACACCTTTGACTCGATTTGATCTGGTGAAACCGTTTTATTATATTTTTATTAAACATTAATATTATTTTTATTAGCATTATTATTATAATTATTATAGATTATTTTTTAAGTGTTGTGCATTTATTTTGTTATAGAACTTTATTATTGGTTAATTATTATTTTGGTGTTTGAGCTTTAAAATAATATTATTTAGATGTGATATTAAATTAAGGTAAAAATGAAGTTATTTTTAATTTCAATGTTCACTTATTGTTTGTCTTTAATATAATATAAATTTTATAGTTTACTAAAAATTTAATCGGATCAAAATGGATCGAATTTGAGACAAATCATCATTAACAAGTTCGGGTTTGGGACGGAAAATGACACCCATTCGGATCAAGGATCAGGTTTGAGGCACTCCATCAAATAATTAGAGTAGAACAATTTGATCCCGATCCAACTCATTGCCATCTCTAAACACTGAATGATCTCATTAAATGAGCTCTCTATATCCTAACTGGAGGACCAACAGTCCCGCTGAAACGACAAACTAGTAGTTAGAGCTTTAAATTTCTGTACCTTCATTATGAATTCATGTTATTGAATATAGAAAGAGATCCTAGTCGACACCCTTGAAACCTACATCTCTTACAGCTTTCCAAGCAGACTCATTGCAAAATTACGGCAACTCATATAAATGTTATATATTCAAATTGATGCTCATATCATATAAAGCAAGAAAACCAAAATTCTATAAAAACCAAGTGATTGCAAAATAAATAAATATATCAAAATTTAGGAGAAAATCTTGTATACAATGATATGATCTATACATCTTATCCACTGAAATTATAATATGTGAACAACAATCAAATAAATTTTCCTTATCATATGTCATAAATTCAATGCATAAAATGTATATGTATCATGATGCATATAAGACTTTCTCCAAACATTAAAGAGCATAACTTCATGAATTTCTAACTAACACCATTTCTCTAGACTCCAATTCCTACAAAGATTCCAGGGGCTCAGTAGGAACAGACCATCATCATCATCAATGATCAGAAGTCCGTGAGACCTACCAATATTTAAATACTGTATGTATTGTCCAAAAATCTACTCTCATGATGGAAGACATGAACTTTTGCAATAAGGAAAACTTCTTACATCATAGTAAATATGCATGGTGGAATTCGAACCCTTACTACATTAGATGTCAAACAGAAGAATGTTAACAACTTGAACTATGAGTATATGTATATTACTGTTAATATTATTATAATTATTTGATAACTGTTATGAATGTTTTCAGCACTTACGATTTTGACCACCACATTTTTCATGCCCATTGAACATGCATGACAACAGCTTCCCATCAATTTAAAGATCACTAGTACGCTACAATCACAGAAATATAGATATAATTATTTAAACACCTAAACCCCTTCCCAACACCACATTAAAAATGCCCAGAAAAACAAAAACAAATAAAGATAAAACAATTCTGTCCTTACAATCTAATAATATCAGAAAAAGCACAAAATTTTGATGAAGTGGAGTACAATCCCAAAAGTAGTTAATATCTCATTTTGCCTTAATAAACCACCAATTGATCCAAAGGAAAATTGAATAGAAAAACACATCCACGACAAATTATACCATTCCTACTTTTGGATCATAGAAAATCACTAGAAGATTCACTAGAAGATGCAACTCATTTGGTTACAGTGAGGTCCACCTTGCCCCCCTACTGTCTATATCAAAGTAACAGTCTGCTTATATCAAGAGGTAATGCCAAAACATGCATACCAACATACAGTTGAGACAACTGCTAGCACGTTCACGGATTTTTACCAAGTCTATGTACAGTATCAAACAAAGTAGAAAAGAAGAATAAAACGAAATAGAGGCAGGAAAGAACATCCAGAATACTCTGTTGTCACGCATCAATTAGATCATTGACATTTAAAGAAGCTTTATAGTCCACGTTAACACCATTGGTGGTGGGGGAGAAGGATGGTAAATTCACTAGCTATAGGTCATTTGTTTTGATTGACAAAAAGGACATGCGTATGGATGAAGATAAACAACACGCAACAAAAGGCAGACTTCGACATTAGGAAAGTCATCATCCTCTCCCTTCAAGTTGAGTGGGGCAAGCTAATATAAGAAATAATGAAATAGAAACCAAATCAAGGAGAAACATGCATGAAACACAGATTTATGTTCTTCTCTCTTTATTATTTCAGGCCAATCACAGTCTGATATTAAACAATTCAGCTTTTTAATACAGTTCTAGTCTATTTGGTTATTTCCAGCCCGATTACATCAAACATGTTGCCATGATTTTAGAATACAAATTTAACATGTGGGCAGGGGATATGCGTTTCTTAATTGTTCATGTCTATCAGTCCATTGCAATTGTTAAAGCATTAAATTTCATGTCCCAAAAAAGCAACTCACATAAAATTTATATCAAAACTTGATACTGGAACCAGTCTTTATTCAAGGAATTGTTAGATACAAAATAATTCTCTATCTATATACTACTATAAACAGGGTAATATGTATGTATCGACACTTTCAGAGACAAATTATTAAAGACCACAAAAATAAATGACTGCTGATCAAAATTACCCGTGAGATGAAAATAGGAACTAAACGCAAAAAATGCACAGATCAGTTGTGTGGTTGACATCAAAGTTCAGCTGCTGATATATTTGTAGTGTTAATCTGTAATCTACAGTGAATTTGAATAACTAAGAAACAGCAGGGTGATCCTCAGATGTGTCCCCTTCTTGCTTTTCACTTTCAGATACAACAACGTTCCTTTGACTGAATTTCAAACGAAGGGGTCGGCCCATCAACTCCTACAGTAGGAGGGATAAAAGGATCAAGCAATTTTCCATCTGATTAAACACAGACAGATTGATAATGCTGGTTATGCATGACAAGCCAAGATTTATTCAAAACCAAAAATAGAGAAGGAAGCACTGGTACACCTATGAAGCTATAAAACAAATATGCTTATGTGCATATCCACAAACTCCTAAACCTTAATTATTCAGGAAAGTTCATATCTTAGGCTGATAGGTAGGAAAAGGTTCTTAAAAATTAACAATTAAAAAACTGATGATTTTCAAATACTAAAATTAGATTACAAACTGATTTGATTACTGCCCTTACAAGCAACATAACAACTTTTCCAAATGACTCAACTGACTTGGATGGTTCCCTGAGATCTCTGTCCAGTCCAACAGGTTGACATGCAAACCAGCAAATTCAACAGTGCCCACCTCACTGAAAGCAATGTAGAGTAGATCCCAAGCATCTCTAACCAGCATGTGAGTCATACCAAATTATACGTTATGTATGTATTACAATTTTCAATGTTATTATCCCTTATATATCCTTGTGAGAGTTTTGGGCTTGCTGACATGTTCTTCTGAAGATGATTTGATTAAGGCAACTTCGAGAATAGATATTTTTACATGAGTTTTACAAACCTAGAATGTGCATTTCTTCATGGAGGTAATGTTTTTCTGCGATAGTTCTTCAATTGACTTTCATTATCCATTCAATACAAGAAGTTGATGCCTAAGGCTTGAGAAGATTTTTTTTTTATTATTAATTATTTTTTAACTCAACATTTTCTCAAAATAAGGAAAAGAAATGAAAAGGAGTTTTCAATATTTGAATTTTTACGAGAAATCTTTGTTTTATTTTTGAGTGATGCATAATGATGATGTTAGTGATCATCATTGCAAACCTTCATGAGCAATTCTTGATTAATTTTTCTTAGGACTACTAAATTACAAGTTTGGAGATATTAGCTGAGAAGTAATTTAAGTTTTTTGTTGATCCAGTCTAAAGTCATGACACACAAGTATTACAATCAATTAATGGTTGAGATGTGATTGTTTTTCATATTTACTTTTTCAACCACTAGTTACATGTTTCAATTACAATTTTTATTCAATTTACTATTTTCATTGAATTAGTAAAGAAATAAGATTCAAGATTCAATCTCTGTGAGAACAATACTTGTTACTTTTCTAAACTATACTATAACTGATTCGTGCACTTGCGAGGACAACACACCACAAAGCTCCATTTTAGCCAAACACTAGAGTGAAAAATTATCTAGAATCAAAATCTGGCAAATGGGTTTGAAAAATTGTCTGTGAAATTGTAACTCCCTACATAGTCTCCAATTCCTTGGCCTTTATAATTAAGCTACAAAATAAGTTCTTTATGAAGCTTAGAGCACAATCACAGGAAAAACGCACTAGCATGATAACTTTAACTTCGTAACTATATGCAAATTAATTAAAAGGACCAAGGATTTGCAATCCTAGTTCAGAAAAAGGTTAAAGAGAGATCACAATATATACAACCCACTATCATGGTTAAGGACTAGATAAATTTATTCTTATTTACCTTCCCATCCAGAGAAGAAATTGCAGCCTCTGCTTCCTCCTTTGTAGCAAATGAAACAAAGCCATATCCAGCAGATCTTCCTGGTTCGCTTTCAAATACAACCTTGGCTGAAACAGGGTTAAATTCTGCCGCAAAGAATTCTCTTAGATGGCTAGCCCTAACTTTCCAAGCAAGATTTGACACATAGAGCTTATGTTGTGTCTCTCCGGCAGGGGAACTTGGAGTACTTGGTGGACTAGGACTTGTAGGACTTGGAGGGGAAGTTCGGGGTTTCTTGAATTTCTTCGCAAGCTCAACTCTAATAATCCGCCCTGACACTTCCTGTGCCACAAAATAAAATATGAAGGTAATAAACTTGTCTCAATTTAAATTATAATTATCCACTACCAATGTGAGAAGTCAATATACTTGATTATATGCTAAAATTTTGTCTGGCAAACAACCCATTACAAGAAAACAGTAACTAAATAGGAATTAGACAAAGAAAAGACCCACTAACAAAAAATGCAGAGTTAAAAGAAAAGGAAAACGTACGAAACAACCAAGTCATTGAAGCAGCATTTTCTAAAACTCAAGCCAACTTCCTTCTGTGGATCTCCCTTGTAACATAACATATCTTTCGAAACTCACTCTCTCCCTTAGAATTAAAATTACCAAATTTACAGGCCTAACACTCTATTTCTTGGTAATAAGCAATGTAGAAATATATGCAGAGACAACTTCAAATTTGTGGCAAGGCTCTTCAAGGAGAACGTAAGGGTCAAAAAATCAATATTATTTACCAATGCTTTTCTCTCGGGAAAGAAAAAAGAGACATTGCAACAAGAAATAGCTGTTGCTTGAGTGTTCAATGATTCCCCAAAAAAGGCAATGAAGCTGAGAAATGGTGCATATTATTCCATTTACACCTTCAAAGCACCATTTAAACACATATCATAACAGCATTCAAACAGATGAAGAATCACTAATACTCAATTCTACCATCAAGATTTCAAGAACATGTATAATAATAAACACGTATAGGCAGATAACTGAAACACCAAATCAAGAAAAAAAAAAAACAATCAATTTAATTAACCAAAGTCAATAATGAGGTACACATATTAAACCAACTTACTTGAGCATCAAATTTGTCAATAGCAGCCTGAGCTTCTTCCCCAGAAGCCATAGTCACGAATGCAAAATTTCTCGCCTTCCCATCCTTATGTTTTATAATCTAAGCAACAAACAAGTTACAATCATTAAAACCAGAAAAGGAAACAACAAATACCAAAGAGAGGGAAGAGGACCTCAACATCTCTAACAGTTCCACATTGGCCAAAGAGGTTCTTGATATCTACAACAGAGAAAGTCCAGGGCAAATTGAAGACGTATAGCTTTCTCCTAAGATTTTGTTTCTGGGTTTGGTCTGGTTCCACCTCAACTGCTGTTTCTTGAGCGGTAGAGCATAATAGTTGACGGCAAGGTTTCCTTGTTGGGTTGTTTGAAGGAGATAGAGAAAGTGAAGGCAAGGTTTCCTTGTTGGATTTGAAAATGTGGAAGAGTTTTACAGAGGAGGGAGGTGGTTTAGAAGATGAGCAGGATTTAAACAAAGAAGGACACAGTGAGGAGATGGACAGTGTCGCTGCTTCTAATGCCACCATTGCTTGTTTGCAATTGCAGGTAATGCAAGGACAGCGGAATGGATAAAGGCTGCATTGGCCTCTATTTGCTGCCCAAATTGGTCATTTGCTACTTATTTTTCATTATGGACATTTTTTATTTTTTATTTTTCATAAATTGAACCCACGGTCTATTATGAGATAAATAGGTGAGGCTTTTAATTTACCACTATACCAAAGTCACTTTCTCATTTTTCATTATGGATTTATGGTGTATTTACTTGATAGATTAAAGAATAAGAATAGAGAATATGAATGATTGATAATGTTTATTTACTCTAAAATCATTTCGTAATAACAATGAAATTATGGATCTCATATGAAATTAAGGTTGTAAAATGAAAATCATATTCCCTCTACCCTACTTAGAAGTCCCTTTCTTATTCCCTTCTGCAAAGTAAAAAGTTTTTTATACCCTTCTTTAAAAAATAATAATAATATAAATACACACTATATATTAAATCACAACTTTTTATATCAATATATATATGCTTACAATAATATTGTTAAGAAAAATAATATTGTTGAGAAAGTTTTTAACAATATTATTGTAAGCGTATTTTTAGGTAATATTTTATATCCAAAAAAATAATTTGATATATAATATAAATACACAATATGAATACGCAATATGTTCTTTGAAATATTAAAAAAAAAACAAAAAAAGAAACACACAATATATTTTTATAATAATATTGTTAAGAATTTTTTTTTCTTTTACCCTATTATAATGAGTTACATGATAAAAAGATAACATTATATCTTAAACATAATTTTGTATATTATAATTAATCAGTAATTTTAATCAATGATATTTTTATAATTTATAATTATTTCATTCTGATTCCAAAGTTAAGTAAACAACTTAACGAGAATACTGCTTATTCCGATTCTAGTTTTGATTTCTATAATTGAAGTAAATATCTTATTCGGATTCTGCTACATTATTCTAATTTTAAACCATTCTAATTTTAAATCATTCAAATTCATATAATTAAAGTAAATGCACTATGAATGTTATTGTTTAGTAAGAAATATATCAGCTATTATTTGAAAAGATAATAATAAATGATTTTTTTTTTTCTATTTTGAAATCTTAAGCTCAATGAGTCAATTAAGATTTACCGAAATCAATCCACTATTTGCATGCCCCAAAAATCTATTTTCATAACCGAAAAATAATTATCACACAATAAGGGAAAAATGCTAATATGTTTAATGCAACTTGAACCTTACCATTAAATTGGATGTGTAGAACCACGCATTGTGAAGGGAAAAAAAATTAGGGAATGTTCAAAATAGGAAAAAATTTGAAAACACCCTTAAAATAAAAAAATAATATCACTAAACCTCATTTTTAACTTAAAAAATTGATGATTTTATATTAATTTTATTTTCAAAAGGTATTTTGATAATATTCCTTCAAAATAATTGTGAATTCCAATGAGTGAAAGAGAATTTAATTGACTATTGATAAATCAATAATGCTAGACATTTTTTTTCTCTTTTTTATTTTTTTTAATTCCAACTTGATCTTAAATCATAATATATTTATTGATAAATTAATACATTTTTAATAAATAATAAATAATCACTAATGAGTATATATTCATCGTTTGATATATTATAAAATAAGATTATATTTGAGATACAATATGAAATCCATAGCATTACTCTTAATAAATTCAATATTTACTATAACTTTTGGTGATGAAGTGATTATATTAGAATTCCTTAATTTTAGAATTCAATTTTCTTCAGGAATCCAATTTCATGTCTTGTATATTTCCCAATTTACTTAAAAATAGGAAACTAATTACTTGAAGATTAATTAATTAATTAATTCATAGGTCACAACCCATATTTGAGTGGCCGGCAGGTGGCCTTGAGCAACCAAGCCCTTTAGGCCTTCTTGGCCACCCAATCCAAGTAGGCCCAATCTATAATTATCTATTTAATTAATACAACTAAGTCCAAAAATCCAACTTTTGAGCCCAATATGATTCAAGATTGGTGATCCATTACTTCATGTAGGTTGAGATTGGGCAGGTCCTTTTATTCTCAACCTCTTATAAACCAAGTCTAAATCTAATTAACTTTTAATTAATTTAATCTCATCTGTTAATTTAAGTTGATTCCACTAAAAAACTAAAATTACACTCTTGGAATAAAATGAATCCATAAATAAATAAATTAATTAATATGTAAATATACCTTAGGCAAATTAACACAATGAGTGTTCTCACAAAAATACCATTAATCCAGATTGCAAGACCATTTCACTTCTCCAATTATTTTATTCCATATGATCATTTTTATGTCTAATGGTTAATCCTGATTTGTCAGACCAATTAAAATTCTATAATTATTTATTGGATAATTGGGTCCAAATACCCGCAAGACCCGTAAAGTGGTATTTACTTTTATTAATCAAAATAAAACTCATTATGTCCATATCTATAAATATATATTCTTTATAATTAATAAATTATAATATCAAATTATTGGAAAACTTCGATCGTTTCGACCATTACCTAATTATAATTTATAGGTTACAAATCGAAAATGCAGTAGTACTTTCTTGTTCAAAAATCAAAAAGCACAAAACAGGTTTTTAGTTTCACATATCGTCAACTGAAATTTTCAATGGAGAATTAATTATACCTGACTTCTTGGGAGAAGCCAATTTAGATGCAGCAGCTGACAGGCTCGAGGCCATGTGACTATCATCTTTTGTTTTGTTCTGTCACAACATATTTGCATTAGTTGTAAGCAACTTAATGCTTTTAATCTCTCTTTATCTTTTTCTCTCTCCGATCCTGTACAAAGTATTCCTTTTCAAAAGTAGTACTCAAATGTATAGACTTGAAATGCCAAAATCCACTTTAAAAATTGTTATATCTTGCTTTAGTGTAGCTTTCAAGGATCCAAGGTAAGGAACAATAAAGTGTGGGTTGGATGGCAGGTACCTCTATCATTTAACCACTTTTACTTCATCTATCTCTGAACAAAGTGATTTCCATTTCATGTGTTCACTATTTGTATTATAACTCCAACAACAAGAAACAAAACCCAGACAAAACTCTTCATTACCAGATGGCACTAAGCAATAATGTTATTGGAGCCATCAACTTCGTTGCTATGCTTCTCTCGATTCCAATCATCGGTGCTGGAATCTGGCTGGCGATGGAGCCAGACAATTCATGTGTAAAGATCTTGCAATGGCCAGTCATTATACTGGGCATCTTGGTCTTGGTTGTGGCTCTAGCAGGTTTCATAGGAGGGTTTTGGCGGATCCCGTGGCTGCTAATATTCTACCTTGTAGCTATGCTGATTATGATAATATTACTTGCGTGTTTGGTTGTATTCATCTACATGGTCACTGTTAAGGGTTCAGGCCACGTTGAACCAAGTAGGTCTTACTTGGAATATCATTTGGATGATTTCTCCGGCTTTCTACGTAGAAGAGTTCGAAGCCCTTACAAATGGGAACGCATAAGAAACTGTCTTAGCTCAACACAAATGTGTGCTGAGTTGAACCAGAACTATCGGATGGCTCAGGACTTCTTTAATGCTCATATAACCCCTTTACAGGTATATTTTATTTTATTTAGTTTTTTGTTTTTTTGTCTTTTTCACTTTCATGTTTTGCTAACTCACCAGTTGGTTGAATAAGGTTATCCAATAATAACTACCTTTGTAATGATTGATGACTATCGAAAGATTGTTATACATGGTTAACATTACCCAACCAGTAAGATAGTCAATCTTTTAATCCAATAACCAAACTTGTCATTCTGAAATGCTAATAACTAACTCTTACAATGTGTCTTACCATGCTTTTAATGATTTGATTATAGACGTATTAGGGTTTCCTATGCTAAGAATTAGATTCTTCAGCAATGATATAATATAATCTTCTTTTTTCAAAATATCTTTATGCTTTTTTAATTTTTAGTTTTTTCAACTTTACAGTCTGGATGCTGTAAGCCTCCGACCCTGTGTGGGTACACCTTTGTAAACCCAACATATTGGATAAGTCCCATAAACAATGCGGCGGACATGGATTGCCTGAATTGGAGCAATGACCAAATGCAACTTTGCTACAACTGTGATTCATGCAAAGCTGGATTGCTTGCTAATTTGAAGAAAGAATGGAGAAGAGCTGACATCATCTTGCTCATAACTCTTGTTGCTTTGATTTGGGTTTATTTGATCGGTTGCTGTGCTTTTAGGAATGCCAAAACAGAAGATCTCTTTCGCAGATACAAGCAAGGAACTTCAACTTACACGTAAAAGAGATAGACAAATACACGCTCAAGTGCTGTGGTGGGTGTAATTTGGATTAATTTCAATGGTATTTTGGATAATTACTTTATGACATATTGCATGTGTATGAATATCCTTTTCTTGTTTAGATTTTGATTAACTTACACGTTGGATTTGATGATGTCATAATTTTGAATTTAAAGCTGACAAGAACTCTGCGTGATTTGCGGAGGGCACCGAAAGTTTTTTTGTTGCTTTTGAATTAGTGAATGAAGAAGCTGCTTTAGGGTTTTTCCACTGCCAATCATAATTTGACAGTAAAACTGAGATGTCTCCACCAGTCATCCAAGTCAAAGAAATGGGGACACAGCCAGATAGCCTTTTTTGTTTTTATTATAAACTAGAAATATGAGGGAATATATAATTTACATTGATATCATGCCAATAAAGGGTCTCAGAAGTGGACAAAATTAAAGCTACAAACTTATGTGTGGTTTCCATTTCTAGGGACGGCATGATACTTACAAACACCCACAACCTCACATAAAGCTTTAATATCAAACACAAAAGAAAAAGCTCCACCCCTAGTGATAATTGAAACATTCACAACAGAAGCTACTCCCACAACATCAACTTTCAACGCAGAAAGGAAGCAAGCAAAAGACCTTCTCTAAGGGCCAGGAACTCACCAACCACAATCAACTTCGAGTTTTTCCACAATCTAGCCAGATAGCCCTTTGATGGCGTGTTAATTAGTATATTATGCTAACAATCTTTATTATTATCCTCTTCGAGAGAGACAAAGAAATATTAAAAAAAACAAACAAACAAACAATCTTCCATCATTATTAAAATGTTTAAGAAATTTTTTAAGGAAACATGTTTGAGTAATTAAAATTGTCATTATTAATACCTTCACTCAACTTCAAATCATAGGTCTAAAGAAATCAACGATGAACTCATAAATTTAATTTAGGGTAATTTTCATTCAATTGCTATGTTTTTGGGAAACCTTTTTTATTTAGATAAGTTTTGTGAATTGGTCCAACAGTAAAGTTTCAAATAATACATCAATTTGGTCTCTCCCATTTAACATGAATAGGGATAAGTTAGTCTTCTCACATTGTATGTCTAATATGGACAAACGTATAGGCATAAATAATTGAAAAAAGAAAAAGTAAAAACGAATAATTAAAAAAGATAGATCTTCATCGTCCATCTTAAAGATACATAGTAAAGATAAATTGTGATTAAATATAAAAACAAAATTAAAATAAAAAAATATATATAAAAGATGGATCTTCACCGTCTATTTTTGAGATGAACGGTGAAAATCAAATATAATTAAAATAAACTTCAAAAATTAAAAAAGAAATCAAAATATTAAAAAAAATAAAAATATATAATAAATAAATAAAATGTTCAGAGCATCGTCGATAACCAGATTGTCACGATCTAGTGAACGATCTAGTTCATCACCAAATCCTCTACACACTAGTTCTTGTTATGACGATCTGGAGACTTGAAGTCACTAGATTGTCGACGTCGTAGTCGTCAACTCCAAGTCACCACTTACTTCCCTTTGCAGATTGTCAACATCTCTCAAACCAGACAATATCTTTTTCAACCTACCACTATTATTCTCATCCTCCCAATATCTTCAACCTCCAAATATCTTTTTCAACCCAGACAAACCTTTACTATCATTCTCATCATCATCCATGGCAGTAGCGATGGCAACATCCACAAAATTAAATATCTAAACTAACCAAAAACAAAAAAATCAACCTAGAAACCAAGAATTTGGACTTAATATCCTCATCTCTCTACCTGAAAGAAAATCCTATTTTAGGTATAGTAGAGTAGAAAGCCTCGTCTTTTTCTATTGCTTCCTTTCTTCATCTCTATCAACTACCATCTCTGTTGACAACAGGGTTTTTGGTTTTAGTTTCGATTGGTTATCGTGATGGTGATGTTGGTTCGATTGGTTGGGTTTTAGTGATGTTTGGGTACTCTCATCTCCACTTGATGGAGTCAAAAAATCTTTTGGTATTGTAGAAGATTATAATTTGGAACGACGAAGATATGTGTTATGGTCGTGGTTACGAGTTCTTAGCGAGATGGCGGAGATGGTTGAGATCCATCTCTATGTGACTTGGTAATGGTTGAAACGATAGAAATATATGTTATGGTTGCAACCATAAGGTGACGGGGTAGGTTTTTGTTGAAGCAAGAATATGGGGTTTAGTAGCAACGACCACACTATTTGGATTCAATTTGGTGGAGATCCAGATCTCCACCGTTGATAGAGAGTCTGTTAACGATTGAGATTTGGACATCCACCCGATCAATTTTTTTTTTCTACTTTTTAGTTTTTATTTGGGTTAATCTCAAAAAAGAAAAGGACAATAATACTTCTAACAATAACAGATTCCGTTAGGTTAATAAAATTGATTGTTTGACTCAAGGGGAAAAAAAGGAAATTCAATGAAAATATTAATAAAAATAAAATAAATAATATTAAAATAAGATATTTTTATTTAAAAATAAAAAATAAAAATAATATAAAAAAGTTTTTTTTCCTCTCCCTTTCTCTCTCTCCTTTTTTTCTCTTTCTATCTCCATCTCCAACCGGATTTGCAAGTGGGTTGGACAGCGACGATATGATTGGATAGTGATGGCATGGTGGAGACCCAATTTGAGCTTCCATGGAGACCCAGTTATTATTAGTGACCCAGAACTGGGTCTCAACGGTGGAGAACCAGAATTGGATCTCTGATCGTGGAAACCCTGTGGGTCCCTACCGTTGGAGACTCAAGTGGGTGTGTCTTCAACAGTGGAGACCAATGGCTTTTTTTTTTTTTTTCTTCCATCTATTGATTGTTTTTTTTTTTTTTTTTTTTTATATCATTTGGTGATGATTGTGGGAGATTGAATGATGAGAAATTTGGGTTTCTTAGCCTGAAAACCCAAAAATGGGAAGAGAGAAGAAAGAGGGAAGAGAGAGGGGATCTAGATTTTTTTTTTTATTGTTTTTTTTTTTTTTCGGTATCATGTCTGTGGAGGTCCAATCTAGATCTTCATTTTTTATTTTTTATATATATTTTGTAATTTAGCGTGTTTTTATTTTAAAAAAATCATATTAGGGGTAATTTGATCTTTTTATCCTCTGCACATATCAATTTTACTTTTCAGTTGACAGAGTAACAGAATGAGGAAAAATGGATAAAAATGAAACTATATAGGAGAAAATGAATAATTTATCAAAAGTCAGACGGTTTTTTAAGATTTTTCCTTTTTATTTTGTTAATCTCCCTCAATGATTGAGATGAACAAAAGATGGATAGCAAGATCAAATTTTCATTTTAATATTTTTTTGAATTTATTTTAATAATAAGAGTAAAATGGATATTTTAAATTTTTTGTTAACTTTGATCGTTAAATTCTTGTCAAAGAGACTAAATTGATGTATGTTTAGACCGACCGTTTCAGCAAACATATTTAAATAAGAAAGGTTTTTCAAAAATATGGAGACTAAAATAAAAATTATCCTTTAATTTAAGCCTTCGTTATTATTTTTTTCAAAAGATTGAGATTGGTCTAAGGAACTAAAACATATTTAAGTCTTCATTATTTAGGAAAACAGTTGCTATTATTAAATACAACATATATTTGTACATGCGTATAACTGTTTGAGATAAGATGTGAATACTGTTATCCATAAAATTCATTAGCACTAGCGCATAAAATATCACTAATACACACATAATTTTAATTGAACACTCGATAAATATCATATATAACCCTTTCTATTTTTTCTTTTTTCTCTTGTATTTCTCCAGCTGGATATCAATGGTGGAAATTAAATCTTTGTTTTTCAAAAATCTCAAAAAACTAAGTGAAAAGCCAAAATGTATGAAATTGTACATAATTTGTTCATGATTATTAATATAGCTTTTAATTTCTTTTCCTTTTTCCCATGAGACTACTATCTTTAAACTTGTGCATGGTCAGTTTATGAACACAATACGCACAATATTTAAAAAAAGCTAAAATAATTAAAAAAAAGTTATGTGATTTGGAAATTAGGATTTGTGGTGATGTACGAAGAGATTCAAACATTTAAGTAGGTCGTGTAGTACATTTTCAGTAATTTACCTTCATGGATACATTAGCTATAAAATAAAACAATTTGTTAAGAGGAAAGAGTAAAAATTTATCTCAAAAAAAAAAAAAGAAAAAAAAAAGGGAAAGAGTAAAAATTAATTTTTTTGGGGCAATAACCACACTCGTTAAGCTATTAATTTAATATTTCATTGAAAATAGAAAAATTTAAAGGAGAAAATAATTTTATAAAAGGAATATTAACGAAGATATCTGTACATCTAGAGAAATTGCGTCCAGGATAAATAAAGTTAAAAATTTTACTAGTAAATTACTAAAATGCCAAACATTACCACACACTTGCCCCTGTCATCGCATCTCGGTAGCAAGACTTCCATAAGTTCACCCAATTGACTCGAAATGGTTGCTTAAAGGAGCTTAAATATTAAATAAATAAATAAAAATTTTATGCGACAAGTGGTGACCCAATTTGGGTCAGCCCATGACTGGATTCGGGTCAGTCGCTAACTCGATACAAAATTAAACAATCGGATCACATGCTGCCCAATGAGAAATTTTGTATCATCGAGTCAGTGCTTGATCCGATACCATTGGATCATATGTTGTCCCAATGGAAAATTTTGTATCATTGGGTCATTGCTTAACTTGAATTAGGTTATCGTTTGGCTCAAATTACGTTATTCATTTTGATGGAGGAAGCGTATGTGTTTTTTCCCATCTGGGATGGAGGAGGCAACAACCTCCATTTTTTGGCGTTTGGGACAAGGCAGTAGCCTCCTCCCATTTTCAATTTGAGTTTTTGTTTTTGTTTTTATTAATTTTAGTAATTTTAATTCTATTTTGATGTGGTTCAGTTAGTTTATAAGAAGTAAAATATATATATATATTTTTGAAAGATTATAAGAAGTAAAATATAACAAAAGATTATAACTTTTTTATTAAAATATTGATAATTTAATTTAAGAATAATATAAGAATTATACTTTGCCACATGGCAAGATTCTGAATGGGAGGTGCACCAAACATCGGATGCATACAAGCTTTTTCCCTTTAGAACATCGCATGCGTGGGCACCCGGTGGCTTATTCTTTATTATTATTATTTTTAAATAAACTGACTTTCATTGCCGCCCTACAGAAGTAGGGAAGTTATTGTTTACATCAACAGGGCGCCAACAAATAGACTTGGGCATACTCATCCCCACACGTCATGCCACCATCCTTAATTGGCTTCATTTAGTATTGTATATAAAGTCCAAATGTAAATCATTTTACAATTCTAAAATTATTCTTCAACTAAATCATAAATGTTTTAACAAAAAATATTCTAATCTTTTGTAATTATTTTACTTCTCATAAACTAACTAAACTAAATCAAAATAAAATTAAAATTAATAAAAACAGAAACAAAAACTCAAATTGAAAATGGGAGGAGGCTACTACCTTCTCCCAAACGCGAAAAAATGGAGGTTGTTGCCTCCTCCATCCCAGATGGGAAAGATTCGCCTCCTCCATCAGAAATCGAGGAGAAAATTGCTGTCTCCTCCCATAGTTTAAAGGTACAGATTTGGGCACAGTCAACCCCACACCTCATCCGCAATCTTTAAATGAAGCCACCTGGTGCCCAAGCATGGGATGATCTAAAGGGAAAAAACTTGTATGCACTTAATGTATGGTGCATCTCCCATCAAGATCTTGCCATGTGACAAAATTTACCACATGGCAAGATCTTGATTGGAGATGCATCATACATCGAATGCATGGTCGACTCTCTCGATCTAAAGAGGGCTATTAAATGCACCCAATTCTTTTCTAAGTAGATTAGTGGTTTATAAATTGGAATATGGGTGTACTTAGAGATCAGGTATTGGGTATTATTCTATAAGAGGTTAAACACTTTGATTGAACAGCGGTGCTATTTGCACCCCATAATTCACCTAAAAATGCCTCACCTTCCAAGAGTAACTACACAAAGTTTAAGAACTAATTAGACAATTCTGTAAACAATAAACAGACCACTAAGCTTTTCGTTCTAACTTAATGCATTTTACTAAGTACTTCCACCCTATGTTTATCTGCGATTAGTGTTTGAAGTGAGTTTTCATGGTATGGACAATAAAATAGTATTTACTAGAAACAATTTGTGGAGCTTTGGGGTTTCATTGTAGTTATATTTGTAAAATTGAATTATATTTATTTTTTAATGCTATTCGATTAAATGTTAATAGTGTAGTAAAGGAATGCCAATAGCGTTGCATCTTGCCTAAATCTATGTCATTGTTAAAGCCCGATATGAAATAAAGCCTCCCTAAAAGCTGGTGGAACCCAAGACCTATAATTTGGGCCAACTTGAATTCTGCAGTATATTGGGACCATATACTGACCCGATGGTAGCCTGGTTAGAATAACTTAAAATTTTGACTTCAAAAAGTGACTTCAACATTCTTTCATCCATTTTTACTGATTGTTCTCAATTTTGAATTATTTATTATATTTAACTTTTAATTGAGTGAAAATTAATGAATGAAAATTGAAGTCACTTTTTTAAGTTAAGATTTTCAAGTTTTTCTAACCTAAATCTATTGACGGACTTAACAAACATGAACAACTTTTATGCCATTAGTGTTTGCTGAAATTAATATAAAATTTTAATGTGATTAATTTATTAAAAACACGGGATATAAAAATTAGAAAGCTTTTAGGAAATTATTTGGTAGGAGGTTGCAGCTTGTAACCAAAAACTTAAGTTGAAATTGAAAAATAATAAAACTACTTGTGTGATTTTTAAATTTAAAATTAGTTTGCATATCAATCGTGTTTTTTAAGTACTTAAAAATATTAAGAGTTTAATTTTAGCTATTAGATTATATCGTAATCTTTATAAAACGGTTTTTTATTTAGGAATCAAATAACCCCCTACAACTTATGATTGGTTCATCTCATGTCTAAACTTCATGAACATCATGTTTTATATAAATTCTATAAGGGTTAGGTTAAAATAACTCAAAATCTTTATAAAACGGTTTTTGATTTAGGAATCAAATAACCCCCTACAATTTATGATTGGTTCATCTCATGTCTAAACTTCATGAACATTGTGTTTTATATAAATTCTATAAGGGTTAGGTTAAAATAACTCAAAATCTTGACTTAAAAAAGTGACTGCAATATCTTACTTATCTATTTTCACTCAATCTAAGAGTGAAAAATATGAATGAATTCAAAACAACCCTTAAATTGAGTGAAAATAGATAGGATGGATAGAATGAAAATGTGAATGGATTGAGTGAAAATGAATGGATGGATGTTGAAGTCATTTTTTAAATCAAAATTTTAAGTTATTCTAGCCTAATCTATTCTATAATATATGCTATTAATCATATTGATTTGTGAAGTAATTATACTATTTATTTTATTTTATTTCATCATAACATAAGAAGAAAACAAATTCGGATAAAATCCTTCAAAAATAAAAAATAAAAAATAAAACTTCAAGTCAAAACGTTGCACGACTACTCATACTCAAGTAATTAGTGTATTTTTTTTTTCCTTTCACATTCATAATAGAAGTTCAAATTTCTCCAAACATGCTCATTACAAATATGTGCCAACATGTGTGGATGGATACATCTCCTTTAGAGTATAAACCTTCCAAATAAAATTTCAAATCAAGTATGTTCAAACCGCACTTAAATGATTTAATCTTAATTGATAGGTTACTGATTATGTATCATTTTATCTTATAATTAATAGAAAAGAAAAGTCTCTCCTTCAGACATAAGGAGAGTTTACTTCAGTCTTTCTCCAACTTCTTTCGTACGATGTTCGGTCAATATAAATGCATTCGAATAAATTTTGAGCATGAAAGTCTACAACGCTAAGCTACTACCAGTTCAAATTGAAATAAGCTAGTCTTCCAAAACTTTTAGCTATTTTCTTTTGCTATATAAGAGTTTAGACTTTTATGGTGAAGAAGAGAACAAATAACGGCAAAATTTCCAGAAGTTGACAAGTCCAAACATTGACTTTGTATAACTTAATTTAGAGAAGCTGACTTTTCAAGTTTCGAGCCAACCATCCCTCGAGAAAATTAATCCACTCATTTAATATCATGTGATAGAAATGTATTATATTAGAGTAAGAATTTTCATCAATATTGACATGATACTTTATTTTCATAAAAGATATTTAAGTTTGAATGATGTAAGAGAGAAAAAAATAATAATAAATTTAATCATCTATTATTTTTTATACTGATATGTCTATAGATTATCTAAAACTTAGTAAAAAAAAGATTATAGAAAATCTTTACTCATCGTATGGATAGACACATACCCTACACTACATAATATATGATCTGAGATGGACTGGGCGTAAATGCCATTGCATCTCAGCCTCTATATTCCTAACCCAAGCATCATTTTGCCTCCAACTATGCTGGCTTTGACTTGGATCAACAAATCAATCCTGTTAGACTTCTAGAAATGCTTAAAACACACTAATGCCAATTAAATTATCCAGAACTGCCCAGAAAAGGACATCTTCTCCTTGTTGATCTCTTCCACTAAACAACCCAATAATATAACGAGTAGTGATTCACATACAAATTTATCAAGTTGTTTGTAGTATTGTTGAATACACATAAAATTCCCTAGTATCCAACCCCATCTATCAAACATCTGCAGTAGTAGACATGTTTGAAGTACAAATGGGTTGTGCATGTCATTGGATTTGGTGTTATACCCATTCTTATAAATTATAATCGGGCCCTACAAACACAATCGGCCCATTGCTACCTAGATTGACTTCTTCTTTCCTCATTTGTCCCTGGCAAAACGCCAGAATTTGATTGCTAAAATGCTACATTGAAGTAATTATTGATTTGTAATGACACCATTTTCTTTGACCGAGTTTTTTTTCTTTTTTTTTTTTTAATTCTTTGACCCAGTTGTTAGATTTTTATTATATTACTGCATTAATTAATAGGCCTGTCCCTATCACTTGGTGGCAACAAATAGATTCTTCCCACTTTTAAAAACACCATCTTACATTGTTTTAAAAAAGAAAAGAAAAAAAGCTATAATCAAATTAACGTGTATATATATAGGATTTTTATAATCAAATCATCCTAACTTTAAAAAGTAAGGATCAACCAATTAAATTTATTCATTCTATTTGAATTAAATAGAAAAAAGAATTTATTTTAGAAAAGATAATAAATAGATGAATTTGATTGGTTGGTCCATACTTTTTAAAGTTATGACGTCCTAATTATAGAAGTACTATACCATTTATAATTTTTTTTAAAAAATATTCGTATTGATTCAATCTTAAATGGAATATAGGTGCTTCATCATGTGTAACATAGTAAATGTATCATATAATGGTATAGCTTTACTAAAAGGAAAGTTTTCATTTATCAAATCTTGAGGTTTAGTTCAAATAAATGCGTAAGTACCTGTTGCTCCGAAATTCAATCAAAAAAATTCCCAATTGTGAAGTTTTCTGCCCATATATATATTTTATAAGATACGGGAGTTTAATTGTAAATAACTCAATTATAAAGTTGATAAATGTAATTTATCATTTCTGAAAAGAAGAAAAAAGTCAGAAGTCTCAGTTAGAAAACAAGAAAGTCATCTACTTAGTTACGTCCTAGAAATATCTTCTATTTCAATAATGTCTAAACTTATCTCTAGTTAAAAAGTAAAGAATATCAATATTTGTAATTTCTTAATTAATGTGTCCCATATATGTTAAAAAGATACAAACTGACTGCACAGCTTAAAATTTTGAGATGCTTGATTTAATATTGAAATCTTCTAGAGGTCAGTCAAATTTCCAAAAAGCACTAGTAAGATTCTGATGCATGGTTACCTCATTTTCGTTTAAAATTGGATAAGCTCAAAAGCACATCACAGTTCACAGGGAGTCACAGAAACGCACATATTGCGCTTAATGTTCTAAGAAACTTTGTTTCATGTTAAGTGAGGTGGGCAGTATTATTATATAAACGGAATATTAGGTATTGTTGGTGACCAGACACAAAGAGTGACCAATCAATGTTTAGCAGTAGTCAGCTCATGGGACCCCTGAACAATAGAATGAGATAGGATGATGATGATGATGATCAGGAAATGAGCATGCTATGGACATGATAGAGCCCCTCTCTTCTTTATCTTTTAGATAAAAGTTGGTTTAGCCAATGACATCATGGCTTAGGCAATTTCATTCAGGGTGGGTTCCAGCTTCACTTGTGGAAAGAGCAATTAGATAGAACCAATGTTTTTTTTTTTTTTATTGTATAAAGAGCGACTGAGAATACGATTGCTGAATAAAAAAGCATGTCATTACTCATGACGGAGAAGATAGCATGTCATACGAAATTGACATTAATTTTTTTTTTCTTTTATTAGGGTTATGTTACTATGTACGGTCATATTGACTTTAATCAGATCAATTCAATGATTAAAAAATTAATATCTTATTACATAAGAAACTAAAGGAATTTTGTGATGTATCAAAAAAAAAAATTTATGAACTCTATTATAATTGCAATGTAATCTTGTAATTACGTATATTTTTTCTTAAATTAAATATAATATCAAATAAGAGTTGAGGTATAGATTTGTTAGAATCTATCAAAATAAATAAATATATAAAAAAAAATATTTTACACATACTAATAAAGATATATTGCAGGGTTTAGACCTTACCATTTACATTGTTGGAAAGATGTATATCACCTAATTAAAATAGATTTACGTAATTATATGATATTAAAATACAATAGTAAAATCTTCTTGTAAGATCATGTCGATAGTATATACACGTACGTAAATATATAAAGACAAACTTTTAGCTGCACGAATTGCTCAAATATATTTTCATTAAAAGAATAAATATATTCGTTATAGAACTTTTAATTACTAGTGGATTTTTCTTTCTTTCTTTTTTTTTTATTGTACACTTTATTGATAAACTTATACTTTATGCGAAAAGGAAATGGTGATGGCCATTGCACGAAAAAGAGGGCAATCAATACGACGCAAAATAGACGGTAGAGTGAGATCCACATCCACCACTTTCTCTAGAATCTCTTAATGTGCTCCTACATGGTTACCACCACCACTAATAAATAGGAGTCGTGCTGTTTTGCTAATTCATTTGTACACAGTGCATTGAAGACAAAATACAAAGGCAATTTCAAATGCGCACGCATTTCTGCATTGCATAGCTTTATCTCTACGTATGTTCACTTACATCAACACTAGAATATGGTAGATTTCAACGGTTATATTTTGTGATTGTATTGATCAAGGTTGTATTAGGTTGCCTCCTCTAGTTTTCTCCTTAGCGAATGATTTATAAATTTAACTTGTTCGGTAAATTAAATTTCAAAGAGCCTACATAAAATATAAACATATATATATATATTTTTTATTTCTCGTCCATGACTTTCCTAAGAAAGGTTTTCAAAAGCTTCTAAAAGATGTCTTTGACGAATCAACAGTTTAATAGAGTTTTAAACAAACTGTAAATTACTATTAAAATTAATAATAATAATTTATTGGACAGCTTAAAGTTTTTCCAAATGAAGTGATGTACAATTGTAACCATTGATGTGATGTGCTACTGTAATTAAGTTATAACTTTGAAAGGAATTTTAGGAAGCTCATCTATTTTTAGTTGATTTTTAAATGGATAAGTAGTGTTCATCCACTCATAGTTTAGGTGATTAATATGTTTTTCTTTCATATCTGTGATTGAGGTTCAAGTCTTACCATGTTCATTTTCTAATGTATGTCGAAAATTTTCTCTCCTTATTGTATGAGTAGATTAGAGTAAATTTTCAGACTCTACATAGTATTTAATCTTGGTAGGTCGAGATTAACTTGTGGGAGTACATATATTGATTATATTATAATTATTTAAAGAAAAAAACAAAAAAAAACAAGAACAAAAACAAAGATAATATAAAGTAGACCTCAATGGAAAATTTTTTTCCTTATTGTAGAAGTATATTAAAGTAGATTTTTAAACTGCATATAGTATTTAATCTCGACAGATCCAAACAAACTTATAAGAGTAAATCCCAATTAAATTATTCGTATATTAAAAAGAACAAAAATAAGTACCAATAAAACAATAACACAAGAAACAAAATGTATTTGTAACTCCCTTGACCCGAAAAGATTAAAAGTTTAAGTTTTACTCTTATTCTTTAAAATACAAAATGTGAGTGTGAAGTTTCCTCTTTGTAGGAATTATCATCACCCTAACTGTGAGAGTAGTCATTCGAGTTGTATTATCAATGATTAATTTTGGTAGATTTCGACAGTCTTCTGATCTGGAAGATGCCAATATTAGGAAAAAAAAAAAAAAAAAAGATGATTCGCTAATTATCACAAGTCGTGTTATCACATCAATTTTTTTTTTTTTTTTTCTAAAATCAATATAAAAATTTTGGATTCTAGATTCTTCTATTAATTCATTTTTGTTATTTGTATTTTGTTTATTTTAATTTTTCAAAATTTTTAATATATTGGAATATTAAAAATGAGTCTTTTCAAGTTTTTCGTTAGGTTGAACCGTCAGTTGATTGATGAAAAAGACTAATTTGTCATTTTTTCGAAACGTTTGGATTGATTTAATGTTTGTTAGAAAAAAGATTACTTCCCAAAACGTAAGGATGAAAATGATTTTTACCTTTACAAAATTTATACTCAAATGATATGACACATCAGTTATCAATATTATGTAAATATATTGTCGACAACTCATATCTTAGATTATTTGAGTATAAATTTGAACAAAACATTTAGGAAAAGTAACATTACTCAAACAATTTTGATAATTATATAGATTAGACATGAGTTATAAGTGCATTATAATATGTAAGCTTATATTTGGGTATTTGGGTATTTTTTATTCTTTGTTTTTCTCTTAATTCTGTTTCTTTTACAATTTATTATCTTAGATTGCCTTCTTTATTCACATCAAATTATCAATGGCCTAAAACAATAAAATAAAATATAGTGAATTATACACAAGAATAAGGGTTCAAAGGACATCCCCATCTCTCAACTCTCATATTCCAAGTTTGTAATTAAAAAAAAAAAAAAAAAAAAAGTTAAATGGATTAATTTTAGGTTACCTAAACAAATGTGGATGGGATTAAGTTTTCATTTTCAAACCCATTAACCTAGCAGGTTGAGTTTCAATTGAGCAAAATTTGAATCCACTCGTTTATGGGACGTTACAAATGCCATCCAATTAATTCATCGTCAGGTTTATATATTTTGAAAAGATTATGAAGGATTTTTGTGTTATCGACTTATGACTAATTAATGTCCCCAGCCTGCTACCATGGCATTTACCTTATAAAAAGGATCTTTTATTTTGAAAGATATACATCCTACACTAACTATTTTTTTTTTTCCCTGCTTAAGGCAATTAAAAACAAATTAATATTATTGAACTTTAAACTAAAGACTCCTTACATTGATTGCAAAAAACTAAACGGATGGTTGACGCCCACAACTTTAGAAATCTTGAAAAAAATGCATTGCTCAACGATTCGGACAAGCGAATCAGCATGATACAAAGTGAAATAAGGCATAATAATCGGTGGAGGCCCAACTGTATTTTCCTTTACAACATAAAACAGATGGTAGATAGGATTATGTTTCGGTCATTCCAAATTTTGGCAATGATGGTTAGTTACATAGAAAAGGTATCACAATTAAAATACAACACGTGTTTTATGTGAAGGAAGACAATGCAATTTCCATGTGATAACTTGTGATGGGTCTTATAGTTCATATGACCTTAATAATGCATGGTATGGATTTCCTCTTTGGGTATGAGAAACATAGAGTGGAAACTTGCAATAACTAATATGGTCGACATGTACAGATAAGATGAGGACTCAACACAGTATTTCTCATTATGTGACCAAGAAATTTGTCTCAGCAAAAGAAGAAAAAGCAGAAGGACCACTCATAACCGCATTGTTATGAGATTTATAAGTAATTTCTCAACTCCTTTTTTTTTTTGGATAAACTTTGGAGAATATTATCAAAATTAATCACTTAACTTTGTCGAATATTATTTAATCACCGTGAATTGTTTAATTGTTTCTACTTAGTAAGAAATTAAAGTGTCCTTAATACCTTTTCTTTATATTTTGTACAAGAGAAAAGGGGAGAGAAAGAGCATGTAACATATGAAAAATAATAATTTGTATGATATTAATAAAGATAAAATTATTATAAAAAAACAAAGATAAAATTAAAAATTTGTATCTTTTAGAAGGTTAGGTTTAGAAAAAATGCTTTAATTATGATTAAATGATTATAGTTAGAATTTTTAATTTTTAATTTTTAATTGTTTTTTAACAATTTTAAATTATTTGACCACTTAAAAAACAAATAAAAATGACTTAATTCAATTTAGACCTGAAAGATCAATTTCCTATGAAACTATCCAATTTTTAAATTTAATTAAATAAAAATTAAAAAATGCATAATAAGCTAGGAGATGCTCTAAGCACTCATGCTTTAGAATAAAATATTTATCATAAGCTATAATGGGATTTTTTTTTTTTTTTCCATCTAACACCAAAAAAGCATAATTTCAAACTAGCATCCAAGAAATTTTAATCCAATTCAAATTCGAGCTGATCCGAATTGGGACTTACCTGCTTACAAAAATTCCGAACACTCTTTAATCCAATCCAATCTAAAGGTTCCGTTTGTAAGTTTATAATCGGAAAAAATTAATCAAATATAAAAATTTTGGGACAAGAGGATCAGGTTAAGATAATCCGAATCTGGAAACACACACCCCTCTAGATTGCGAGCGAATCAGGGAAATAGGAGTTTTTGTCCGAACCGCATCTCTGAACCCAATCAAAAAGAGTCTGGCGATGATACTCAATTATTCAATTTCAACCCATTCACTTGTGTTGAGTTGTGGCCCACCAGGTGGACCTCACTCTCCACTCCCATTGAACTCACCAACTCAAAAACGAATGTTCTACACGCCACTCTTCCACCCTTACCTCTTAAAAACAATATCCTTCCAAAACCTCCATTACCTCCTCTCTTATGCTTGTGCTAAAGTTTTTAATTCAAATCTACCTCACATATGAAATGGGGAGCCAACTTTTAATTATTATTTATATTTAATATAACTGATGGAATTTAAATTTAAAACTCGATATTAACGGACGACCAAAACTATATTTATAATCACAAATTAAGTTTTTTATTCAAAATAATACAATGTAATATTAAAATTATTCACATACTTTAAAGAAAAATGTGGGGACGGAAGAGAAGCCAGTTCCATCAATTAAGGAGGTTTATTTGAAAAATTAGTAAGATGTTAATAAAAAAAAAAAAAAAGTTTAATTTTTGATAAAAACTTATGCTCGGGGCGAGGACCCCCCAAATTCATAACATAGAAAGTGATGTTTTTTTTGGGTCCATTTTCACAGCATTTCACGGTGAAAATAAATAACTTTGCCCATTGTTATATATATTTTTAATTGTAATGACTATTTACGAATTTATTATGATAAATAATCTAAAAAAATAAACAGATACTATTCCAACAGTTGTGAAAGAAATACTGACGCCGATCATGCGGTGGACTGTTGTAAAGCGAACAGCAGGCATCTCAGGACACGTGGAGTTACGTTTTTTGGATCACGAAGACCGAGATATGAGACATGAACGCAATTGCCGCGTTCGCTGGTAACTTTCTTTATGAAACCAGGAAGCATTTACCGAGAAAATCGTTGCGAACCTGATTACCTACGCAGGTTACGTGTATCTTCAGTTATACACACCGCTCGTTTGTCCTATGATCTTGACAATTGGGTTGGGCGGTAAAACATAGACAATAACCTATAAAAATTTATATTAAAAAAAATCCATAAAAATTGAAAAATTAATAAATAGATTATATTCGCTCTTAGGTCTCATTTCGCAGTGCTTGTGAGGAGTTATTATTTACTTATTTAATAATTTTAATATAAAACAAGTATTTGATAAACTTTCTCAAAGTGATTATTCAATAATCTAAATGGCTTTACGAAAATTTTCTAAATCAAGTGGATGGTTACTTTTATAAAGTAAAATAATTTGATGTAAGATTTAATAAATATTTTAATGATCAAACCATCTTCATTAATTTTAATATAAATATTATTGTATCCCAAATTTTAATTATAGAAAAATTATTTATACCAACTAAAAATAATTTTTTTTATTTTTATTTTAAAATATTTTGTAAATTCATAACAATTAATATAAAATTTACTAAATATATGTTTGTCATTTTTGAAATTTATAACAGTTTTAACAACATCTTATAAATAGTAGTCTAATTATTTCTTCAACAAAACTAATCGTTATTATTATTATATTTTTATTACTAATAATTTTATTTTATTTTTATCTTTAGTCTTAGCACCGAAAAAGGATAATTCACATAGTGTGGGAAAACTATCCATATATTAGATATGAAGAGGCATAACTACCCACATATTAAATGTGAGGAGACATGTTTAAACCGAGCACTTTAAAGTGAAAGCTCGGGTAAAAGGTTACTTTACCACTAAAGTAGCCCTGATTTCCGATACTTATTAGTTTAAAAGTCATAATAATACTAAATTAGCCTCTAGTGTGGTCACTGTGCTTTCTGTCAATATATCAACAGTGGAGTCAACAAATTTTACTTGGGGTCAATGTAGTAAAATCCAATATTTAAGGAATGAAAGTAATAAATTTACAAAATGGGCCGGTAAATATATAATATTTTAAGTATATTTTTATATATTTGTTTTAGAGATCTCAGACCCCCCTAGCCCCCACCGATTAGCATTGACCATAAATTAAAGGCGTTCAAGATTCATTATACACTTTTATCAATATATAAATTTTTTTAGGGTATAATATATATAGAGAACTTATATGATCATTGCATTCTAATTTCTAAATTAGTAGAACCATCAATAAAATTCATTCAATACGTTATCGCTTTTGAAAAAAATTATCTCTTTTATGTAATTCAAATGCAATTGATGAATTTAATTGATGATCCTAACAATTTAAAAGTTGAGACACACTAAACCTGAAACCATGAAAAGTAATGAACAAGCCACATTCATTGTTAACAAAATAATTGTACACCTTTCCATCAACATCAATGGTTGGAGTTCAAGTCCCACCATATGCATTTATCAGCATATTGAAAAGTTTTATCTACGTAATATGGCAGTAAAAATTATTGATTATGGAAGTAAATATGAATATTATACAAATTCTAACTTATTACTTAACACCTAATTATTTAATTATAAATAAAATATTTTCTTCCATAACTATCTTTCTAACTAGTAACTTGAATATTTATATTTGTATAAAAATTTTAACAATATATATTTTGTAACTTAAAAAGAATATGCAGAACTTAATATCTTCTTAATCTATTGTTGTTTAAAATTATATATATATATATGTTATCAATAAAAATTACATTTATTAAAATTTGAAATATATAAATAAATTTGGTTAGGATTGTAAAATGAATTTGTTTTTTGCTGCACATATGGTTTAAAATAAAAATATATAACAATTGTCAGTTATAAGGATTTAAAAGTAAAAATATTTGTTGTTAGATGTTTTTCTCTTAAAAAAATAAACAATCAATATGTATATTCAAATATTACAAAAAAAAAATAAACATGTCCTCTAAGTTTCAGATTTCAGCTACTGTTCAATTTTCATTAATATTTAAGACTATTCAATTTTAAGATAAAAAAACAAATAATCCTGTAATCAAAAGGTTTTACAAAATCCTTAATCACTGAATGTGAAGATTATGAAAAATAATAATAAGAAATAGGATAGGATAACAAGTTAGTTTTAAAACGGTCCACAAACACCAAACAATTTAAACAAGTGTTATAAATAAGGAAGTAGTTAATTGGGTTTGGCAATCTAAGGGACAGCACAAATACAGTTAGTGGTCTACAACGTAAACTTGGAGGATGTGTTGCCAAATTAATGGATTGGAGTAGGCATCGATTTGGGGCTACAAGTTGATTGCTAACAAAAAACAACAACTAAATTGACTCCATAATCGCACAAGAAAGGGGGGGGGGGGGGGGGGGGGGGGGGTGGTATGTGGCCGGGAACGAGTGTGGGGGGGGGGGAGGGGGGGGGGAGGGGGAGGTGGTGTGGTGGGGGGGGTGGTGGGGGGGTATTGGGGGGGTATGTGGCCGGGAACGAGTGTGGATGGGGAGGCGGGCACACAGCGGGTGGCGCTCTAGGAGTTTCCGACAACATCAAAGAGTTAGAGGGTGAATTGGAAACTCTATTTGAAAATGAAGAATTGTATTAGACATAGTGGTCTACAATCGATTAGCTAGCTGTAGGAGATCAAAACTAGAAATTTTTTCATACTAAAGCTTTTACTTAAAGGAAAAGGAATCAGATTTTGCATCTCAAGGATGATCACGGAAGTCAGAAGGTGGGCAACAACTGAAGCGGCGATAACTAACTAGATATATACTTACTTTTCTGTCTTATTTCCTTATGAGAATCTTACTCATAAAGAAATTGATAAGGCTTAGATTGCTATTCAATCTACTTTATCTGGTTCTAATTTACAATTTTTAGATACTAATTTTAGTGTGGAAGATGTGAAAATTGCTCTTTTTGAGTTAGAGCCTACTAAGGCCCCTGGATCGAATGGTTTCACACCATCTTTTTTCAAAAATATTGGGATATTATTGGAGAGGACATTTGTATCGTGTGCCCAAATGTTCTTAACAATTGGAGTTTCATTAAGGATTTTAATCAAACCCATATTGTTTTGAGTCCTAAAATTAAAAGCTTGAAAACTTTAATAGATTTTTGACCCATTAGTTTGTGTAATGTAATTTACAAAACCATTACAAAGACCACTGTCAACCGGCTTAAAATGGTTCTTTCTAGTCTTATGTCTCTTAATTAGTCCGCTTTTTTCCCTGTGCAGTAAATTTTTGATAATGTATTGCTTGCTTTTGAATTACTCCATTCCATCAGTCATAGGAAGTATGGAAATAGGGGATTGTTGGCCTTAAAACTTGATATGTCTAATGCCTACGATACGGTCGAATGGCCTTTTCTTTAAAACATTTCAACTCGTATGCGTTTTTATAATAAACGAGTTAATCTAATCATGGACTGTATTTCTACTTCCTCTTTTCCCTTTTTGTTAAACTGACGTTGTGAAAGGTCATGTAGTGCCTTTGCATTGTTTGCGTTAGGGCTGTCCTTTGTCCTCATATCTAAGAGGTTCCGACAACATCATAGAGTTAAAGGGTGAATTGGAAGCTCTATTTGAAAATGAAGAATTGTATTAGAAATAGTGGTCTATAATTGATTGGCTAGCTATAGGAGATCAAAACTAGAAATTCTTTCATGCTAAAGCTTCTACTCAGAGGAAAAGGAATCAGATTTTGCATCTCAATGATGATCACAGAAGGTGGGCAACAATAGAAGCGGTGATAACTAACTAGGTATATACTTACTTTTCTGTCTTGTTTCTTTATAAGAATTTTACTCCTAAAGAAATTGATAAGACTTAGACTGCTATTCAATCTACTTTATCTACTTCTAATTTACAATTTTTAGATAATAATTTTAGTGTGGAAGATGTGAAAATTGCTCTTTTTGAGTCAGAGCTTACTAAAGGCCCCAGACCAAATGGTTTCACACCACCTTTTTTCAAAAATACTGAGATATTATTGGAGAGGAATTTTGTACCGTGTGCCTAAATGTTCTTAACAATTGGGCTTCCATTAAGGATTTTAATCAAACCCATATTGCTTTGAGTTCTAAATTAAAAGCTCGAAAACTTTAAAAGATTTTTGACCGATTAGTTTGTGTAATGTAATTTACAAAACCATTACAAAGACCACTGCCAACCGACTTAAAATGATTCTAAGTCTTATTGCTCTTAATCAGTCCGCTTTTTTACTTGGGAGGTAATGTATTGCTTGCTTTTGAATTACTCTATTCCATCAGTCATAGGAAGTATGAAAATAGGGGATTGTTGGCCTTAAAACTTGATATGTCTAAGGCCTACGACAAGGTCGAATGGTCTTTTTTTTAAAACATTTTTAACTCGTATGGGTTTTTCTAATAAATGAGTTAATCTAATCATGGACTGTATTTCTTCTTCCTCTTTTTCCTTCTTGTTAAATGACATTATGAAAGGTCATATAATGCCTTCGCATTGTTTGTGCCAGGGCTGTCCTTTATCCCCATATCTTTTTCTTTTATGTGCAGAGGCTCTCTCTTGCCATATCAAACAACAAGAAGCAGTCTTATAAACTAATGGGTATTCAATGTATTCGAGGAAGTCCACTGGTAAGCCATTTATTTTTTACCGATGATAATATTTTATTTTACAAAGCTAACCTCCGCAATTGTCAGAAAATTAATGATATTGTCAAGGTATATGGGCGTGCTTCGGGATAACAGGTTAATTTCTAGAAATCATGTACCACCTTTAGTCCAAATATAGGAAATAGTTTACGCTGGCCCTTCAAGGTGTTTTTGGTTTTAAGGCAACTCTAATACATGATAAGTATCTGGGCTTACCTTCCCTGATTGGTCGAAACAAGTACAAATTGTTTGATTCATCAACAGATAGAGTCTAGTGTAGACTTTGAAATTAGAAAAGTAGATTTTTTTCCTATAGGAGGTAGGGAAGTTCTTATCAAAGTCATAGCTCAATCCATTATTAAAAATTAATTTTTTATTAAAAATAAATTTAATTCAATATTAAATTAATTTAATCAAATCCAATCTAATCTTAACTGCATCAAACATATTATAGTAATTATTAAATCTCATTCAATCAAATCCAATCATATTCAATCTCATCTCATCCTATCTAATCCTCCCACATCAATCGGGACCTAATGGTGTGTTTGTTTGACAAGAATTTATGGGAAGGAAAATGATTAGAAGTCCTGCCCCCACCTGACTTGTGTTTAGTGCCAACAAAAAAAAAAATGAAGGAAAAGAAGACAAAATATCTTCCTGAGCCACTTAAAATCCTGATCAAGCAGGATTTCAAAGACCCATCAATTTGTTGGGTTTTGAATTCCTGCCCGACTTAGGATTACATTTTTTTTTTAATTTTTTAATTACTAAGTAATATATAAATTATGTATTATCATAAAATAATTATAATTTTATTATAAATATTGTTATAAAATAATAATTTAATATCAATTAAAACAAATTTTATTTTTAATATAATTAATTTTTTATTTTTAATTACTTTAAAGAACTTGTATTTAAAAACTAATTTATTATAAAAAATGAAATTAATTTAATATTAAATTAATTTAGTTAAATTTAATATAATTCCAACTGTAGTGAACATACAACAATGATTATTAAATTACATCCAATTATATCTCATCTAATCCAATCATATCTCATCACATCCTATCTAACTCCGTGCTCCAAGTAGGATCTAAGTAGGAGAAGAATCAAACTAGAAAATATTTCTATCCGCACGCACGTGGCATTTCACGTGTGAAATAGAATATTCGGCAAAGCTTGAGAACCTGGTGCAAGATTTCAATATGAAAAGCTGGTCAAAGTTAGAACAAAAATGAATGGACGGTAAAAAAAGCAGCACAAACGATTCAAATCTGCTCTATTCAAGTCAACACAACCATCTGATATCTTCTTTCTCAAATTGTCCAAATTAGGTTAATATAAATATAAAAATGAAAGAAATCATACAAAATTTTTCATATACAAATATCTCAAAGCTTAGAGTTAATAATTACCCCTTGGCAAAATTGTTTTGGATAAAACACCAGTACATACGTATTGTAACATACTACACACATATAGTGTGTGAGCTACAGTTTGCTAAAATGACATTATGAAAGCAGAGTCTTGGCAAAATTGTTTTCGATGGAACACCACCAGCACATGCTTCAAATAGCGTGTGAGCTATAGTACGCTAAAACGACATTATAAAAGCAGAGTCTTCAACGCCTTTACCGGTAGGTTAAATAAAATGTGAAACCAAAAACTACCAATAACCGACCCAAAAAAGACTTCAAAATTGAGGACCCACAAAGCTTTTTTATAATTTACACGAAAATGTCAGACACTTCACCCAACCAGAAGCGTTCAAAAGTGTGGAGAAGAAAATCTCTTCACTCACATAAGAGCGGGGTCCACGAAACCCACTTGAACTTAAAAACCGAACCGCCTTTCAGACATGAAAACAACAAGGTAGCAAAGGGCGGCTGACCAACTTTGTCGAGTCGACGAACCAGGACAATATTTTCTATTTTTCTTTTCCCACATGCAATGTATTGTATACACGTGCTAATCCACAAGCGAAACCCAAGATTTTAGTACATGCTACACGTGCCGCACGCACATGCACCCACCAAAATTGAGAGCCTAATCAGTTACCACAACCTTCTAATATTGGAACTAAATAATTCACATCAATAATAACAAGGATACAAACATACACATAATATATCTCTTATTCCAAGTCCCATATATAGACATTGATTCATCCATTTCCGCTCATATTTGCGAGGACTACATTCGGTCCACTACATTAAGAAATGCAGGGCACCCTATTTACATGTTCCATGACTAATCACAGCTATGCCAAAACTTAGGTATAAAACAACCCTATTATATCTTCAAGACAACCTATAGTCTTATTTGCCATCCACTCCTTCACATTTGGTCTTATTTTCCACCATCCCCATATTTCTTTTCCAAACTTGTATTTTGCTGCTTGCTTCTATATACAAAACTACCAACAACTAATAAAAACACACAGGCCAGAGCTAACTGCTAGGCAGTAGAGAGTGTTAAAACTACATTGTATGAGGGAGGGAGGATTGATTTGGGGTATTGAAACTAAGACATTATTACTGGTATTCTATTGATTAGTCCTCCCATTGGAGCACGATGGGGAATTCGCTTTAAGACATTATCACTACTAGTATTCTATGATTAGTCCTCCCATTGGAGCACGGTGGGGGATTCCCTTTCTTCGCTTGGCGGTTCGGAAACTGGCCGCAGTCGGAGGTGGAGTTGAGGGAGAAAAGCTTTGAACTTTGTTGCTGTTGTGGTTGCTGTTGCTCTTCTTCAGCTCTCCATGGCTGCTACTGCTGTAAGAGTCCTCCGAGTCAGACCCCATCGCCGCCCTCTTCCTCTTGTGAAAATTGTTCGATGTGCCAGCAATCTGTAAAATTTGCAATAATCCCAACAAAATGTATTAGATTTCTTAATAATTATTTCATGACAATGTAGAGTATTATTTCAAAATTAACCAAAGAAACAAATCCAATTCAATCAAAGGACGATCAGTTCAAAATTGAACATCTAGAAACCCATTTTATTGTCATCTTTTCTAGTAAAACCTCCTAGGCTTAGAAACAATGGGCAAAGAAGGGAATTCAAATTATTTAATTAATGCTTCACATTTGACATTTCACATTTCTTCCAGCTGACAAAGTCAATACACTCAACGAAATTATACGTTCATTGAATACAATTTAAAGTTTGCTTAGTGAATAAGAAAAATTGAGAAAAACCTCCTCATTTCACATTTTCTCAGCAAACAAACAACACAAAATTTAGGTAAGGAAACATACAAGAAGAGGGTGACATTGTGGAGGATTAATTACCTTGCAGCCAAGAGAGCAGAAGCGGAAGGAATCGAGGAGGCTGCGGTCGCAAACCTCACAGGTGTTAGTGACACCTTTGCCAGGCCTAGGCTGAGGCCTCTCATTCAAGAACACAACTCTAGCACTGTTGATCACATAAGTCTGGACTCCAGATATGTCCAGCACCTTCTGTATTTCAGATACTCTTATCACATCATGGTAAGACGACCTTCGTATCTGTCCAAAATCAAAATCAATCACCCAAAATCAATATTAAACCACAATATTTGGTTCTTAAAACGAGAGGGCAAATTGGGTTAATTCATATGTGACCCAAAACCGAGTTTTTGTGATTCCATCACAATGGCTCTGTTTCTACCTTGAAACAAATGTGAAAATCAAGAACGAAATACACGAAACAAACAAAGAATAACTGTACGAGCTGTTACAGATGAAAACAAAGAAAATCACGCGAAATTGATGAGTCAATCTATCGAAAGAGAACAGAGCATTTTCATGGCCAATGTTGAAAATGCCTCATTAAGCTGTCAAATTGTAGGAAAATAAAATCTCAAATATAATATGAAAAACATCATTTCGAAAATTTATATTTAATTTCCTTTATTCTAAGGAAACAACTAAAAACTTGAACTCAAAAAATATATTTAAAAAAAAAGAGAGAGAGAGAAAACTCAAAAATGTCAAAACAGAAAATAAAAATCACAGGATTCCCAGAATTCCACAAAAAGAAAAGAAGCTAGATACGAAAAGAATGGAGAAAAATAGCCACAAAAAACAAAAATTAAAAAAAAAAAAAAAAAAAAAAAGGAAAATAGAGAAGAAGCGAACCTGAATAACACGGTGGTCCTTGTGGTAAGCTAAGCAGAGAGAGCAGAAAGCACCATTCGTGCAATCCAAACAGTACATATTACATTCACTCTTGTGAGAATCAGCATGTAACTTGCATTGAACAAAGAAGCTCTCTCTTAACAATGGCTTCAACCATGGTGGCCACCTGTTGTCCTCCTCATCTGGACCCTACAAACCGAAAAAAAAAAAAAAAACATTCACACAACAAAAGCAGATTCGTCAGGCCTTTTCTCCCAAAAGTAAGTAAAACCCATTAAAACCAAGTGACCAAAAATGCATTAGTTACCATGATTCTGCGGCTTTTGGGCTTGATTTCACGGACAGTGGATTCTTGGTTTTCGATCGCCAGCTTGAACAATCGGCTGAGAAAATGGGAGTCTGTTATTAGAATAGAGAGATAGAGAACACGAAGAGTGTATCGCGTTTTAGAGAGAGAGCGAGTTGAAGAAGAGCCGAGAGAGAGAAGGAGAGGTTTATAGTAGTAGCAGTAGAGACAAGTAGAGGCGGCTGAGAGAGAGAAATTAAGGACGAGAAAGGGCAAGAGGGAGGGGGGTCGTTCTTATCTTCACATATTCTGCAATCCGAACCTAATTCCGAACCCCGAACCTAAAATGCGTTTGCTCCAAGGAACCCACCTATGTCTTTCCCTTTATTTATTTATTTTTTTCTTCTTTGTTTCATTTTCACTCTGCTTTGGTCTTATCACAACATTTTCCCTATTATTATTCTTTTACATTATTGCCCTCGTTATTTGATATTCAATTTTTTTTTTTTATTGACACATTAAATATGTTTCGAGGCCCATGGAATCCCGTTGAAATCAATTCCTCTTTTATGTGGCTCCGATATTTATTTATTCATTCATTTTATTAAGAGAAAACTTAGGAATAGATATTTTCGAATTCGAATTGAGTTAAGTTAGATTGAAAATTTTTCAATCCAATATGGGTTGGATTGAAAAACTTTCAATTCAACCCAATCTAATAATAATCGGATTGGGTTAGGATAGATTGATCGAGTTGGATTCAATCCATTGTATAAACATAAAAAGTCTAATTGGTAAATTTTATAGTTTTAGTAATTTGATTATAAATATAATGAGTACAAATAAAGATTCAATTATTACAAATAAAATATTTAATTTACCATAAAAGCTATCTTTGATTTTTATCCCTACCAAGTATTTTAGAAGAGGGTAAAAATATTGGATTTAGAATTAGGAGTGAGTATTTATCGGGTTGGGTTGAAAATTTTCATTTTAACCCAACCTAATTTAATTTTCAACTCAATCCATCCTATATTTTTTAAGATTTAACTCAACCCAATCAGATAAAAAATGGTCAAGTTGGGCTGGGTTAGAGATGCCCACCACTAGAGAAAACTATTTTTACTAAAAAAAATCACTAAAATGAACGAAAATGTGATTTCATTAAGAGAAAACTCATGATAAGAAGTTTCATTAAAGTATATTAAAATGGTGCATAACCACTTGTGTTTGGAGAAAATCTGTGATTTTCAATTCAATATATGGTTACATTTTACTGATTTAATGATGTGTTTATATGATGGATTAGGAAATAAGAATAAAAAATGAGAATAATTAATGGCGTTTACTTACTCTAAAATCATTCCATAATGGGAATAAAATTATGAGTCTCGCATGAATTTGGGGTTGTAAAATGAGAATCTTATTCCCCTCTTCTCACTTGGGAATCTCATTTTCATTCTTTTTTGTAAGGTAAAAAGTTTTTTATACCTTTTTCTTTTAAAAAAAATGATATAGATACATAATATATATTAAATCATAACTTATTATGTTAAAAAAGAACAAATATGTTTATGATAATATTATGGAGAAAATTTTTTAACAATATTATTGTAAGCATATTTTTAGGTAACATTTTATATTAAAAAATCATAATTTAATATACAATATAAATATAATATAGATACATAATATATTCTTAATATATATATAGATAGACAATATACTTACAATAATATTATTAAGAGAGTTTTTTTTTTTTTTTTAATCTATTATGACGAATTATATGACAAAAGGATAACATTACATATTAAATACAATTGTGCATATTGTCGTTAATTCATAATTTTAATTAAAGGTATTATTGTAACTTGTAATTAATCTATTCCTATTCCGATTCCAATTCAAAGTAAACAGATCAATGAAAATACTGTTGATTTCAATTCCGATTTCTACAGTTGAAGGAAACAACTTATTTTAATTCTGATGCATCACTTCAATTTCAAGTCATTCTGATTCTAAATCGCTTTAATTCTCATTATGATTTTTGTAATTGAAGTAAACGCACTATAAATATGGGAATATCTCTAATGCCCAGTTATATATAAATGTATATCTTGCCTTTTGATCTTATGTATTTTATTCTATTTGACAAATATAGTACACCATAGGCTTGTTTATTACATGGGTTTGGACTGGGTTTGGAAAACTTCCCGTCCAATCCCATGCTCTTTTGTTTGATGCTGCTGGGTTAAATCAAACCGGTCACAACAACTGGGATAAAACAATCCCATGTGTTTTTTTTATTCTTTCTACTTTCTTTTAATGCTTTTTCACATCATTTGTTTTCTCCCTTTAATTTCACGTTGTGTTTTTTCTTCTTCTTCTTCTTCTTCTTTTTAATTGTTTTGTTTTACATTTTTTTTCCAATCTATATTTATTAAATATTTTTAAAATATAATATTTTTTTACATCAGTTTATAATAAACATCATTTTCTCTAAAGTTGATTTTATATAGTTATATTTATTTATAAAATATAATTTAGTATTTTATATTATTTTTCAAATTAATTTAAATATTTCTAGTATATGATATATTTATTTTATTTAAAATTAATTTAGTATGTTTATAAAAAAATCCTTTTACTATTGATTAACAAATTTTATTTCAGATTAAAATTAATTAAAAATAGATTTGTTTATTTTTACAAAAATAATTAAATTATTTAAAATTGATTTTATCTAATTTTATATTGCACCAAACATATCACAGCACTGATTTATCCAATCTCATGCCACACCAAACACATCACGACATTAGTTTATCTAATTCAATACAATCCTATCCAATCTCATGAAAATAATTCAATACAATTCCGCGTATCAAACGAAATCTATCTATAATAAATCTGTATTATTTTTGAATTAATTAATTTTGGAAGCCTTTGCTCGTGACAGGGATCTGGCTTTTTCAACTAACTAATTAAGGGTCATGGTAGGGTTGAAGTTTTGTTAGAATATACTTAAATTGATTATTACAAGTGAACCTTAAATAATTGTTCCTATAATTGAGCAAGGAGTGAGGATTGTCTACAATTTATGAATAATACCATAATCTCTCTACCAAGATGGAGTACGTAACAATTAACAATAGTGTGATTCGGTTTCTCAATTTTGAGTAGTATTTTACTTTATTTAAGTTTATGGATATTGGATATTTAACTTAATTGACTAAGTAAGTGTATTAATTTATTAATTTCCCTTTGTTGTTATTATATTTGTATACATCACCCAAAAAAAAAAAAAAGAAGTGAGAATGGTTAGTCAAAATTGTGACATAAGCTCTTTGATAAACAAGCACATAAGTTTAGGTGTATCAACCATTTAGCAACAGGACAAATAAATTGTGCAACCTAATTCACTTCGGAGCTGGAGAAGAGCCAAAAAAAAAAAAGTAAAATAGGGATTTTCAAAAAAAAAAAAAAATGTAAACTAGGGTCGTGAAAGGCTTTTATCTGTAGGTTCGGCCCTAATCATGTCATAGTCGGTTTTGGTCGGCCATCCCTAGATAGAGAACAAAATCAAATTCATCTTACAACTAGTATATGTCTCATTATTTGAAGAAGAAAAATTTTGATTAAACAAATTATAATTTACCTCTTTTTGGTAAATATAGATATTTAATTCATGATAATCTGATTAAGGATTCTGAAAATCATTGTAAATCTTTTAAAAATTAACAATTATTTCCACATTCTTTTTTCCGAGTGGTTATAACATTATTTTTTCACATTTGTGATAAAAATTTAAGCTCACCATGTTCACTTATTTACATATATAAATAGTTTTCTCCTCTTTTTATGATTTGTGATAATAAATTTCTCTCAATATTATAAAAGTAGATTTTTAGACCCCTCTTAAATTGTTTGATCTTGAATCCACTCCTCCCTATGAGAATAAATATCTTTTGATTCCACGAAAACAGGTTTTCGAGCCACACTTGAATTATTTAATTTTGATATAAATTGTTTACTCTTCAGTGCTCTTATTAGTATGAGAATCAATATTTCTTAGTGTTATAGAAATAGATTTTCAGACTATATTTGAATTATTTAATCTCGACAAGTCATGATAAATTCCTAATCGTATGTCATATTACCTTATAATTAACTTTTTTTTTAAAAAAAAAAAAAAGAAAAACAAAAAGAAAGTTATAACTATATTAACTTAAAATTTCATTAAATGTTCTTTAAAAAATCATTATATGCCTTAGAAACATGCATACATACATATATGCATACATTTATATATATATATATATATATATATATAATTGTGTGTGTAAGGGTTAATCTGAGAGCATCACACAATGAACATTTACTTGAAACAGTACATATGGCTTTACGTCTCCGTGTGCATATGGAGCCCATAAGAGTGAGTTAGAACTACTAAAATTAAACACTATATGTTGATATAATTATAATAATAAGGGGTCCATCAAGAGCTATTGAAATTAAATAGTAAATGTGTGGTTCAAAAATTTATTACCCAAAAATTTATTGCTACATTTACAGCTTGAGAATCTATTGTCGCAATATATATTGGTAATATACATGGTAAAAAAGGGACCTCTAATCATGGATGTCAAAAAAAGGTATATTGACCATTTGAGTTGTGAGTAATATGCTTAAACTATTTCAACTTTTTCTTTTGAAAAGCTAATATCGAATAGGTCGAAAACCTATCCAAATCTATTAAGATCAATTATTACTTACATGAAATATTTGTTCTTATAACTAAGAGAAAACAACTCTCATAAAAAGGATAAAACCCATCACACATACTTGTTTGATGTGCATAATGAGATTTAAATCTCTATCACTAAAGTTGATTATAAGGGTGGAGTTATAAAAAATTATGAATGACACAAACAAATAGAGTGACCAAATACCGTTGAGTTGTTAGTTGCACGCAAAGCCAGCTTACCTCTTTCTTTTCTCTATCTTTCTTCTATGATTTATGTGTGGAGAAACGAGAAATCTTAAGGCCTATTTATAGACCTTTAGTTAAATAGTTGTGTTTCATCATGGAGACACAATTTTTCAAAAAAAAACACAACTTTTCCTAAATATATAACTCTCCTTAAAAGACATGATTTCTCCTAGAAACATAAATTTCATAAAGAAACATGACTTCTCCTGAAGAGTCATGATGTTTCAGTGTATGAGGATGTACCATCTTTGTGATATACTTTTTTCATGAAGAAATATGACTTCTCCTAAAAGTTATGATGTTTCAGTATGTGAGGGTACACCATCTTTGTAATATACCTTCTCATACTAAATCCTTGGCATGTGACCTTATCATTTTATTTGATCATATTCCTTCGTGTTTTAAGTTTATAGGTGTAGCAACTTGTACAGTCATATGGTATTAAAGATGATCTAGCGTATAAATTGAACTCAAAAGAGATTAGTTAAATTAGTTTTTTAAAAATTAAAGTTACCCTTCTCGTTAACAAGTAATTATATTAAGAAGGAAAAAGAAAGAAATAAGTTGGTAACATATCTACCAGATAATAAAGAGAGAAGAAAAAGAAAAACTAACAGGGAGCACATTTTGTTTGTGCTTTTTAAAATGCAGATTTTTTTTTCTTTATGTTTTTTGGTAGAAGCATCTATTGATTATTGACCTACTAGACAAAATCCTACCATTAATCATTATAAGCTCTAGTACCAAATTACATTCAAGCGATTAATGAGTTGATGGAAGACCCATTTTATAACTCAATAGTGCTCCTCATTATACAATAAACTGAAAAAAAATGGCCGAATTTGTTTACTTTCTCTCTAGTTTTTATATAATTGAGACGTGGCAATTAATTGATTGCGCACTGTAAATCTATAATTGTTGTATAATATTTCGTGAACGGCGAAGGCTACATCAACTTAATTTATTACTTTAGATTATGATTGCAATATTTATTTAATTAATTTTGTAAAAATATATAACTTCAAATAAGTAATTTTCAACTAAATTATCATCTTAACTCGTGAATTGAAAATAAAAGAATTTAAATATTTAAGCTCACATTAACTAACTTTAAATTAATTTTTTTTAAGGGGTGTTTTTAAAAGTTGTAAAACTTTTACATCTATTTAATTGATTTTAACTAAAACCGACTTCTAAATGATACTTTGAATGAATAAAAATTTCTTTGGCTTAAACTATTGTAAATAATTTATTTTTTCTTTACTTATATTTTTATGATATCCAATAAAATAGTTCCAATTGTATAGCAGGTTTACTTTCATCAAGTAATAATAATAATAATAACAATAATAATGAAGTACAAGAAGAAGAAGTGGCAAAAATAATTACACCAATATTAAAAATATATTTAAAGGTACAAAATAAAGATCAAGAAGGAAATCATTGCTTAGTGAACTTTTGTAAATAATTGACCTTTTCTTGACTTGTATTTTTAAGGTGTACAATAAAATAGTTCCAATGTCTAACACATTTACTATCATCAACGAAAGAAAAAAAATAAATGGCAAAAATAATTATACCAATATTAAAAATGTATTCAAAGATACAAGACAAAGAGCAAGGAGTAAATCATTGTTTAATAAATTATTGTAAATAAGTTGTTGTTCGGTAGGACATAGACGTGTGAGTGACCGTTATTCAATGTGATCTGAGGGTCGATAATCTAATTTAATTTGATAATATCTGACTTTCCAATAGTTGAATAGTAAAAGATAAGAAAAAAATAAAAAATAAGCAAAGAAGAGGGTGTGAGTGACAGATGTTCAGATGTATGGTAGTCAACTATAATTAAGCCTACCTTTGGGGGCATTAACGATAATATTAGAAATATATGTTTTATTTAATATGATAGTGGAGTGGTCCAAAACGGCACCCCGACGAAGCGAAGAGACAGTGAAAGGCAGCATTCAATTTCAAATAAGATATTAAATGCATTCAAGAAAATTAGTGCAGTTTTGGCAGCATTGATCACGCCATTTACCACTCCATAATCTTCTATTATAATATCATTAACCATGCTATTATTTTATTACAGAATCCCTGATTTGTTTTGGCGATTTTTCATAATTTGATTTCGATGCTTCATCACAAAATTCCCAAACTACCCACGCATCTTATGTTAGGTGTCTGGGGAAAATTACGAATCTGATTCTCGAATCTCGAATTTTGAATTTTGCAGCTAGCATTTATAATTATATATTCTTAGTTAACAATTACGACAATATTATATATGGAGATCCAATTTTAGTGGAACTCAAAATAATGAAACTCCGCGGAACATTGATTAATTCGAGAATACTTAGGCAATCAAAGCAACCAATGGAAATGTAAATTAATTCATAATTTAAATGATTAGCGCATATTTTCTTGATATCAAAATTAGTCACACCAATTACATCAATAATGATACATAAAATTACAATTACAAATCGGCTTGAAAGAATAAAAGGTCTAATGAAATTTCCTTTAGATGCCTTGAGTTCCCTTTTACTAAGGGGTCTTTTCCCCTCAGAGGAGTCGCTCCTCCCCTCACCTACCTGCAAGATAGAAAAGAGAGGTTAGGGGATAGTTGATATTGCACTGGCAAAAATCCTCTGATACTTAAGTCAATGAGATTCTTGCAAAAAGGCCCCTTGACAGCTAGGCTGAGGAGTTTAAACATGAAGGTGAAAAGGAGAGCTTACTCACACGTTAGAACATTCTTGGTTTAGAAAAAGTTATTTACCTTTCTTTGAACAATGATTCTCTTTTTGTACTCTCCTTCCTATCCCTTGACGTTCCTTTTCCCAGCCTTACTGATGGTTAACTCTTCCATTGCGTCACCTTCACTTACACATCTACATCATGTCACTTTGCCTCTCTTTGTCTCGTCGTTTTCTCATTTTCCATATCTCATGCTTATTTTCTAACCGGTTTAGGTGCAAGGGACATGTGCCCCTATCTCGTTCATTTCTCTAGTCGTAATGCTATGTGGCATGCTGATGGCCTTCCCTTTTTCTCTCCTCAGCCTAGCGCCTATCGCTTCTGCGATGTGTCAACCCTAGGCTTGACCTTAAGTCTAGCTTCCCCTACTCCTTTGATGATGTAGGGAGACCTGCTGACGATGAGAACCCGTTTTGAACCTTCAAAATGGATTTTCCCCCTCGCTTTTCCTTTCCCTTTCTTAGTAAGGGTAGTTTTGTCTTTTTAATCCCTTTGCTGCTAGACAATGAGGCTTGGGCTCCAATTTTGTTGGACTTATCTTTTTGAATTCCCTTTTAAATCAATCAATCAATTGATTGATCTCTACAATTTGGATGTTGATTTTAATTGGGCATTGACGAGCTGATTTTCCTCCAACGTGTTTTGTTCAAATCTATAATAGAGATTCAGGTTTCACTCTATGTATTACAAATATGATTCATGATAGAGATTCAAATTTGAGTCGTACCATATATATTTATCGATGTATATGAAAAATTTACATGTACTATTTACACTTCAAATTACTTTATTTTAGATATATAAGTGCACATTAAATTTAATTAAATTAATGTAAGACTTATAAGTGAGTGTTAACTAAGGTTAAATGAAATAAATTTTAATTTATATAAACGATCAAGGCATTTGTATATAAATTAATTTATATAAACGATCTCACACCTGAAATCGATTTTGCGAATATAATGAATGATATACGGTAAACCATCGAATTTTACAATGATGGTTTCAGTGAATTGAGAGAAAAATTTTTAAAATAGTGATCAATGATTAAAATCAAAGGCTGTATAATTCATTGCAAGCAATTATTAGGACATTTTCTGAGTGATATGATATCCAATAACAACCGGATTTTAAGGATTGTTGGAAACCGTCATGCCCATTCTTGCATGTTTTTTACATCAATACCACTCACTTTTAACTTATTCCATTACATGTGTCTTTATCCGTACACTTTTATCGAAACTTGTTTTTATCAAGTATATGGTAGAGATAAGAGAAGAATTGCTTTGTCGAACTTGTATAATTAATATAGTGATTATTAACCATTAGGATTTAGCTATCTTAACTTATTACTAATCTTAGCTATCAATTGGAGCCTTTAGAGTGATTTCAATAATCAGATTTATAACAAATCAAAAGTTTAAATTGATAGATAAAATTAATGATTGAGTAAGATAATCAAACCTTAATCATGATATTTAAATCTATAGAATAGGTGGTGCCTCCCTCCTCTCCATATAGTGGAAGCTATAGATAGCCCTATTTGAAGGAGGCAGCACCGTGGCACCACCCCTCCTATAGATGTTGAGGACAGGTGCTTAATGAAAAGGAGAAAAAACTATTATTACCAATAAAATTATTTCCGACATGGGTCATTTCTCCTTCAGCACCCCTGCTGTAGATTTTGAGGGCAGGTGCTTAATGGAAAAAAGAAAAAACTATTCTTACCAATAAAATTATTTACTACATGGGTCATTTCTCCTTCACCCCTGTTGCGAAATTTTTGGTATCCAAATGAGTGCTTTTAATTAGTTGGAGAGGCTAGCTATGAAAACTGTATATATAAATGTATTCTTTCATAATTGAAACTAATTTAGAAGATAATCGAGGCTGATAAAAATATTAAAGAATGGTCTGAAAAATAGCTTTCAAATAGAAGGGATTAATTAATCCATGTAGAGGCGAGGAAGAGAACGATATAAGGATGGAGGACGATCCACGTGTAAGTTGGGTTATTATTTATTTGCTGACTCCGGGTGTGGACAAAATGAAAGAGATAAAAGGTGAAAAAAGCAGAGTGACGTCAATTACAAGTTTGATGAATTTGACTAAGGGATGGGGTGGTACAAAAGAGTCAAAGGTCGGGGAGGCTTGAAGGCACACCACGCCTGACCACGAAATTGCTGCGAAGCGTGTTTCACACCTTCCGCGTGTTGACTCCCAAATGCTACGGCTTTTGCTGTGGTGGTCCCCACTCTCCTTCTCTTCCATTATTGCTTCTCTTGTGGGTCCCTGTTGTTAAACCCGTCGCTTGGGTTCTCTTGGCCGGCCATCTGGATATCTTACTCTACTCCTCCCATCTTTCTACATTTGTTCTCACTGCCAATAAATCTCCGCCACGTCGGATGCAGTCACTTTTAGTTATTACTACTTTTTTCGGACAATTTTTTTTTGACATATTTAACAAAATTAACATGTGTTTGACTGTAGTTATGATTGGGGTTTTCCTTTATTTGTGTAATTATTTTGTTTATACTTTTTAAAGCAAAAACATTTTATACTATAACATTATTTATAACAAATTAAGCATTAAAGATTCTTATAGTTTAAAAAGTAAACTGCACGTTAGGTAATTGAGGTTTGCTTTTTTACAACCGGATTAAATTTTACATGTTAATAACACTTTAAACAACACTTTAGCCCCACACTGTTAGTCTATCTCAAGTTAACTATTATATGTGTGTTCTCTCATTTAAATACGTATGTCGTATAAATCCGTGTAAGTATACATGAGTTCACAAGTAATGTAAGAGTGAATAGAAATCTTTTCCATGAATATTAAAACCTACTTTGCTGAGTACTACTAAAATTGCATCAATTTAATCCTATCCAAGCAAATGAAATGAAATGAAAATTATAAATTAAATTAAAGGAAACTAAATCGCAACTATATTAAAGAGTTATCAAATTCAATTAAGTACCTAGGACTATAACTTCACCTAACCACTTCATTCAACGCACTCTTCTTTCATTAAGAACCTTAATCTTAACAAGTTGTTAATTGAGTAATGTCTAAGATTCTCTATACACCTCTTTCAATAGTCAAGTAGATACATCTAACCCTAACCAATCCACTATATTCTTATCAAGATTAAGTAGTTTAGGTTCATTAAGGCACAAATTATTCATCAAAGGTTATACAAGTAACACAAGTATATTTCTATACCGAGGTCACTTTATTCATGGTATAAATACACAAGTCCTTTTTTCAAGTTTATTATGGTTACCAAATCACTTAATTAGTGGCCAACAAATTAGAGATCATGATTTTTTCAAAAAAAAAAAAAGAAACGTAGAGGTCATGATGCACAAATAGAACAAACAACTTAATTAAGAAAATTGATTAATTAAAGGAAAAAGAGAGAGAGTTAAATTACATGGTTGGGTTTACATTGTAACTCTAGAAAATAAACTTAGTTCATGGCAATAAGTGAAGATACAATCAAAATGATGAACACAACATCAAATTTACAATTTAGGAGAGAGAAAAGAAATCTTCTTCTTCCTTAAAGTAGAACCCCTTCCTTTCTAGTTGATGATGCTTTCTTGATTGTTTCCTTTTTGTTGCTTGATGATGTTTGTAGAGGTACTTTTTTCCTGAAAAATTAAGTAAAAATGGATGTGAGGATGATATGAGATGATAAAAACTAATCCAAGATACTGCCAATGAGATATATGATGATATATATATATAGTATTTCTATTATCAGTTCCTTTTAATTTTTAAAAATTTGAACGAACCAATCAAATTCATCAATTGCAATCTTTCTTTAAAACAATTTCTCTCTCTTTTTTTAATTCAAATGCAATTGATGAATTTGGATTGGTTCTTTCAAATTTTTTAAAGTTAGGAAGCACTGACTATATAAGTTATGTATTTATATATACACATGTATATACGTGGTCTAAAAGACAGGGCATCGAATTTGGAGCAAAAATGATGGATTGAGCCCTGACATGACCTAGTCCCCGCGTGCTGAATTAACGGCCTTGCAACTTGCGTTGGGGGCTACTATTTTGCCATGACCAACGACCTCGACGTGAGGTCACGCCACTAGGTCACAGTGGCCTTTACCATGAAGTTGCTAGGTGGCTGACGTCGTGCCACCAAGTCGTGGTGGCTTCTACACCTTTTCTCGCGAGCTTGAGCCATATCTTAACACTGCAATCTTTGACCTCCTTCTAATTCTATACTTTTCCCATGACTCAGATGCTTCAAATCGTGTATTTTGACTCTCCAGCACGCGTGTTTGGGCTCCAAAACACCTTGAACTCCTCAATTAAAGTTCGACCATCAAACAAAACTCATGTATACCTACACAAAACAAAACATCCATTAAAAACATCGAAATCTACTCAAGAATGATGCAAAAGGCTACGGAATGGAGTTCGAAATTAAGCACAAAAGTGAAACGATCAATGTGACTATTTGTTTTACTTAAAATGATCAAAATATCTCTAATTAATTTTAAAATTAATTTAAAATAAAACTAGAAAAATAAATTTAAAAAATTTTTGTAAAAATTAAATTTTAAAAAATAAAAAACTAATTAGGTGCAGTCTCCATCTCCATAGAAATAAAGATGCAGGGTTTTCATCCCCGTTGTTGATGAAGATCCTCAGTCTCTAAATTCCAGTTGATTGGAAACCAAGAAATTCTTAGTTTCTAACAATCCTAGAAACCCAGACCAGTCGCTGAACACCAGATTTTTGGGTTTCAAATGACGCTTTTGGTTTCCAGTCATTGGAAACCTGGACATCTGAGTCTCTGCCTACCCTTCTTACTATCACTCACCATCCCCCAACCTTTCCTTTTCCATCCTTTCACATAAATTCTAACAAACAGCTACACCAACCAAATCTTTACATAGACACCAACAAAACATAAATCTGCACTCAAACACCAATGAACACCAGCCTAGACTCAAATATATATATATATATATATACACGTATGTGTGTGTAACAAAATATCCAAATAATGTAATAAGTTTCATGTAAAAACTTGTAACTGCAACTATTATGATAACAATTACATGTTATAAATAGTTTAGCTTGATATGTAAGGATAAAGTTATAAATTGTAACAACTCTCTTGTAAATGTAACAATTCATTTTATATAGGTAACAAAATATTCATCTTTTGTCTCAAATATGTGTAAACTTTAGAATATCAAGTAAATAATAACAATTTCATGATATAACATATTCGATAAGGAAATTAACAAATAATATGTAACAATTATATGTCCTACCATGTAACAATTATATGTCCTAGCATGTAAAATCTTATTTTATTTTGGGAGTCAAACAGTTGTGCAATATAACAAGAATTTTGTGTAAAAATTGTAACCACGACTAATTTTATTTTAACACGCTAAAATACTACATATTTAATTATGAAATAATTAAGAAGGGAAACCTATGATTAATTAAAGAAAGGAAACGCCTAATAACAGGAAGAAAGGGATCCACACGAGGTGAGAAAATTATACTCCAACTAAACGAACTTTAGAGGTGTTTATCCAATACTCAAGTGGACTACACGGAGAATGTCCACTTTCATAGGGCTCGTTACTGGAACCAGCGAAAGCTTATGAAAAGCGGGCGGTGTGTTTAGAGACAAGGCTAAACAACTTGTCATACATCATTTTATTATATGTATTGTTGTAACTTCTAATTATAGTTAGGTAACTGCTTTTATTCTAAAAAAAAGAAAGTTAGGTAACTACTTTTTATTTTTAGATATTTATATTTAAAGGATGATTTATTGTTAATCCTTACTCAAACTCTTTTTTTGTCTACACTATAGTGGTACATTTACTTCAATTATAAGAATAAGAATAATTTGGAATCGAAAGGATTTGAAATCGAAATGATATATTAGAATCGAAATAAGTTATTTACTTCAATTATAGGAATCGAAATAGTTAATATTCCAATTGTTTACTTTGCTTGAGAATCAGAATGAATTAATTATAAGTTATAAAAATACCGTTGATTAACATTATGAATTAATTACAATATGTAAAATTATGTTTAAGATGTTATGTCATCGTTATAATAGGCTTAAAAAAAAAAAAAAAAACCTTTCTTAACAATATTATTGTAAACATATAGTGTATCAATTTTTTTTTCTTTTGAAATAACATATTATGTATATATAATCAAAATTTGATTTTATTTTTTTGTTATATAAAATGTTACCTAAAAATATGCTTATAATAATATTGTTAAAAAACTTCTTTAACATTATTATTGTAAGCATCTTTTTACATAAAAAGTCGTGATTTAGTATATATTATGTATCTATATATATATTTTTTAAAGAACGAAATAAAAGACTTTTATCATTGTAAAAGGGAATGAAAATGGGATTTTTAAGTGGAATGAGAATAATGTGATTTCCTTTCCACAACCTCAAATTCATGTAGGACCCATAATTTCATTTTTAGAGCAAATAAACATCATTAATCATTTTCATCTCCTATTTTCATTTTGTAATCCATCTAATAAACACACCATGAAAGTAGACACCAATGAAACACGTAAAATTAAGAAAAAAATATATCAATTATTTTATTTAAAAAAATACTTCAACCAATAAAATAGGTTGAAAAGGTAAAACAAATTTTTATACATTATAGACTACAAATTTTTATGGTATCCATTGGATTTTCCTCAGTCAAATGCAATGACTATTAAATATCCCACGAACATTACAGGATCCAATAAGGTAGTATGACCCTCTCTGAAAGTTCACATCATTATTTATTGTCAATATCAAGTTATACCATAGTAGTCTTACCAGTTCGAGATTAGACTCATCTTCCATGTTAAGTTTATCATTTTAGTATTTCATTGTTATTAAATTAGTTCCCAGTACCTATTACTAGGAAAACTTAATTAAATCAGTTTAGTATAACAGTTTCATATTCACTTCTTCAAAATATCTGAGTATGACTGTTTGTTGTGAATATTAAAAAAAAAAAAAAAAAGTCGCTATTTTTTTATCCTAAAATTTGCATAAAGTTTAAAGGTGTTGACAAGAAGAAACGATGATAAAAAAGAGTTTATAATAATAGTCTAACAAATTATAACGCACAAAAAACATTTTTTGTGAGGAAAAAAATTAAAATAAAATCCAGTCAAAATCTGGTAAAAACATAGTAAGTTTTTTTAGATACGAACATAATAAGTTTTGATCCCTCTTATTAGACATGCAATATGCAATGTGGATTGTAACTGATGGAATTTACAATAAAAACATCAATTTATTAAATATTGAGTTTTTTGTTTTTCTAATAGTATATATCATACAGCAACTCGAACGGAGGTATTCTCAACATTATTAGACTAAATACCACACGCATGGTATTGGATTAATATACACAGCTAAGTTGTATAAAAAATTCAAGTAGCGCCAACTGCTCTATTATTAGTCGCTCGCATTATGTAGCATAGTATAATGCGAAAAGTGCTTCAAAAAAACAAAAAAAAAAACAAAAACAAAAAAAACAACACGAGGAAGAAAAAAGTGATGATGTTGGATTTTTTTTTTTTTTTTTCTTTTCTAAATAGAGGATGTTGGTTGGTTTAATAAGATCATGAGCATGCAAGTCGCAAAGGAAGTGGCCTGACTTTTATTAGCACAAGAGACTAGCAAGTTGTTTCAATCTTTTTTGTCCTCACTGCTTTTTCATTATTCTAAGTACTGCAATACAGTAAAGGCTATTTGTGGGAAGATACATTATAACTTCTTAAATATTGTTATCATTATTAAAATATCTTTGCTTTCATTGTCGCACATAGTTTAGATATGAAAGAAACAAGACTCTCCGCCCAGTTGAATCATTACTGAATAATTCTTTTTATAATACATTATTTATTTTAGAAGTATGACCTGTATAAGGTAGGTTCGAAACGTTTGTCATATGAAAAGTGACAGTTTTTTCATAAAAAAATATGGATTGATAAGCAATCTTTTTGGGCCGTACAATAGAGTTTTATTTCAATTAGATTATGATAATATGATAGAGTTTTATCTTAATTAATTTTCAGTAGTTATCTAATGTGGTATCAAGAATTAAAAAAAAAAAAAAAATTAAAGTTTGGTTGCAAATCTAGTCCTGTATAATTTAAAGAGTGTACATGGGGTTAGAGCTGTCAGAACAAGAAACAATGATGGGATGATGTAAATTTAGTTGATTTAACAAAGGAATCTTCCAATTAATTTGTCAGAAACTCAGCAAGACTCCGTTTATAAGCAAAAATAGAAGATGTAAAAATGGATTAACCAAAAGGAGAATTTATTTTATTCTAAAAAAAAAAAAGAAAAAAGGAGAATTTATTGGTCAGGTTGTTGATTTCGTGGCGATTGCGTGGGACAGAACGCAAGATGCAACAAGGTGCAAGGGGGAATCGCATTGTGGCCATGGGCCATGACCTTTTGACTCATAATTCTTTTTTATGGCCCTTTTGACTCTGTCACTCTATCACATGCGGAAATTTAATCTGTATTTTCTCACAATCTAATAAGATAAGATTGGATTAATAGCTATGCAAGCAAGAATGGACAAAAATGCAACTTTCATTACAAAAGAAGAGTCTTTTACACATTAAATTTGATGGGCGAAGTGAAATTCGAATTTTTGTTACATGCGTGAAAGAAGAAGTTATGACTTTTTGCTAGCAGTAAATGGGGTGACTCATGTTTGTTAAAAAGTAGGGGTATTTCTATTACATTCTACTCCTAGAAATTTGTTCTTCACATTTTTCCCCATAATGTAAAACTTTATTATAATGTAAGACGGTGTTGCTTACTCTTTCATCTCATTGAAGCATAGGATTTAATTTTTTTGTGTTGAACATAAGAATGATGTTATTAATACATAATTCATTAAATATATTTTGTTAATTTGTATTAAACTAGAAGGAATAAAATAATAACTTTACAAATTAGTTTTGCTTCGTTTCAATCATCAACCGAGCTACAAGCTTCATAAAAGTTTTAGCAAAAGGTTGTAAGGTTTTGCAGAACGTAGTTGGAAAAGATATATATATATATATATATATTAAAATGAGATACTACACGATATAACAATATAATAAATATTACCTAAAATGATAATTTTGAAATAAAATGAATTAAAGCTTATATATTTAAAAATTAATTGTCAAAAGAAAAAAACTGTCTGACGTTTTCTTTAAACAGAATGCATATATATATTTTTCATCAAATTACCAAAAAAGAACTCATAAAAAAATATGTTTTATTGTCTATAAAAGAAATTTATATCCAACATTGGCAGGCAGAGAGCCATAGATAGTGCAGTGTACCTAACCAATTGAACATTGGGTTCGGATATACAACCTAAAAAAAACTATCTAAACTCTTTCATAAAAAATTTGATTGTGCTTTGGGATCATAAATATACTTACAATTATAGGTAGGTTGCGTGAGGTTACATATCATCTATCGAAGATAGATCAATTTAATAGGAACTAGGGAAAGACTATAGCTAGCTTATTTTTATGCATTATAGAATAATATTCTTCTTATAAATCCAAAGTAGAAGAGAATGTGCAACAAACCTTCTAAGAAATTATATGTGAAAGCTCGTAGTCAAGCCCATGAAAGTTAGCGGAACCTGACCCTTAGATAAATTAATAATAGTCTTCAAATATGTTTTGAGTGAAAGAAACTACTCATATATGTTATATCTTAGAGAATCGCACTACCTGCATTTTGATTCATGACAGCCATTTTTATAATGTGGGTGGCTTTGCTCCAACCCAAATACAATTGTTCATCTTTTTAACTTTAGTTAGGTTGCCTTATTTCTCACTACCATCTCTGATAATGACTCTCTAAAGTAAATCCAACCATGTAAGGTTTGTTGCTCACTTCATTGTTGGTGTCTATGCAATTCAACACTTTCTATGTCAACATCGCGTCATTTTATTTACACTTAAAGAGTCCTGAAAATGTTTCAATTTGCTGATTTAAAAGCTCTTTTATATATAGTATAGAAAACAAAAAAACAAAAAACTCTTTTAAATTTATAATGAACAGTTGAGAACGGTATGTCATAAAATTAAGGTTTTACCAAAAAAAAATTGCATCATAAAAAATAAAATTAAGTTATTATATGTACTTAGGACTCACTTTAGACCAAGTCCTTACACAAAGAGTGTGGATAAAAACAACCTTCACTAATCTTTTCAGTCAGAATTCTTTTGTAAAGAGTTAGTCTTAAAGAAGCTTGTCCTTCAAAATATGGTTTTATTGATCAAATTATCTAATAAGTGTACAGTTATACTAATAATCAAATATTTGGAAGTATGTAGTTCAGTTTTAAGCTTTACAGATGAAAAGCACTTAGTATAAAAGGTAACAAATGTACTAATCAATTTCAACATTTTGGTGACCAACCACCCATTGGAATTTGATGTTAAAGAACACTCATTCAATTTAATGATATTTCAAGTTTGAATCACTTTACTACATATGGTATTTTTTTCGAAATAACTACATGTGGTATTTAAAAAAAAAAAAAAAAAGTATCAATGTTTTTGTTTACATCAACTAAAGAAAGAAAAAAACTTCTCAAAAACTAAAGAAATAAAAAAAAAAAAAAAGGTGATATGGCCGGTTTCTCAATCAATAAAGGCCCATTAAGGCCCAATGATTGAATCCATTAATTGCATGTATATGGGTTGTAATGTTTCATTAAAGGTAAGAGTTTGATAGTTCCCCCTTTAAAAAAGTATATACAACCCGTTTGGTAAGTACACCCCGTTAAATGCTTTAATAAAAATCTTAATTTATGCAAAATGATAGTTTTGATGATATTTATTTATAAATATACGATAAAACAAAATTTTTTTTTAAAATTTTTTTTCATATTAAATGGATCATTATTATAAATAATTTTTTAAAATAATCATTAATGGGTGCATTTATAAAAAGGGTGTTGATACGATTCTACTGCGTGTGGGTATCTGTCACTTTAAAAAGAAACCGACCAAGTAAAGAATAGCCTCTCAGAATTCAGATATTTAACACCTGAACTGTCAATATGGCCCGCATCTAAACCTCATATTTCAGTATCAAAAAAGCCCAATGAACCATGATCCGAGAGCTTGCATAACTTCATGTGTGCACATATTATCAGAAAGTAATTGTGTAACAAAAATGTCTACAGTAAGTGCAATTCCTTAGTCATTTATAAATAACATATCAATCATCTCTTGAACTTCAGTTATCCTTCAATATCATCTCTTGAAATTATTTAGTTTTCATCTATTATATACTTTAACTAACTGCTATTCGAAGACATTGCAGAGTCTGCAGATGTTTAGTCCAACCATACATGAACAAAATATAATCCGTAGCATACACAATTTCAATTAGTTAAATGCAAAACACGTGGGTCAAATTATATTTTGAAGTGCCAATTTCCTTTGAGTGGTGCTTGTTGTATCCCTTTGGAAGTAGGTCCTTGTTACTTGATTCGTTAGTTTAGGGTCGATTAGCGAGTACTGTGTGGGCTGTTTACGTGTTTTGTTGGGTTCCGACATTAGATCGGCAATCAAAGCATCAGGTTTGTGAGACTTCTCCTTGCCTACTCGTAAAAATGGCTACTTGTCATCATTTGAGGCCCATTGATGGAGAAGTTGTTGCTAATCAACGAGATGTCATTTTCGATGATTTTAGGCAACAAATACACCAACTCCAGCAACGTTTGCACTTGTGTGAAAATAGAGCTCAAAATGATTGTGCTCGTGACCAACGGTTTGAGGTAATACATGATCATGAAGATGACACTGGTGAGGGCGTGAATCCTTTCCATCAATCTCACAGTCACGTGTCCGGTGATAGCACTCCTCCGCATCTTCATGAGTTAAGGCATTATGCTTTGTTATCGGATGAATTCTTAGGGTGGTTGACCGAATCTTTGATTATCAAAATGTTCCAGAACATGAAAAGGTAAAGCTTGTTGCCATCAAGCTTCGGAAGCATGCATCTTTTTGGTGGGAAAATTATAAGAAGCATTGAGATAGAGAGGAGAGAAGTAAGATTGTAACGTGAAAAAAGATGACAAAAGAGTTGAGGAGGAAATTCCAGATAGTTACTGGCGACATAGATTCTTGAAATTCACAACTTTAGATAAAGAGATTTTTCGGTGATGGATTATGCAGCGGAGTTTGATAATTTAATGTTGAAAGGTGATTTGATAAAGCCGAAAGAACATATCATTACACGATATGTTTGGTGGCTTGAATTATGAGATCTCTAATGCGTGTAAATTTCAGCAATTTTGGACTTTCAATAAAGTTTGTAAGCTTGCCTCAGCCATTTAACTTACAGGACTTAACTAGCTTAAGACTAAAAAAAGAAATGTAAAATACACAAGTTTAACTTAGAAACTTTTCTTAAAAAACAAAAAGAAAAAACTAAAAACCTCAAAAATTAGGAGATGCACAATCATTTATACTAAGAAGTAATGTGCAAGCAAAATGACTCATTACTTGCACAGTCAGCTTTTTCGTTTCTCTTTCCTCTACTTTTCATTTTTTATTATTTCTCTTTCTTTTACTTGTCTTTTTTTAATCAAATTATATCTTAACACACTGTATAGCACCAAAAAATACTTATGCCTCTTCCGCCGCTGATTATAGTTGTATACCATCTCTTTTCTTTATCTTGAGTATATCACCTCTCATTTCATTACACTTTTAATTCTAAGCTTCAAACAATAACAAATAATGTGGTCATAGTGAAAGCAATGGGCAGTCCTTGTTTAGTTATTAGTTACTACAACCTTCATTTTTTGAAAATCCGAATTGGATTATGCGACTTATATTTCGGGTCACATGACTCATGTTATTAAAGACATGTCGTTTATCCTTAATACATTTTTAAGTCAGGTTGCAAAATTGAATATAAGGCCCATTTCCATTTTACTCTGGGCCCATTATGGCCCACTAAATCACTACTAAATGAATTCCATATACTTGATAAATTCTGGCCCAGCTCATCCCACTCTATTTGGATTAAAAGCACGGAAATTAAAGAGCTGTCTCAGTTCTTCATAATTTTTACAGACAACTGCTGCTGTACACACAATTGTAAAAGGAAAGAACGAGAGAGAAGAGAAGAGAAAAGAGAGAGGAGAGAACTTGGGTGAGAAGTGTGTTATAACAGCAAAAAAAAAGTAGGAAGAGGCAGAAGGAAAAGAAAAGAAAGGGAAGGAGAAAAGAAAATAGGAGATTTGGGCCGATTCAAGCTGATTTGATGTGGAAATAGAGTCAGTCTTTTAATTCGATTTTCTTACTTCATTTCATAAACTCTAAATGGGTCTTTGAACTCTGGTTAGGAGAAGAAGAAACGGCAAATGAGCTAGGTGTTGTTGGTCCAAATTAAAGCTTGAAATCCAATTTGTGAGTGGATTAGTTTTCTATTTTCATCAAATAAATTATGAATTCCTATACTTATTTTATTTTTATATATATAGGCACATTCTATAATACATTTAGGATATCGATACACTTGACAAAAAATGAGTGATTGCATTCTAAATTTGCTGATTATAATTTATTGTACCTTTATTATACCTTCATACAACTAAACATGTCTGATTACAATTAATAAATATAATTCTACCTGTCGATTGTTGTAAATGTGATTTGACTCATTTGATTTTAATAGGATATAATTAAGATATAATAAATTATAATCAATAAATTTAAAGTGCAATCATTTTTTTTTTGTTAAGTTTATCAATACCCCAAAGGTACCTAACAGGATTATTATATATATATATTATATATAGATATATATTAAGTTGGCTTGAAAATCAGTAAGATAATTTCAAGATTTATTTAAATTGTTATGAATTTTTTGAATGATTGAATTATGATACTAGTACAACTAGAAGGCTTGAAACAATGTTTTATGTTTCAATATTATTGTTTGATAAGTATATTAGTTTATCTTATATATTTGAAAGGAAAATAATGATGGTATCAAAAAATCAAGGTTGTACCCTCCCCTTCAACAACTAACAAGTACACATTAAGTTATATTACATACGTGCAAGTTATTAAGTCGCTCTGTACGTATATGATAGATGTTATGAGAATCATTGAGTCGCTTTGCACGTGTTATGATAAATGTTATTTCTCACTCTACGTGTTTGTTGATTTTTCTATCACATATGACAAATTTCTCTATATACTAATTGGTGTAGATTGAGAAAATTTTAGAAGTTAAAAAAGAAATGGTTTGTATACATGTTTATAATTTCATGATATGAAATGTGAAATCAAATTTTATTGTTAGATATGAAGATTATGTGAATAATTGAGAATTATGTCTTATTACTAATTATGTACTATGTTAACAATTATTGATAAAAGAATTCAAAGAAAAATAATTTTTTAATTTTCAAAACTTAAGTCCACTCGTGAAATGTTAATGCTCATTCTTTTATTTTTTTAAATCATATTTTTAGGCAACCACCGGCTCTCAGCAAATTCTTCAATTTGGAGAGATGGACCAATCGATCACGTGAAGTAAGAGATCAAATTTTGATATTGTATTTGTACTTTTGTATATATTATGTGGCGTCTAAACCCATGTCTGTGAAATGGTATTTCAATGATTATAAAAACATTTAGTACCTTGTCAATTTTTACTCTCAAGTTTGAAAGTAGTTATGTTCTATTTCCAAAAGAGAGTTGTTTTTGTAAATGAGTTGAATTTGTTCCTCATAACCATTTAATATACGGTTACAAATTCTTCATCTTGAAATGTTAATTTTTATAATAAAGTATTGCTTTTATATGTTACACCTACATCCAGCCGCAGACCTAGAAAATCATATTAGAAGGGGCACTTAATGATTTTTATATTCTTTTATGTCAACTTAGATTACTAAAAAGAAGATAATAAAAATGAAAATAACAGTAATATTAGTTTGTATAATTTTTTCTCTCAAAATTTATATTCAAATTAGATAATATATAATTAATAATTAACATACAAATTATAAAATATCAATACGTAAAAAGTTGTGAATGGACCTACAAACAATCAATGAATTGATTTATTCATTTCTTTGTCTTTATTTATTTAGTTTTCTTGTCTTCATTGATCTGTTAGTTGTAGTTATTAATAAGTTCTCTTAGCACTATCCTAAATAAATAATAAGCCTACTAAAAAAATATATAGAAGCTTAAGTTACATTAATTTAAAATTTTGTCTTCATTTTGTAACTACATTTTCACTTAATCCAAAGGTTATATTTCATAGTTGGATTGAGTGAAAATAGAGAATGACTATCAAATTATCACTTTAAGTAATTCAAATTTAGTAAAGTTAGAAGCGTAAAGGGAAAAAATGAAACACAAAATAATGAGAGTAATGTTAGGCTTCCCAGAAATGCTGTCAAAATTCATACCCAAATAATATGACATGTGAGTTATCAAGATTTTGTAAATTATGAGATAATGTGATAATTAATAGGATTTTGATAACTCACATATCACATTATTTGAACATTAATTTGGACAATATTTTTAGAAAACCTAACAATAACAGTTCATAATTAACAAATTCGATGTAACAAATTTAGGATATGGATTTAAAAAGAAAAATATATATACAAAAGACAAGGGAAAGAAATTAATTTATAAGATTAAGTGATGCCACTTTATGTGAGACTCTTTTATTTCATTCCCATTATTGATTGATTTAAAACAAATAAACACTTAGAATCATACTCATTTCTCATTTATATTCTCTAATCCCACTAGTGTTTACTATTGTAATTTATTTGTTCAATCTCACCATTTTTTGAGATAGTTTTTCGGATTGAAAGTAAATAGGTAGATTAATTTTGAAATTATAAAATTGTAATTTAAAATTATATTTTGTATTTATAAGGAGATAATTGTTTTATATTTTCAATATATATATCGAAGACAAACAATTCATTGAACTGCTTAAAGCATCTCGTGTATGCGCATGTGTGCACACAAATCACGCGTACAAGCTTTGACTACTAGCACGTGATGTTTTTGATAAGGTTAAGAATTTAGGTGATGCGATCATTTTAAAGATCAATTTAATCTCATTTTCAAAGGAAAGAGCGTCAATTTAATGTCACAAGCTACAATATTGGTCAAACCTAAGCACCAGGTTTCAGTTTTTAACTTTTTAATTTTAATTTTGAAATAAAACCTTCAATCAAATCCATAACATCCTAACTTATAATAAAAAACAGTAACAAACCATATACAAACTCTTAATTGAATTGATTGTGTATCTCTTTGAAATCTTGATCCCTATTAACAGTGGAAAAGATAGAATTATAATAATGAGACTTTTTGTAAAGGGTCCCACAACATAGTTGCTATTACCACGACTTGTTCCAATCTGGATTTGATATCTGGCTGTCTCCATAGTCTTCGCCCAAGCATGTTTGTAATGGAGACGTTCCATTCTGCAAGTGTGCAACTCCACAATCCAATGGCATTCTTGCAAATTATTGAAAAAGACCAAAACGCTGCGTTTAGTATGTAAGTATAACATTTAATCAGAGTTAATTAACCATGGTTATAATTTTGGTAGCGAAATCAGGGCCTTTTCCGTCTTATAAGCCTCACCCATTTTCAAAGCCACACAAGAAAGAGAACAACAAAACAAAATATGGCAGCGTTTTACGTGGACGAAGAGGAAGTCTGGAAATGTCCAAAACACCCCTCTAAACGTCACCGTTCAGGTATATGTCCGACCTGTCTCCGAGACCGCCTCTCTTCTCTCTGCCCTGACTGCGCCACCGTCCGCCCCTGCGCCTGCAGCAGAGCCGTCACCACGCCGTCTTCGTCGTCATCTTCGTCTTCATTCTCGCGGTTCTCGTTTTCAGCAAGGGAGAATTTCGCGGCGGGAATCGGGAGCGTGGGGCGCGTGAGCAGCTTGATAGAGAGCGAGCCGTCATTTGGGAGATCGAGATCGGTGTTTGTAGGTTCGAAGTCGAAAATGGATACGGATGCAGGTCATGAAGCGAAGAAGAGTAGTAGAAAAACAAGAGGGTCGTTTTGGTGGTGGTTGAGAGGGAAGACGAGAGAGGAGGAGCAGGTGGAGGAGGAGGAGGAGGAGAGGAGGAGAGTGATGATGAGAAAATCGAGGTCGGTGTCTGTGGCAGTTACGACGTCGGATTACGGCAAGTCAAAGGGTACAAAGTGGTACTTTCCCAGTCCGATAAAGGCTTTCAGGCAGACTAGGTTGTCTAAGGTTGTCGTCCAACAACGCTCTCCTATGTACAGAGGTTGAATTTTTTTTTTTTCCTTTTTCTTTTTAATTTTGTAGAGAAATAAATATATTTGATCATATAAACCAAAAAATAATTAATTAATTAATTAATTTTTTTTCTAAATCTTGTTTTTAGTTTTATATAATTTGAGTAACCATATATTATGGATTATGTATTTGCTAATTTTCGGAAATTGATATATATATATATATATATATATTTGTTACTTATTATTGTTTGATCATGTAATTTACATTTTTGTGCACTTTTGATTAGGCTAATGTTTGTGTTGGTTTTGGTTCTGGTTTTATTGTGAAAGTTGTATTAAGATGATGTGATAATGGAATGGTAATAGTGGTGATGATGCCAACTAATTGGCGGTCTGATTGGGTTGGATAATTGGATTCAGTAGAGAATCAGGGAGTGTTAACTGCCTCATAATACTACATTGCAATGATCACAATTATAGGACCCACGTGACATGTGGTTCCAAGCAAAAAATGTAAATGAATGTAAGAAAAAATTATTCAAAACAAAAGTACTACCAATTTAACTTTGTTTAAAAGCAGCAAAAGAGAACAATGCTTGTTATAGTAAGTAATTAAGTTGGAGTGATTAGTGATTAGAGGTGGAATTAGGGTAGGGTAGAGAAGGCTTTGTCTTTTATTTTGATATCAATGGACCACCACATCTTACCTCTGTATTTATATGCTATTAGGCATATGTTTATAGGTTAAGACTTTGACATTCATTGTTTAAAACACACATGCTAACTTTCGGTTATTAGTTAAAGTAATCACTCGCTGTTTGAAATTTAAAGAAATATTATAAACAAACTGGCGTATCGTAACATCACGTGCAACTATAATTTGAGCATATTCTTTTAGTTAAGGATTTAGCTAATTCAACTGAAATTTATAAAATTAAAAATTATTCATTAATATAAAGAATTGTGATACATACTCACTGTACAAATTAATTCAATCAACAAATGTTTGGAGTCACAACATAGAGTAGTCACAACCTGAGTGAACAGACCATGCAGTCAAAATTACAAACAATTGTAAAAATGAGTTTTTAATTACACCCACAGAGACAAGTTTGTAGAAGCCAATAGAAAATCTTAGGATAATTAGTTCGTATGTCTTTCATGATGATTAGAAGTTAAGAAAATTACATGTTTTGTAAGTTTCCAAAAGAACAAAAGCATTACAAATTTTGGTGGAGCAGCTGATGGCAATTATTGGTTTCTTTTTTGCATTGATAAGGGTTTTTGAGTGATGGACGATGCAAATAACTTTTAATTAATTTTAAAAGTAACAAAAATCTAGATTTTGTTGTTAGCAAAGTCATCAGGTCAAATATATCCTTAAAATAGTTCAAAATAAATAATTGAAGATGTATGATGAAAGCACTTTCCTATTTTACTAATGTATAAAACTTTCTATGGCCACCTATTTCAAATCTATCGCATCTCTTGTGTGGCTTCAAAATTCTTATACTTCTAGCTTTACCTATTTTAAGTATGTCATGCAACAAAAGAGCATTTTAATATTTACAATTAAATTGGTTTAATTCAATTTAATATTTAATATAGGATTATACTATTATATTGATCGGGATATATACAATAACGTTGTTGAGTCACTTGAATTTATTAGATTGCTTCAAAGAAGTAAAATGAAAATAAAACTAGAGAATAAAAAAGATGAAGCGAAAATTCTTTTTTGTTTCCCCTCTGTATTATTGGCAGTAAACTGTGTCATCTCGATGTTGGTTTTTGTTTTGGGTTTGAGATTGATCATTTGAACTATAAGCTAATCAGACTGACCTGTTACGTTAACATAATTTAATGGACCCGACAAAGGAGATGTCTTTGTTTCCAAGCTATCGAGTTTTTCGGTTTACTTGATGTTTGGGAACATAAGCAATGATGAGCTGTTGTTTCCAATGTGTGAACTGTGATGTGCGTATATAAGCATAACTGCGCACTGCATTCTCAAGATATTATTTTATATATTGTTTTTGAAGTCTCCAAATCAGCAAATTCTAGTCAATTTTGAAGCTTTAAAAATCTTGTTTATTAATTATTATTCAGTTCACCTATATCAATATTCTTGTGCTTTCGAGGTGTTAATTTAATTTCCCATTATAGTTTCATTATTTTCTTGGCATTTATATATAGACCAGAGCTTTAAGATAATATTAAACCGAGAATAAATAAAGCTTTAATCTTAATGCCACCAATGTAGTGATAGTTGGACTGAGATGGACAGACAGGAAAGGTGAAATTTTAATGCAAATATATGGAACCTTAGCACATGAAAAGCTGATTAAGTAGATACTACAATCTAGATTAAGAAATAATTATCACTAGTAGCATATCAAACTATTTAAGAGATTTTTTTATTCAGGGCACTAAAGACATCTTCCTGTGCATAAAAGTCCTTTTAAGTTGGGTTAGTAAAATGCTTTACAGTGTCGGGTAGATTAATCCCAGACATGGCATATGCAAGTGGGTCAATAATTTTCTTCGTTATTATTATATATATGACAACACAGATTCTAAAACCTGTAGCAGACAAATATTCTTACTAATATGAATTTTTACCTAAATAAAACATAAAATTTGTAAAAAGAAAAAAAGACTTGGGCAAACCTAATTGTAATTAGCTCATATCACAAGGTATTTCAAAATCATGATGAAACCATATTTATAATTGTGGAATTTGGAGCCATTATGCAAAATGTTATAAGAAGTTAAGTAGAAATTTATTGTAATGCTAGTTATCTTAAACTTGGAATCCCAATTAAAAAAAAAAATAGAATATTAAATTTTGTAACTCAATTTTGGTGATAATTGTAAGTCATTAACGTGGGCATTAAGAACCTTGTGGATAATTAGATAATTGTTATTAACATTACGCATAGAAGCTTTTGTCTCTCTCTTAAGAACCTTGTGGATAATTAGGACGAGCCATTGGCCCAACACTAATATGTGATCTCCTATTACTGTTTAAAACAAGTTAGATATTATGTGAAATTTTAATTGGTAGAAGAATTTGTTATTTTTACATTGTTTCCTATAATTTGAACTATTCCTCATTTTGATTATGTTGTTACTACACTTAATTAATTAATCTCAATATTTTGCAGTTTATATCTTAATTTCAAATTCATTTAGCCAATTTTGATTAAGAGATGTTTGAACTTTGAAGGAAGGCTTGCATGTGACTGCATTAGCTTTTCAAAATCATGCAAATCTTGCTAGCAAGGCCCAACACGACATGCACTGCTAACATTTCATCTCAAGCTGCTTGTCATCAAGGCAACAATAATTAGCAATTTGTTAGGTGCAGGTTCATGTCAACTCAATGTCACTTGAATTATCTAAATAATTTTGCTACTCTACTTTATCTTGGAAAATTAATATTTTAAGACAGAGAGAAGAATTGAAGTAATTAACTAATCATAATTTTTGCAAGGATTTAAGCCAAAATTTTCCATGAACTCTACGATAATATTAAATAGTAATGGCAAAAGCTATTCAAATCTTGCTAATATATTATCATAAACAAGCAAAAAATTCAAAATGCCAGAGCAGTTTTGTTTTACTATATATGATTTTGCGTGTGCAATGTCAATTCGGGTGTGAAGAGAATCTTGGGTTCTGACTTGTGGGACTTTTTTTACTGGATATTATTCGGCCAAGAAACAAAAAAAGTCAGAAAGATGTTTTACTTTGACAGAAATCACAAATACTTTTGCGGACTGCTTTTTAAGAAACATCCAAACGAAACAATACAAGTTCTTCACGTCCAAAACTCAGCAGTGGCCACAATTAAATTCTCTTTCTTTAGATTGTGTGGGAGGATAATGCTTTTATTTTCATACTTTTAATGTTTCTCTTCAAAAAATTTCTAAAACCAATTGCTATCCGCAAAGTTTTGATTAAAAAAAAAAATTCTTCATTTAAGGCATTTAATTTCAATCTAGATTTTATTTAGATTTATTGATTTATTTATATTCAACTATGGTTTTAAAGATTTATGGATAAAGGACATATGACTCAAATTTATAGCATATTTATAAAAACCATATTAAACATATTGAAATATATAATAATACTTACAAATAAGTTTGACACATCATTTTTAATAAAATTTTAGATAATATAACAGTACTCTTTGGTTTAAAACTTTAGATATAGTTTAAAAACTGTTACACTACCAAAAATTTGTTTAAATTTGTTGTCAAACTATTTTATAACTACTATATTAGTAATATATCATCTTATAATCAATATGTTTTTTATAAATCAATTGATTATATTATTTGGACAGTTTTTCCGTCAGTATAGTATTATTCTATAGTTTAAAGTGTGGTGCAAAAACAGGAAAAATTTATAATTTTCATATCATTATATCATAATTAATAAAGAAGACAATAAACATTAAATTGGGAATGATCGAGTTTTTATTAAAACGAAGCACAAAAAAAAAAAAAAAAAAAAAAAAAAAAAAACGTGTCAAGGGAAAGAGGAAAAATTTTGAATTTGAATTAGTCAAATCTTCTAGATTAAGTGTCGATTTGGTATTGCTTTTGGGAAGTTAAAATCTGATTTAATAATTTTGACAAAAAAGAGTGTTTGGTAAAACTGTAGAAAGTGATTATTTAATAATTTTAGTAGATTTGATAGTATTTTTAAGAAGGTGGGAGGTTACCTTTATAAGATAATTATGAAATGATTTGCTGTGGGATTTAATTAATCATTTAGATAGTCAAAGCATACCCATTACTTTTAATATAAAGACATTTATATCCAAACCCTAATTATATTGAATTATATTTAAAACGAATTGCACAACACTCTTCTAAGGTTTATCTAAGAACAAACAGATACAAAGTTTCCATTTTATTACACAACACCCTCACTTCATCAGTTGACTTCCATCAACTTTAACAGTTGATCAAGATTTTATGATAAAGGTCTAAAATGCCCCTAATATTGTAAATTGGCCAAATTGCCATAAATGAGACAAAAACATAATAATAAAAAATTAAAATATTTTTTTAATTCCTTTTAAAAGGTAATTTAAAAATTTTTTAAAAGATAAAAAGCAAATAAATTTCTATTGTCCATCATAGAGATAGATGTTGGAGGTTAAAATAATGAAAAAACCAAAATAATTGAAAAAATATATATAAAATTATGATGGTCTCCAACCCAAATATGGAGATGGTCTCCAATTGATAGAGTTTTGGAACCTCCTCGAGGGGGACCAGGGTGGTCCCTATCAAAATAACTAACAAAAGAAAACCAAATTAATTGATTTTGTTTTTCTTTTTTATCTAGATTCAGCCTCCTCCCTCTTCTCTTTCTTTTTCTTTGTCTCTCTTCTTTCTCTTTCATTCTCTCTGGACTCATACTCTATTGCCAACTCCATCGCCAAGGAGACCAAATTATCCCTTTGGCGATGGAGACCAAAATTGCATGGAGACCGGTTCTAGTTTCTATAGCATGGAGACCAGTTTTGGTCCGCTCCGACAAAGGAGACCTAAGCTTTATAAGTTTATTTTTTTTTCAATTTTTTTTTAAATGGTTGATATTGCTGATGATGTGGTGTTTGTTTGTTGTTGTTGTTGATGAAGAATGGTATTTGTTGCTACTGATTTTTTTGTTATTCAAAGATATGAGTTCGAAACTCAGATGTTCAACTTGAAGATCATGGTTTCAAACCCAGATATACAATCAATCTTTTTTTTTTTTTTAAAATCATTTTAGTCCCCAACTTCTGGAAAATGATCAAAATTTTAACTATGTTTTGGAAAAAGATAAAATGGATCCTATTGTTTTGAAAAAGTGTCAAATTAGTTTCTATTGTTAGTCAACTAACGGTCAAACATAATAAAAAACATAAAAACACTCATTTACTCTTGAACTTAGTTAAAATGGATAGAAAAACTATCATACCTCCATTCATAGTTAAATATTATAATAACATTTAATTATGAAATTACCTTTTGCTAGCTTGTATGTAAATTTTGTGAAATTATAGCTTTGCCCTTGGACTCAATTTTGTTTAGTACAAATTTTAAAAAATCATTAAATATTAATGTTATTGTAAAATAGAATAATAAAATAAAATTATTAAATAATAAAAAAAACATTACGTTGCAGCAAAGAGAGATAAAGTCCCATCTACTACAGTGAGAGAGACGACGTTACAACTGAAGGTGAGAGAGACACATGGATGAGATTTCTGGGTTCGATGGAATTAAAACGATGCAGGAACGATTTTTTTTTTTTTTTAAAAAAAACCATTTAATTTTTTAATTTTTTTTATTAATGTTAAAAGTTTTCAGTTCTTTTAAGCGTAAATATCATTTTTATTATTTTTAAATTAATTTTTTATTTTCATTAAATATCTATTCTTTCATTTATTATTATTTTTTAAAAAAATTTAATTGTTTATTTTTAATTTTCTTTTATTTTTTTTAAATTATCTGGTTTGTACACATGTCAAAATCTTGAGTTCAATTTGAAATGATAAAATTATCATTGCATACCATATCATTCGTTAGGTTTGACCGTCAATTAATTGATAAGAGGAACTAATTTAATATTTTTTCCAAAATGTTTGGATCTATTTTGTCATTTTCTAAAATATAGTTAAAAATTTGATCATTTTTTAAAAGTCTGGAACTAAAATGATTTTTTTTTTTTTTGAAGACCAGAGTTTCGAACCCAGATCTTCCAAACGATCTCTATTTCTTTTAAATATATATATGAAAACAACATTAAATAAGGATCACATATTGATAGAAAACAACATGCCTTTGGACATACTTTCCAATGATAACAATACCAAATTGACCATAAACATTGCATTGAGAATAGTCTTCTTTATATAAATGAAAAAAGCAACTCAGAAATTAGTGTTTAGGGGAAGATGTTTATTGTTGAAAGTCAATCTACCAATTTCAACCCTCTACCAACTCAATTTTATAATTATTTACACATAGGGTCTAAATCTCATAGTCTCTAAGAATAGCAGGAAAAGAAAAACAAATGAAGAAGAAAGAACCACCGAAGCTCGAATTCAACCACAGTTCCCAGATAGAAGTCATGATGTAGATATCATGTGTTAATATATATATATATATATATATATATATATAAACTAGCTGTTTTTCATCTGTCGTCCACCTTCTTTATAAGTTATATTTAGTGTCTACCAATATATAATGAAATGAGAAATAGCTTTGTTGTTGATTATACCTATCAAGTATCAGTTGTGACAATCTCAATCAAATTACAATACAAAAGTATGTGTCAGGTGTGTTAAAGTATTTGTCGTGATAATGGTAACCTAAACTAATTAGTCGGTTTTTTTTTTAACTATTACTTTAAATTCGAGGTTAGGGGAAAAAGAGTGGACTCAAACTTAAAATCTCTTGCGTGTAAGTACCAAAGGTATGTTGCTTGTCCAGCCTTATCTTGTATAAATTAATCATTTATACGCTAAATATTCTTAGGTAATATATATATATATATATATATATATATATATAGAAAACAGAAGTAAAAAGTCAAGCCCAAAGTCAAGCGCATGTCCCCTACACAACAATTACTTGGTTAGTTTGATGATTTTAAACATCGATGTCATGATCTTAAAAACGAAATGTTGATGTCGTGGTTGAGTGGGATTCTTTCAGTTAATTAGTTAATAATATAAAACAATCTATAAATAAAATTAATTATAGAGCCACCTAAAAAAGATCTTCACACACCTTATTATTTTCTACACGCATTTTAATAATTTAAAAATTGATGATTATACTCTCTACACCTTTTGAAATGACAAAATTAACCTTAAGTATTAATTATCTCTTAATGTAAAATGATTTCTTTCTAAACTCGCTAAAAAAGAACACAAATTATTGTCTCCTTGTTGAATGAAACCAAATAATTGAAGCTTTTTTATTCAAATTGAAACCAAAACTCTTAATACAAGCGAAATTGTCTTCTATGCTCCAATGCATAAAACAATCCATTCACAGATAAGGATCCGTCATGCATTTATATTGGCGAGGAAAATACAGATTTGAACGGCAAAGTTTTAAGCTTACGTTATGGATTTACAAACCATGAAGCTTGACCTGAAAACAAAGCATTGTTCTTGCAAATAGCGACTAATATCGAACTACTAATACAACAATTCATATTGTTTAACTTTTTAATATTGTTGTTACTGCAGTTGCAATTTCAATCAAATCACAGATAGAGCTGCTTTGTTTTTTATTTTTAATATAGCAATCAACAACCCAGATTTATGTCAAAAATTACATTTATGTCTTTAGAAGTAATTTAATATATAAATATTTTAGTAATTCAAAATTTTATTTAAAATATTCTTATGGAGAACTCTTTTAGATGACAATAGAACCACTCTAAATTTAATAAATTATTCAAATTATATAACGTCAAAAAGAAGACATATTATGGACTAAATACAGTGAAAATTTTTTCGACAAAATTATTGATGAAGATCGAAGTTCAAAGGCAAATGAATTAATAAAATTATTTAACATGGGGTAACGTCGGAAAATTCAATTCAATGATTCTAGCCACTAACATTATATATTTATATTATTGGGTACATCAGAAGATGTGAGGTACGTGGTACAATAATAAGTTAATCGATAAATGATTGGAGAGGATGAGATATTTGTCGGGTGCAAAAAATGCAACGCACAGGCAAGCCAAGAACAAGTACAGACCTTTTCACTCGACACGTTATTAATTAAATAAATGTAAGTGACAAACTGAATTGTTGATTTATCTAGGGCCCCTCTCAGTTCCATGGTCGTGGCTCCTCAACTTCTTTGTTCTTGCCCAAAATTTAAGCAAACCATTCTCATTCAAGCACATGCAAATTGTAATTATGTAATACCCTTCTCCAGTTCTCCTATCATCATTTGCATTACGTACATATATACTTATCTTTGAGATGCAAAATGTTTGACACACTAATTTCTAACATTTTACACTCACTTATTAATGTTTCATTCGTATGTATATTATTTAGACATCACTTGTGATATAAAGATTTGAACCTGAAGCATAATTGAGTTAAATTAAAGTACAACTTACTATTTTTCCTGCTATCTCTACTCTCACTCAACATGTGAATTCATTAGTATGTAACTTGTGCTTTTTTCTTATGATTTATGATGTGAAATTATATATCGAGACTTGAAAACATTTTGAAAGTTCCCTCTTTCATTTAGTGTGACTTTAAAATTATTGTATTATTACTTATTTTTATGAGTTTATGACAATTTGTTTGATCCAATGGCTATGACAAAAGCATGAATGATTGTCGAACCTGAGACGTACAGAAAAAATAAAAGAACCTTGACTCACACTCAAAAGAATCGGAGGAACCTTGACACTGCCACAGAAAAACATTGAGGCAATCATTTTTCATCTAAGACAATTATTCTTAATGACGACTCTGAAATCTTCAAAAGGTTTGTAATATATATATATATCATTCCAAAAAACATTACAAATTTTATAATAAAATAATAAATTTATATTAAATAAATCTTAATACGATTCAGACTTTCTTCATAAAAGATAAAAACAATCTTCTCAAAACATAAGTTAGAACATATATAAATTCTACCAAAATGAAAACATTGTTAATTACTCGAGATCATTATTTTAATTAAGTGCAAGAGAGACAGCGAAGAGTAAAAGTACAAAGAAATGAAAGAATGCATAATTCAGCGGGCAAATCGGACCCACGAGCGAGGAACAGGTCATGTGAGGAAGATGTCCCAGCGTACACGTGAAGGTGTCGTTTTCCAAATTGGTCGGACGTAACACTTGTACCTCTTAATTGCAAACTCTCACCTATTCGTTCAAAAACCTTCCAAACTCTCACCCATTCATTCAAACATCTTCCATTTCTTTCTTGGGGCTTGTGCTCTTTTTTGGCAAACTAATGAACTACATTCATCACCCCCACGCACCCACAGCCCACTTCTAAGTTCTGACCTTTATTTTTTTGGTTTACATTGTAAATAACCATCAACTTTTGATGAAATATTAAATCAAATTCTCTAATTTGAATAATGAATAAAATAATGTCATTTAGTTAGTTCATCATTAACTTTGATTAAAGTTAAGGCAATAAGGTTATTTGTTTAGTTCCATTTGTATAGAAATTGATCTACATGATCTTATTCCATTATATTTTAACAAACATTAATTACATGTTAGCTAATTTTAAGGTTTTTTTTTTAATTGTTCAAATTAAAAAGTTTGATTTGGTGTTCATAAAAAATAGAGGGATTATTAAAATTCTACTTTTATTAGAAAAAAATTACATTGATCTAGTGTAACCCCATCTATGATAAGTTAAATCATATCCATTGGTTGTCCGTCCCTATGGCCAATCAGTGGCTACCACTAATTAGTATGCTAAAAGTGATCTAAATCATTAAAAATTGAATGATCAATATTAGAAGTGCATCAATATTCTAGTACATTGTAGACTATGCTATATATATATATATTAACTATATGAGAGATCCTTTTTCATAATTAGGCACTTTATTTTATCTTGTTAAATTGTATTTGAAGTATAACTTTGGGCTTGAAAAGGGGGAGCGCAATTTAAATCCATGACTTCAACGTGTGGATGTGAGGACTTTATTACTGGGCCACCTCCAATTTTGTCATGTAAAAATATTCTTGTGAGCTTAATGTTATTAGTACATATGTTTCTCTCTTTTGTATAAAACTGGACGAAATGCAGAATAGCAAGAAGAAAAAGAAAAAGCCCATATCAAATTTAGTAGAAGTGGATATGTTCGTTTGATAGTCATTCGAGAAGTTATCACGCCTAAGATTTCGGTTTTAGAGGGGCCAAAACAAAAAGGATAAAGTCGTTGTCACCCATAAAAATGATTTAAGTACCCTTTTTAAAAAAATATTTTTATGACATACTTATCCTTAAATATCACATATTAGTAAAACACATTGTTTACTTTTGAAACTGGAAATAAATTTTTTTTTTTTTAATTTTAAGTTAACAAAACAAACAAAAATTCATAAATGTTTCTAACAAAAAATTATAAGAAAAAGTTTGTGATTTTTTTTTAGAAAGTTTGTGGATTTTATATATATTAAATGGTTCTTTATTTTTATTTTTTAAATGTAAAACATTATTTTTAAATTTTATTTTTATTTATCTGAACAATAAAGATTTATTTTCACACAAAATAAAGTCATTTCTTAGTGAAAACTTTGGTGGCTTCAACCTTCAAGTACGGTTTCTTGTTCTTCTTTCTTCTTGATAAATTGTAAACTTTGGAAGAGAATAAGAATTTATGTTCAAGAGAAATAAGGAAAGAACAAAGATAAAAATTTTGTTTTAGATGAATATAATTAATGTTGTTTAAATAGGATTAATATTGGTATATTTATGGACTGCTTATATTAATATGTAAATTTTTAAATTTAATTCATGAGTGTATTAATAATTTGGGTGTTGAAATGATATTTATGGGTAACAATATCTATACTCAAAAAAAAATAAATATTTATGTTAATGCATGACAATGACTTATGTTAAAATATTAAGTCATTGAAAAACTAAATATAATTATTTAATTTTATAACAAAAGATGGAATTCATCAATCTTTTGAATCACAAAAATAATTTATTATTGAAATTACATTATATTTTTTCCCATGATTTCCTTTTCAAATGATCAAAGAGTTCATGCATAAAAGTCATATTCCACCTTGTTGCAAGCTCTTTAATAAACTAACAAACAAAAAGTATAAATAACACAAAATTTTAAAACATATATAAAATATTTATTAATTTACAAACTCAAACTTCACAAGTTTAGATTTAATAACCAAGATGAATGCTCAAAATACAAGGTAGAATATAAAAAATATTGCATAATATGTTATTCCTTAAAGATAGGAATGATGAAATTATTTAAATATTATCAAATAATGAGAAAAATATTTTATATTTCTAAACAAAATATAATTTGACATATGTGGCTTTAATTATAATAATAATAATTAAGTGGATAAATTAATTGAATTTTATTTATATATATTTTATATTTAAATAATTAAAATTATTGAGAAAACTTAATAGGCTGAGTTTGGGTTGCCATAGCCCCTGTGAGCACTCCCACAGCACTGCCACTACATGCCAATGCATAAATACTGTACCACAACAGGCCTTCAAAAGAATGAGCAAGTGCTTATAGTCTAACGGTAGACACAAGCCGCCACTCTAATGGCTTTAGTGGTCATGGGTCAAATTCACCAAGTCTGATAAAAGTATTATGGGTATTTTCTTCCAGTATTATGGGTTACTCTCTATTTTTTGTGGGTTGACCTCTTCCGTTCCCGATTACATTCTGGATTGATCCTAATAAAAAAATTTAAAAAAAAAACCCCTTCAAAAGAATACACACACATAGAGACACACATAGAGGACCACTGGATTCTAAATTAAGCAATTTTTCTAGAAAGTTAATTTAATTACAATTTAGTTTGACAATATTTGGATTGAATTGATATTTACTTTAAAATTATATCACATATTTCTAAATTAAACAATTTTTCAAGAAACTTAATTACAATTTAGTTTGGCAATATTTGGATTGAATAGATACTTTAAAATTATATGCACAACTATCATTTATTTGAACTCTTGGTCATATGTGTAAGATGTCCACTTGTTGTTTTGTGTTGATCCACTTCTTCTAAAAGAGGGCAGTCGTGTAAAACACTTGTTCAAGTTGTAACAGAGTTTTTTTTTTTTTTTGAAAGAAGTTGGAACAGAGTTGAACTTGCAAAAAATTTCATTATCTATGACCATGAATATTTGTGTTCACATTGTACGTACCAAGCCGGTTATCAAAAAATTAAAAAGCACAGAGGCCCCATTTATCCAGCAGACCATCTTATTTTCCGGAGTTTGATCGCATCAACTCATGGCAACTGAAAGAAACCAACCATATAGATTATCACTAAAGTGTTTCTGCCCTCAAACTGCGTCGGTTAGGACATCAAATCGGATAAAAAGTTAGAGATTCAATTAATGTTTATCAATTCTTCTTTTGTGAATTCAAGCACCTCTCCTCAACTTCCTGCTCCTCAAATTTGTTGCACCAGAACAAACTCACTTTTCACTAGTCCCACCACACCGGTACTACTTTCTTCTCTTGTGATATAAAATTGATAATATGGCTCTAAACTGGAATCTGGAGGGAAATACTACTCTGTTGATGCCTTCGACTATTAATCAAATGTAGAAACCATTGTAGGAACACAGAAAATTGTGAAATAATCTTATGACCGTTCAACATGTATTTACGTATTTCCATTGGATATTGAAACCCTTCCAAACAAATCACCTTTAGCACCAAAACTTCTAAATTACCATAAAAGAACTTGATGTTTCCTATACAAACTTACTTCTATATGTGAACCACGAATTATGTGAGCGGCATATGAACCTGTACAAAATAAGAGACATCCTAACTAAAAGTAGAGCAGGTTTTGGTTTTTCTTTAAATAAGAGCTATGGCCCCCCTCAATCAGTTAAATCATTATATATTTCTTCAATAATTTAATTTATATTGATCACATATATTTCATTAACTTTTGAACACCCCTATTATTTGGATTTTATCAATAATTCAATTGTATATTAATTACATATAGTTTACTAAGTTTAGGAGACCTTATTTTATCTAGACTTCAATTCTTATATATATGTTAGTATATGATTCACACCTTATTATTAATTATCTAGTCATAATTTTATATTCATTTTCATATATATTGTTTTCGGTTTATATTTATGAGAATTAGAAATAGGATAACTCCATTGCCACTCCAGAAAGTTTTTCCTACACCCATTTTTTGAATAAAATTTTTAATTACAGAAATATCCATTCCCAAAATGTATAAACTATTTTTACTCCACATTACTATTATTATTTTGATAGACTACACCCTTTATTATGTGTAGTCTATCAAATCTCATTTCTTTAGACCAATTTATTTTGATCAACAAACAACCAAATTTTCATTAAACTAATAAAATAATAGATACTTTACATAAAAACATTTTAAGAATATATATACATGTGTGTGTGCGCGTGTGTTATTTTATTTATGTTATCTATTGACTACATATAAACATTTTTAGTTTGTATAAAAAAAAAATAAAAATAAAAAGAAAAAAAAGAAACATTTTAAGAAAAAATAGGCTCCACACTATTGACATTTGGATTTGGAATTCACCAATTGACGACAACGATTGTAAGGCCCAATTCAATTCATCATACTTAGGCCCAAATTATCCAGTCTGGACCTAATACACTTGATAAATACTAGCCCACTTCACTTGGATTAAATAAAAAACCACAGAAATTAAAAGCCAGTTCAGTTCTTTAAAATGATAACAGTAGCTGCTTGTATGCAGCAGTTATCTGCCATATGCTGAAGCAAGTGCGCGCGCACCATATGTCTTTGCTTTCCGGTCCAATAAACTATACCTCCTTAGTGCCATTCAATATTTCCTTTGTTTAATATAATCTGGAAACTAGTTAAAATCGTTATTAAGATATTGCAATGATATGTACATGATGACAAACATGGTACTTACGATTACCTAGCCTACAGACTATTATATCACTTGGGACGTATGCCTTTGATCGCGTGATTAATTTTACTTATTATTTTAACATGCACTTTATATGAGAAGTTAGTTTAGTTCGAAAGATCTCTTATTTTATGCAAGAGGATTTAGGTTCAAATCTTATTCACAGTTAATATAATAAAAGGAGGTTTAGTTTATATATAGTTATTGTAATTTTCTTTTCTTAAAAAAGAAAAAAAATTAACCATGAATTGTTTATTTGCTAAGAATCTTGTATAGGGTGAACAACTCATTTTCTTTTTCCCTTTTACTTCCAACGAAGCGGGCTGGCAAATTTATACAAGTTAATCAAATTGAAGACACAAAATGCGAGGATCCAGTAGCAAGTAACCATGTGTATACGTCACAGATGATGTAGTAATGGAATGTTGGTGTCATCCTCTTGTTCCACTAGCCAAGCAAATTAAGATGCACTGGTCCCACGCTGAGGTGCCCTTGCATGTTATTTTCCACTGTCTTTCTTTAAGCTAAAGCATGCTCATTCTAAAGGTCGAAGCCTTGTGTGCTTGTTGGGTAGGGAATTTGGTTGTCAGACTGAATGTGGAAAATTAAATACGTCTAGTTCACATGGGAAATTCATAGTATATATACGCTATTTGTCAATTGACATCTCATAAATGTACACATTAAAACTAGAAATTTTGCTTACAAAGACGGATAAATTATCATTGATTTATATGTGTGGTGCTTGCTGTTCTGACTTTTCACTTGATTGTGGAAACTAAAATCCCGGACAAGTGTGGCATAATGATATATAAAGGACTATATAGCATTGGAGAAAATTTATACGATAATGGGACTCCATTCTTTACGAAGTTTTTTTATTCCTTCGGTTAAAGTACGTATTCAAAATTCAGCACAAGGAAGACGAAAAAGTGCAAGATTCATGCGATACAGACCATTGAAGAAAACATACCGGTTCTACATGTGCTTCTTCTTGTGGGCCTGCCAAAGAATGCTTTCTTTTCATCATGTTTGTGTGAAAAAGTACAAGAACATCACTGTCCGAAGTGAGCCTGAATGGCTTTGTCTACTATCTAGTTTCAAATGTATGGTTGGACCGCACTACCTTTCAGAACCCTAATTATCAATAAATCACATTGAGGGTTGAATAAGTGGGCACATCGAAAGGTGGTCGGTCGGGTCTACTGACTTTCATCATCCAAAATATTTCCTGCTTATCCCTACTTGGCTTGAATATGGATTTCTAGCAAAATTAGTCACTTCAGATGGTGGGATTTCTCCAGGATATTCAAACACAGGATAGGCCAATTTGTATGTCGATTTTTGTCACTTTAGTGCTGTTTAATTATGTTCTAGCAGGAAGAAAATATGCAAAAGTGGTTGTGGATGCTTGTCGAGATAAAAGAGGGAGAAAGAGGGAATTCTCTTCGCGCTTTCTTATTAAGTTGGTCTAAATGCCAGCGAAATTCGATCTCAAATTTACCTTACATATTAGTTATGTAAAAACTTGTAATCAATTTTAAATTTTCAATAAGACTTTTGACGAAGTCTAGCGGAACACTTTAAAAATACAACATATTTGAGCAATAATTTTGCAAATCATTAATTTTAAATCATTGATATCGTTGCTAAGTTAGGTTCATTTAGAAAGAAGTTTACTTAAAGACATGTACAACTATGTGTATGAGAAATAAACGATTTGAAACGAATTCGACCCGGATATGATTACACTACCAAAACACGGATTTCGTATTCGTTCTTGTTTGTAATTCTTGATCAAATTTGCCACATTAAAAGAAACAAAATGCCAGCTTGAGAAGAATTTTTTAATCTATAACTCATATTAATACAATTATCAAATGCCATAGTTTTTTGTTTTTCAAAAATTACAAGGTTAGGCATGAGCTTCAGTTTCGGGCTCAAGTTTGCCAAGCGGGTGCAGAAATTTCCAAGTTACATAAAAGTGTACATACATATTGAAATAAAAAGCATAAAGAGCACATAGATATAGCGTCATTAAAAGCTTGGTTATCTAAGTTATATTGTTTTCCGCAATGGATCTCAGCAAGTAATACAAGAACTACTACAAATTAAAAATACATTATGACACGATCATAAAGCCTTTAGCCACTCAAATAATCAGTATTTTATATGTATATAGTAATATGGTGACGGCCCATAAATAGATTAGTGGATTATCATTGTGTACTGCTGTTTTGTCATCATACAACAGAGCAAAGCAGCCGATGCGATCAGATTTATATACAATTACGTCGATCATAAACAACGTATTTATTTGTCCTATCTAAAATCCTCATATGACTAATTTAAGTGCATATTAATTAAAAGAAATGGTTAGCTTTTAAATTTTAAAAATTAATTAAGATGATACCATTTAAAAAGTTAAAAGTTATTTGGTCACTTTGCATTCATCGCAAAATGATTGATATAAATGAAAGCGTAAAGGTTTATTTAGTAATTGCTTTATATATTAATTAACGGCAGAGTCATTGATTAAGTGATTCTGCTATCCCTTCTTTGTTAACGACAGAAATCAGATAGCAGAAGTTCAAACTATTACTACTCGACTGTTTTATACAAAAAGTCAGACAGCAGAAACAAGTTAACCAGAATTTATTGAATCACCAGGAAACACTGATAAGATTGTCTCTCTATATAAAATATTCAAGGTTACCAATGAGTCGGATATCCATTTAACATATTAGTGGAAAAGAAAATTAGGTCTTTTAAAAGTAATTATTACTCAACAAATTGTACACATTATATTTTACATAATCAGATGTGGTCGACAGCAAAAGCACACTAGTGGGTCTACTAGTATGAATGTAAACTTGTGTATTGATATGTATATTTGAGCAGTGTGTAGGGTGCACCCCAAATCTCTTTTTCAGTTTCTACTGCTCAGAACACGCTTTTCGACCACATTACGTTCCCTATAAATACCCTTCTTCACTTGCATATCAAACCAAGGTTGTGAGACACAAACACATTCTCATGGCTGCCCACAAAGTTGCTAGTGTTGTTTTCTTTGTTTTATTAGGTTTAAGTATATCTTCTGCTTCTAGAGCTCTTCTTACTCATGAAGAAGAAGTTGCAGACGCTGCGGTGACCCTTATTGGAGGCAAAATTGGCGTTGGAGTTGCTGCTGGGGGTTATGGGGGAGGAGGGGGTTCAGGTGGTGGTGGTGGAGGTGGATATGCCTCTGTAGGGGGACAAGGTGTTTCTGGATATGGCAGCGGTGCTGGTGGTGGAGAAGGTGGTGGTGCCGGTTATGGAGGTGCAGGTGGACATGGTGGCGGTGGCGGTGGTGGTAGTGGTGGTGGCGGCGGCGGAGGTGCTGGAGGCTCTGGAGGTGGATATGGTGGCGGTGAAGGAAAAGGTGCAGGAGGTGGCTATGGTGGTGGTGGTGCCGGTGGTGCTGGAGGAGGTGGTGGAGGTGGAAGTGGCGGCGGCGGCGGCTCTGGTGCAGGGGGTGCTGGAGGTGGATATGGTGGTGGTGAAGGAAAAGGTGAAGGAGGTGGTTATGGTGGAGGTGGTGCCGGGGGAGCTGGAGGAGGTGGTGGAGGTGGAAGTGGTGGTGGCGGTGGTGCTGGTGGTCGTGGTGCTGGAGGTGGATATGGTGGTGGTGAAGGAAAAGGTGCAGGAGGTGGTTATGGTGGAGGTAGTGCCGGGGGAGCAGGAGGAGGTGGTGGAGGTGGAAGTGGTGGTGGAGGAGGTGGCGGTTATGGTGAAGGAGCAGCACATGGGGGTGGATACGGTGGTGGTGAAGGAGCAGGAGGGGGTTATGGAGGGGGAGCAGGTGGCGCAGGAGGTGGTGCTGGCGGTGGCTCTGGTGGTGGTGGTGGTGGTGGATATGGGGCAGGAGGTGCACATGGGGCTGGATATGGAGGTGGAAGTGGTGAAGGTGGTGGGCACGGTGCGGGCTATGCTCCTTGAGGACTATGCCTACTCTTTGCAACTCCGTCTTAAACCAATGTGTATTCTTACCTCCATTAGTAAGAATTAAGAATAATAAGGTTAATATGGGTAAGAAAAACACTTATTTATAATTTAATTAAGATAAACTGTATGAAAGCCAACTCAAAGCTCTCATAAGTTGTATCAAGTGGTACTAATATCAATTCTTCTTTTCACAATCTTATTCTTATAATATATATGAAATTATGAACCAACATGCATGCATTTATCTTCTTACAAAACACGTCCTCATCGCTTTAAGGAAATAATAATAATAATAATAATAATAATAATACATGTCTTTATCATGAATTGCTTCTATAAATCAATCCTGACCAACTTGAATGGATTCGCTGAACAATATAAGAGAATAATCAAAATAATTAGAAAAAAAAAAAAAGTATTAGATTATGTGATGTTTTTGGTATTTTTCTGAGATACTATTAAAATTATTTTCTTAAACTCAATTTTGTATTCCTTAAAAACTGTTTTTGATTCACAAACTAAATGTTTCCTTAACTCGGAGTAACTATCAGTATATCATAAACGTAGTGCAAAATGGATTAATTGTTCCTCGTTATTATAGGTTTGTCTAGGCAAATTAAGAATATTTACAGTGTGAATGGGTCTTTGGGTATCCAGGTACACTTTGGCATCCCTAAGCACATGAAACATAGGAAATAAATGCAAACATCATAAAACAAGAAGTAGTATAATGGTAACAAAGATTCTTGAAAAAAGCAAGTAAACTCATCAAGTCTTCAAACTCGCTGACTACTAACCACCAGAACAAAATCAGTTATAACTCCCTCTTCAAACCTTCAATTGGCATGCTCCAGAATATGGAAATGAAGTGAAAATTATGATCTTTCTAATGACGTACATGTGTCAGGTCAACTAATTCTGCCGAAAACAAAATATATGGCCTATAAAAAATACCCATTCGTGAGTCACCTTATCGGCAAACTAGAGCAAGGATTTGAAATCCCTTTGCATCTTGACCAATTGACATACATTCAGACATGAACTTCGTTCTTGGACACTCCCGTATCAAAACCCTTTACTATATTTACTATATCATATTATATATTTATATAGGGATCCTAACAGAGCCTTAGTGTAGTTGAGATGCATGAAATAGTTTTTGCATGATCATGAGCAGTATTACTGCAACAAAGACAGGCACCATGTATATGGTTGGTATATTAAGCTAACAAAGGCCATCCAATAGCGCACTTATCCACTCAGCAGTTATTTCAAGGATCCAATCGTTACCCATATAGTGCGACTGCTCTTTTTCTTTAGAATGATATTTAATTAATTAAAACTTAAAAAACTCAACCAAAATGGATGAAAATTTAAGGCTGAACTCTGAATTAAGAGTTCTACCAATGAAAATGTAGATATGAGATAAGAGATTTTAACAGATAAACTCGTAATATCGTATTATGGATTTAGATCCATTTTTTTGTTAGAAATTTAAAGTGGACATTTGTATAAAACAGTTCATCAAATTATCAAATCATTACTGTTAAATACAATTTAACAGTTTAATTGTTAACAAAATACATTATCACGTAAGCGTACTAAGTGAAAACATGCTAAATTGGATTGAAACATTGGAACTCTAGTTTAGAAGTATACGTTACCAATTATGTCCCTTTTTTCATTTATTTTTAACTATTATTGATAAATAAATTATAAAAATAACTATAATAATTAAACCTAACCATATGAGGAGTGGCATCTCTGCCCAGCTGAGGCGGCAGTCTCCTCGATAGCCTTTCTCCTTAATTTTCTGATGGAGGAGGCTGTTGCACAGCCTTCTATCTTCTTATTAATCTCTTTCTGTTTTGTTTTTTCGTTTTTTTTTTTTTTCGTTTGTTTTTTTTTTTTAAAAAAAAACGAAACAATATCTTTTTGTTTTATGCTTAAGAAACTGCTTACACATTTTTATAACTATTATTTTACTTAAATTCTGGCTCTGTTCCACTTTCTTATTTGGGTTTTATTTTTCTAATTATTTTATTTTACTTATTTATTAAATAATAGTAATATCATTAAAATTAAATTGTTAACAATTTAAATTAACTATTATTTGATCTAGGTTTTGTTCTTTATATTTATTTTATTTTAAATTTTTATTAAGTGTAGTTTGGTTAGTAAGAATTTAAATACTAATAATGATATCTTTTGATTATAGTGTTAACCATTTAATATAAGGGTAATGTTGGAATTTTAAAAAATATATAAATTAGAGGTGTATGTACAGTTTTAGAGGGGTGTAAATATCACCAATCTAACATAAATATTAAAAGTACAAATCTATTAGCGATGAAAATTAGGGCTAGACACTTGGGTGTTCGGTTCGGTTCCAAAGAAAACTGAATAGGAACTGAAAAACTCTTGATTCTTGAAAGGTAGAATCGAAACACCCCTATTTTTGGGGATAGAATCAAGACCAAGCAAACACAATCGGATCAGATCGATTCGATTTGATTTCCTCAGTTTTTTCTTTCTTGGTTACAATTTGTAGCAGAGATGGGGATATGAGAAACACAAATTCCACTAACAGGAAGAAACTACCAAACAAACTAGACCTCGTATCCATGTTTTGATATAGACACAAACCAACTAACTAAAAAAACCAATCAAACAATAGAAAACTAACACCAAACCCAAATCAGAAAAACCAGAGAAATCAAAACACCAAGAAAACAAAGAAAGAAAGTGAGAGACAAGGGTGCCGCCAAAGAAGAAAAAAACAAAAAAGAAAACGGCAGTCGTCAGTGAAAAGAGTGAGAGACATGAGTGTCGACGAAGAACAAAAAAGAAAAAATGAAAATAGCAGGGATTAGCAACAACACTAGGGATCAATGACAGAGATTGGCAACAAGGTTTGATGAAGGGTTGTTGGCCAAAAAGAGAAGAGAAGAGAGAAAATAAAAGTTGTGAAAGGGGCATGGCCAATTTGGGAAAATTAGGGTTTAGATAGCAAATTTACGTATAAACTCTTCAGGATTATTCAAATTACCTTCAAAGACATATACTTAAATTATATATATAGGGTTTTTATAATCAGGTATATCTGATTTTAAAAAATAAGAACCAATTAATAAAATTCATTTTTTGCATTTGAATTAAATAGAAGAGAAAATTTATTTTAGAAAAGAGAATGCAAATAATGAATTTGATTGATTGATCCTTATTTTTTTAAATCGGGTATACCTAATTATAAAAGTCTTATATATATATTATCAGTTTTGGTTCGGATCTTGGGTCAGAGTATGGATGAGTTCTTTAATGTAAGAGCTGAACACCTTACACATCTTAACATGAACCATCAAACACCTAAAAATCAGTTCAGGTCTGTTCATGTTTTCTTGCCCAAACTTAATGAAAATATTAACTGGTTTCTAGTTTCAAGTGGGTTCTAATTTTGAGTCGGCAGCAGCCAAACGATAAGATAAGAGTTAGGTTACAGATTAGGTTGAAATTTAGACAAGGTCTTGATGGAAAGTGAATGTTCAAATTTGTTTAGATATGGAGGACAGCAAAAACACACTAGTGATGAGTGAGAGTGTGAGACTAGTACAGTGATGGCCGTATTTTGTGTATTGGACCAGACAGTGGAGGCATGCACTCATTCTCTTTTGCATGTGCATCCACCACCTTCTATGCAAGAAACGCGTCTTTGGACCCCATTCCCATCCCTATAAGTATCAACATCATCTACCATTTCTAAGCCAAGCTTGTGGGATTCAAAAACGTCCAAATGTCGAAGTTTAAAGTTGTTAGTGCAATTTTCTTTGTGTTAATTAGGTTTAGGTATATGCTCAGCTACTCGAGCCCTTCTCACTTATGATGGAATAGGCTATGGCACTGGCCATGGTGCTGGTGCTGGGTATGGTGGTGGTGAGGTTGGTGGCTATGGTGGTGGAGGTGGCTCAGGCGGTGGAGGTGGCGGTGGCTATGGAGCAGGAGGGAAAGCAGGTGCCATAGGTCATGGAAGTGGCGGTGGAAGTGGAGAAGGTGCTGGCTACGGAGTTGCTGGTGGACATGGCGGTGGTGGTGGCGGTGGCGGTGGCAGTGGTGGGGGAGCTGCATATGGTGCTGGAGGTGAACACGGTGCTGGATATGGAAGTGGTGGCGGTGAAGGTGGTGGTGCGGGGTATGGTGGAGCTGGCTATGGAGGTGCAGGTGGACATGGGGGTGGTGGTGGTAGCGGCGGTGGAGCTGCTTATGGTGCCGGAGGTGAGCATGGTGCTGGTTATGGAAGTGGTGGTGGTGAAGGTGGAGGCGCTGGTGGGGCTGGATATAATGGCGTGGGTGGTGGTGGAGGTGGTGGTCATGGTGGTGGCGGTGGGTCTGCATACAGTGCTGGAGGGGAGCATGCTGGTGGTTATGGAGGTGGTGAAGGGGGCGGAGCTGGTGGAGGTGCTGGTGGGGGTGGCGGTGGTGGTCATGGTGGGGGTGGGGGTGGTGGATCTGCATATGGTGCTGGAGGGGAGCATGGTGGTGGTTATGGAGGTGGTGCTGGTGGTGGCTATGGTGGTGGTGGAGAACACGGTGCTGGCTATGGTGGTGGAGGTGGGAGTGGAGGAGGGGGTGGAGCAGGCTATGGTGCTGGAGGAGCACATGGAGGTGGATATGGTGGAGGTGGAGGAGCCGGTGGCGGTTATGGTGGTGGGTCTGGTGGTGGAGGTGGAGGTGGAGGGGGCTCTGGTGGAGGTGGTGGCTATGGAGCTGGTGGTGCCCATGGGGGTGGTTATGGAGGTGGTGGAGGGAGCGGAGGAGGTGGTGGTCATGGCGGGTATGCTCCTTGAAAAATCATTGATAACGTCGAAGCTTATTAATATCTTCACACCCGAAAAAATATCAGAAAAATAATATTAATTGGGGTAAGAGGATATCTCTAATTAATAAGTAATTATCACGTAGCATTTAATCATAATTTGCATTCTTCCATCTCAATAAATTTAATCATCATTAATATTCTGCTACTGCTTTTGCTCTATCCCAGCCTTGCATGCATGAAAAGTATTAATGGTACCGGTAAGTGTACCAAACGAATATGGAGTATGGATCATAATATATTATGAATCTATTATCTAATCAAACGTTCGACCAGTTTTGCTTTTCGTTGATTTTGCCAGCAACCATATCCCTCCGCGAATTGAATAAAATCAAAACATTCGTATGTGATCTAGGGTACTCACTGTAACAAGGAATTCATATCATTAATGCACGATGCCCTTGAAAGAAATATACGCAACTTCTTAGTCCCTAACGTTGAAGGCTTGCCTGCCCTTACAAAGAAGACCAATATTGGAAAAGGTCTGCTCCTTCATCAATATAAGCACAACCAAAGTCACAAGAGGATCACGTATTCAACATCATACTATTAGATTTGATTACACAAAAATAGTCTATTAATAAAACTATTTGCACATCACTTTTCAACGTAGATGGTTGTAGTGTAGCTCTATAATTATTTGATAGTAGAAGTGGGATTCCCATCAAATACATCTTATAACGTTGTGTGGGTACCTTTACTATGGAAGGAGATATTGACTTGTATAAGTGGTGATTTATTTTGAAAGATCCATTCATTTGGTGTCAATTTTTTAAAAAACAAATAAAAATGATCATAAGCCAAATACATTTCCAATATATATAATAGTAATATTAATGACATTTATTATTTGAATATCCAGAAAATAGGAATGATAGAACTGATTCACGAACGTAAAAAATAAATAAGTAAATCGATATTTGTGTTTTTTTTTTCAGGCCTATTTTACACAGTTATTCAAAAAGTTTGAAAAATAAAAAAAGATGAACAGAGAATACCAATATTACATTATAGCACAAAAATAGTGAGTGTTAAAATCCTACTTTCAGAGTTTTGTTGCATGAAGATAAGATCTGAATGAAATATCGATTCATTTGAGGGCCATGCATAAGCTAAGGAAATAACCATGCTATTTAGTATTAGGACCTGTTTGGTACAAGAGTTTTTTTGATGGACGGTTGGGATATTCAATCTTATTCTCATCAAAAGTACTCATGTTTGGACTTCGGAAGAGAGATTTTCCTTCCTGAAACCACACATTCATTTCCTGCAATTGGCAGGAATTGAAAACCCATCATTTATTTTTTTCAAAAGTTCTATATACTTTATTTAAAAGTATATTTTATTCATTAAAAAAATATATTAATTATTTATCATAATAACTATATATAATACAAGCCATTAAAAACATTTTCATGAGTTTAATAACTAATATTAATGTATAAATAAAATATATTATTCTTTATAATTAATTTTTTTAGTTTTATTTATATTTAACATATTTAAAAATCAATTTATTATACTTTGTTTAAAATACCTCACAACTAAATATTTTCAATATCAATTAAAAATAAATAAAATTTTATTTAGAATTAATTATAAATCAATTTGATTTTTATAAATAATTTAAATATATTTTTATTTAAAAATTAATTTAATCTAATATTACATTAATTTAGTTCAGTCTAGTTCATTTCAATCTTAATTACATCAACACACAATAACATTATTTTAATCTAATCCAATTTTATCTAATTACGTACACCAAAAGGGACAGCCTTAAGAACTTAACAAATAACAACATATATGATATTAAATATCAGGTTAATGTGTGCCCCAAATACTAACACGCCAAAATATAACTAAATAATTTATTTTGTAATATATTTATATATATAATGTTTTATTTTTAAAAAAAAAATTATCAAATTTTAACGTATTTTCTCAACGCACATGTTGACCATTTCCTTCAATATCCTAACTGGTGCTTTTCCCTAGTGAGTGCTCTTTTTTTTTTTTAACTAAGTTGCCATTCATTAAGACCCCACAAGGTTTGGGAAGATACTGTCAACATGTTCAGACTGCCAACAAACATTTACAGAAGAAGACAAAGCTATAGTGGCTAGTTTGTGTGCCAAGACATTTTCAGATTCGAAAATGGCTTGGCACCTCCGAACACCAACCAACCGACAAAGATCTTTAATATCTCCCGAGTCACGAAGATTGTTGAGAATTGAATTTAAACGCCACATTTAGTGCATCCACTTCCAAGACTTCGATTTGATGCGAGTGAGTGCATGTTTCTGAAGAGTAGAAGCATGCAAATTAAATGAATTGTAATGATTGTACATGTATGACACAACACAGCCTTCGTCCCATCACCGCAAAAAGTGTCATTTGCTTTTTCTTTTGGGAAGAGATGTGTTTTTTCGAATGATGCTTTTCATGACGGCGGGTAACATCATATGTTGTTATATAAATTATACCCTTGTTGACTCATCACTCAACGCTGAAATGTGATATTGGAACTTATTTGCAATGTCAGTGGCTAATTAATCATCTTGGTTCCTAAAGTGTTGAAGAATTTGTCTTAAAATTCCTTTACTTGTTCATAGGATAGGAATGAGAATATGTGAACATGTAAAACCATTTTAACAATAGAATATTAGATGGTGAGATATCGATATATATAACGAATATGAAAAAATATATATATATTAATATTTTGAGTTATGAATGGATATACGATAAACAGATATCTCTCATGGTGAGAATAAATTTCTGACTCACACATAGTATTTAATCTCATTAATTTCCAAATGGTAGATTTCTGATCAATAGTATCAATAGATTTTTAATTATTTTATGCTCATTACAAAATAAAAATGTAAAATACTAGATTTTTACTATCATATCAAATCGTATTATAGATCATATATATTTTTTAACAATCATATTATAAATTAAAGTCAACTACTTTTTTTTTTTCCAAATTTTCTATTCTTTTATTTTTTAGATTGTCTTTTTTTATATTAATTATATTAATGGTGATGTTTCATGTTTTGATTGGATAGTATAACTTTTGGACTTATTTATTTATTTTTCACATTTTAAAAGACCATTTTACTTTCAAACCATTAAGCCTATTGTTAACTTATAATTGTAGTTAACACGATCATTATTAACACAAAACTAGCATTGTTGATGTCATTATGCCAAACCACAATGTAACAGATGTAATTAACCCTTATTGTTACATCTATTGAATAAAGGAGAATTCCCAAACTCAAGGTTTGTGATAACTCTATTAGTTGATATGATTTTTACCTTTCTTTCTTAGTTTTTTGTTTTTGAGTTAAACTTGTGCGTTTTGCTATATTTTGTTAGTTTTTCGGTCAGTTAAGCCCTATAAATTAAGTGGAGGCATTTTGTGCTATGAAGATCAAGTCTTGGACATAAAGAGGGTCAAGAAGATGCTTCTTAGTTGTAAAGACATCAATCTGATGAATCTTGGCGGATCTTGAAGAAGTGGGTCAGTAGCTGGGTTGAAGTTTTGATTAAACCGTAGTCACCTCAAATCGGTTTAGGCGGTGACCCTTATACGATTGGAAAGCCACAGATGTTAGCTTTCTAGAGCATTTTATGGTTCGTCAAACGGAGTTCCAGTAAAATGTTGTGAAATATTTACCATCGGAGGGTCAGTATTGGGATTTTTTGTGGGATTTGACTAGCTTAGCGATATGGGCTGTTGTTGCGGGCTAAAGAATTAATTATGTTTCTTGGGCTTTTAGGCCTGCTAACAGAGACCTAATAATGACGTGAACTTAGTCCATAACTAATTCTAACTCATTATACAGGTTGGAGAGATTTAGTTAAGATTTAAAAAGAATTTCGTATGTTACAATGATTCGGTCTTCCATCAGGAGTTGGATTTGACTCAAGATTGTTGGGAGGCTGACTTTGGCTTCCACAAGGGGATATCTTAGCCTATGAATAGAGGGGACATCTACACATTGGGTCATTGTGATTCAAATTGTATCCTCTCCAAATCTCAAATTTTGCACTTCGAAAAAAGACGAAGGATAAGGATCATTTATACAGAGTGTTTGTGGCAACAGTATTCTTGATTTGGGATTAACTAAAATTAGGGTAAATTACACACATCTCCCAATGTTTGTCAATATTATATGTAATGGCAACCATGGTTCTTTTTACAGTAACATCACTTAAAGTTTCATAAACACTATAAAAATACCTCAACCGTTAGTCAACTAACTATTGACCAAAGTTTAAAATAAGGGATAATCCCAATTTCCCCCCTGTAGTTTGATGAAATAGCCAAAATCCTCCATCGCTTTAAAAAATCGCTAATATCCCCCTATTGATTTATAAAATTGATAAAAAACCCCCTGTAGTTTATTAAAATATCCAAAAAACCCCTTACCGTCAATTTGGACGTTAAAAATCAACAGTTGACCGTTAAAATGGAAGGGCAAAACTGTCCAAGTGAAATAAAATATAAAAAATATAAATATTCAATAAAATAATAATTTACTATTAAAAAAATTGAAAAACATCTTCATCGTCCATCTTTAAGATGGACGGTGGAGATCAAAAATATTTAAAAAAGTTTAAGATTTTTTTTCTCACTCTCTTTTCACTTCTCACTCTCTCTCCGTCTCTTTCTTCTTTTTCTTCTTCTTCCTTTCTCTCTTTCTCTCTCTCTCTTCTTTTTCTTCTTCTTCTTCTTCTCTCTCGGCAGTACCCTCGGAAACTCATTCCGACGGAAGCCCGATGGGTTTTCGACGGAAACCCAGCTCTCTGGGTTTCCGCGACGGAAACCTAGCTGCGATCTGGGTTTCCCCATCGAAACCCAGCTCAATCTGGGTTTCCGTCGTGGAAACCCAGCTCTCTGGATTTCCGCGACGGAAACCCAGCTGCGATCTGGGTTTCCGCGTCGAAACCCAGCTCGATCTGGGTTTCCGTCGTGGAAACCCAGATCGAGCTGGGTTTCGACGCGGAAACCCAGATCGGATCTGGGTTTTAGACGCGGAAACCCAGATCGCAGCTGGGTTTCCGCGACGAAAACCCAGATCTATCTGGGTTTCCGCGACGAAAACCCAGATGGGATCTAGGTTTCGGTCGTGGAAACCCAGATCGCAGCTGGGTTTTCGTCGCTGAAACCCAGATGGATCTGGGTTTTCGTCGCGGAAACCCAGATGGGATCTGGGTTTCGATCGCGGAAACCCAGATCGCAACTGGGTTTCGGAAACCCAGATCCCATCTGGGTTTCCGACACCGGAAATGGTTGATGATGTTGTTTGTGTTGTTGCTATTGCATTTGATGATGGATTGGTTGATTAAAGATGAGGGAATGTGTCTGGGTTGGTGTATTGGTTGAGTAGAGATGAGGAATGTGTCTGGGTTGGATGATGATGGATGGTGATAGTGTTCTGGATGGTCACAGTGTTGAGGGGCAGTTTGGTCTTTTCACTCCCTATTATAGTTAGAAACCAACTTTCATTAACTAAGTTAACAGAAGGGGAAAAAATAGGATTTTCAGAAACTACAGGGGGGTAATTAGCGATTACGTTAAACTACAGGGGGAAACTAGGATTATCTCTTAAAATAATCATTGAAGGACAATTTGGTTCTTTTATGCTATATTAAATAAAGGGTGAAGATCACAAAACTGATTTCTACACCCAAATTATTAATACATCCATTAATTAAGTTTAAAAATCTACATATTAGTATAAGCACCCAAAAATATGTCAATGATAACTCTATACAACAAAAAATAATAATAATAATAATTAAATTCCTTCAAAACAAACTTTCCTATACAACCCAAATTAGTTATATTCCTTTAAATAAACTTTCCTATACGGACTGAATTAACTAATTCTTTTAACACAAACTTTATATCTTTAGTATTTGCCTTTAAATAAACCTAAATTCTCAACTCTAACCCTAACCTTACACTTTATTAAGAAGAAGAAGAATAAGTACCTATAGTTGAAGGTTAAAACCACCAAATTTGCTATTGAGAATAAGACCTTATTTTGTGTTTAGGTTAGCCTACTTTTTAGAAGAATGGAAAACAAAAATTTGAAAGAAAATTTATGTTTTACATGTTAAAAGATTTAAAGAGTCATTTGAAATATCTAAAGATTCATAAACTTTTTTTTATATATTTATTTTTAGAAACATTTATGAAATTTTGTTTGTTTTATTTTTAATCAAAAAAGGAAAAGGAAAATTGTTTCAAATTATAAAAGTAAAAAATATATATTTTACTAATTTGTGTTTAACCTTGCTTGTAATTTTATTTAGGGATATTTTTATCATTTACTTATTTTTAGAAAAGTAGGTGTTCAAATCATTTACATGGGTAGTAACCCCACCCATTGAATAAATTAAAAAACTAACCAATTAAATTTTGCCCAATCACCCTTAATTGAGGGCAATTTTATCTTTTAACTGAGGATACTTTTATCTTTTAATAAATTTAAATATTAAAACCTAAAAAATCTAAAATATTTTTTTTAAAAAAAAAATAACTAATATGGAATAGAGATCATCCCACATATGTAAACTAGTTGTCTCCATCATATGGAGACCATTGTCTCCATGGAGACAATTTAGGTCTTCAATTGGGGATGCAAATGGTCTCCAACCAACTAGGTCTCCAATGGTGGAGAACTACATCTGGGTCTCTGTCAATAGAAATCTAGAGGGTTTTTTTTTTTTTCAATGGATATGTTCTTTTTTTTTTTTTTCTGAGTTTGTGATGGATTTGTTCTTTTTTATTTTTTTGTGATGTTATACTGGAGATGGAAATGATGATGAAAAAGTAGGGATAGAGATGATTAAGTTGATAGATAATAAAGATGATGAAATAGAAAATATGAAAATGTTGAAGAAGGGGGATGATGATGGATAAAGAAGTGAATTCCTTTTTATGTTTTTTAATTATTTTATATATTTTAATTAATTTTTAAAATTAAAATAATGATATAATAATTTATTTATATTAAATTTTTAGGTTAATAGTATTTATTTGATCTTTATAATATAACTGATCGTTGTATATTACAAACTGGTGATCAAAATTAATAGTTCAGATGTTTTGTTGAGTTCAAAAACCTCAAACGATATTTGTGGAAAATATCATACTTGTCATATATATATATATATAATATTGACAGACGTCAGGGTGTTTGTAATTCGTCGTTTAATTTACTTCGATTGTGATCTTTGCAACAAAAATAATTGTGAAATTTTTGCTCTCATGAAAAGAACCGATTTTTTATTTTTTTATCCTTTTTGAAAGTTTACTAAATTTACACCTACAAAGTTTATTATAGAGAAAAATAACCCATCTCCAGAAGTTTGTATTAGGCAAAAGAAAGAGACGATTAAAGTAGTTTTATTACAAAACAAATATTTTAAGTAGTGGGGGAAAAATAAAACTAATATCTACACGGAAATACTGCTAAAGTTTGTAGAATAAGGTAGAAGGCAGCAACCATATACCAACTTTAATTAGGAGCAGAAGACCTTTGTTCATTGTCTTTCTCTTGTAATATTTCCTTTAATCTTTCAGATATCATCAACTGGGGAGTAGGCACCAAGGAAGCCGGGGATTCTCCTGGTGTGGATTCTCCATTATCAATCATTGATGGCCACCCTTTGATCATATCAACATCTCCTCCTTCATTTATCATCACCATGTTACATGGGATTCTTTTTCTATAGAATTCTATGTTCTTTTTGTGATACCTGTCACTACACACATCACAATACAACGGAACCAATTCAGCACCGAATAAAAAAATAAAAATAAAAAGTACATAAACAACAAATTCATACATAGATAATTAAAAAAACAACGAATTCATGCATAGATAATTAATTAATCAAACGTATTTGTTTCTGAAAATTAATGCATAAAATTTAACCTATCAAAAATCACCCATGTAGCGTGAAGGTTAATGATTCTCTCAAGAACGAGTAGTCGCAGTGGAAATCCCATGACAACTTCCTTTTGTGGCACAACCTGCATGCGTCATACATGCGTGCATGTTAGTTGCACAACACAGAACTAATAATAAAATTATGATCTGTCCCATCAGACAACAAAACGATTTGATGCACAGTCTTAATTAGATTCATATATGATATATAATACCCCATATTTTTTGCAGAGGTCCACCACGGCTTGAAGCTTTAAATATTTGGCATCATTTTTCAGCTCAGGTTTATCTTTTGCAATAATCAAGTCTTCGAATTCAAGCATCCAAACAGCCCCCCAAGTCTTTGAAGATACTAAAGACACCCCAAGTAACAAAATATTAATGAACTAATTAAGTTTAGTTCGATTTAGTATGTATTTGGGAAACTAAATAGATTTAGGTGGGTTCAGAGCTCTATTTATTTATAACTGGCATGCCTGAGATTTCTCTGGCATCAAGAATTGATTCTTTGCAAGTCAAATTGAACGTATACATGAAAATAAAAAACTGACGTTGGCACCAGGGAAGGACTCAATGCATATTTAGATAAAAGATGATATACGCTTACAGGGAATGTTAAGCCATGGCATGAGAACAAGGAGAGTCACAGTACTGCCAGGGGTTATTATGTTCTGCAGTGCCCATTCAAGTGGTTTCATGGTAAGATCTTTGAAACCATCCATCACTATGACCACATTTTTGGCAGTGTTTCCTGAGCCCGGTGACTCTCGAAATCTAAGATCGTCCGCCAGCGACCTCTTTCTGCTCCAAATAGGCCTTGGCAGGGCTGGGTACTTGATGACCATTTTTTATTTTGCTTCTACAAGTGAGGGAATCGAGACTTGTTAAAAGCCCCTTCAATCTGTATAAGTAGTTCCAAATTTTTCTTGGAGGAAAAGTGACCAAATAAGGATTTGACACAACCAAAGAATAAACTTAGTACCTTGACAAAAACTAAGCTTCTTTGAGAGCCAAGTACAAGAAGGCAAAACTCAAGTTAATAACTATGCCAAAATACATCCATCTTCAAATTTATAAAAAAAATGTGCATTCATTAAAATACAAGAGAATGTCACTGCAGTGCGGAAAGTATCAAAATTATCTTAGCTGGACAAAGGGAATAATCATTATTAGGAAACAATATTGTGAAAAGTCAATAATAAATATATAATATTGTCCACATATCATGCGAATGCGATGAAAACGGCTGCTAAGAAAAAAGGTCAATTTCTGTGATCAATACAAATTGATTCTATGTACTTTGGCACAAGAACGTCACCCGAAGGGCCTATTATAAACTTACTCTATGTAAGACTGAATTTCCAAGGCAAAACAGTGACAACAACAATAGATCTTGGCTAGAATCTTATTGTATTCATGCTATACTTAATACTACAGCACAAAGGATTAGTTCAACTGGTAACATGATTATGCTTTTATATAATACTTCCTGCTCCTACCTGCAGTGAATGAAGATAAACATAATATAGTTCAAATTTAGACCACGAAGACAGGTTCATATCTACTTTGCTTGGGACAGAAATCTTTTACTAATCCAAAATCCAATTTCTATTAATAGTCATATTGAATGTTAACCATCCATTTCTTTGATCTTCTATTCATTTGATAAAATGTAAGCTAGAGACACAACATACTTAGAATTTTCAATCTGAGAAAATTGATTAAGGTACCATCACATGTTTTATATCAACTTGGCTCATCCCAACGACTCATTATGTTCATTCAACATATAACATACCAAATATTCATTCTGAAAGCAAGAAAAAGATATATCGATAAAGATAACTTTTCAATTGATTTGAGTGTAGAATATCTTAATGCTGATGAAACTTGAAAATGAACTTTACATTTCCCAAACTGCAACTATTAACAAACCTATAAAGACTAAGTTACCTTGGTTTCCAACCAAGATGAACTTTAAGGCTGAATTCAAAAGCAAAATCTCAACAACCAAAAAGCATCATATTTTCACCCGTCGTGCTACAGAACTGTGGTTGTGTTTACGGCGAGCACTACGAGGGCTGGCCCTTCTACATGGAGACGAATTTAACTTTCTTTTTTGTTCAATGAACCATCATTTATAGCAGCCATAAGTTTCATACGCCTTGAGCCAGTCGCATTCTTGTTAAGGCATCGAAGAGCTTCCTCTCTTTCTAAATGTTTCCCATCTTGTTCCAATATTCTTTTACATTTTACCTGATTCTCCGATTTCAGATGCTCAAGTGAAATGCGATGATAACTGGTTTCTGCCAAATTTAGTTTACACCATGTTAATATTTATTGGGAAAAAATAATACAAATAACAAAAGAGTATATGGTCCTTTCAAAAACAAAAAATATATGGTAGCATTTTTTACCTGAAGGCTTGCCAGAATAGACATCTGGACTTGGAGATCTCGGTGGTGTCAAAGGATGAAAACCATCATTATTTTTAACTTTTTCAACACCATGGTTGCAGTTGTTTTCCGGAAGGGAGGGCATGTTGTGTATTTTCTCACTGTAAGACATTCCATCATGGCAGTGATTTGCATGAAGTGTTGCTGAAGAATTAATTATCCAAACACCATTTTCAGCCTCCTTTAAATCTGTTACATTCTGCCTTGATCCCCAGGATTGACATGCAGAAATTCCCTCTGCATCATCCTTAATTTCATTAATATCAACACAAACAGATCTTTCACCAGAAAACTGGGCTGAACTACCCCCAGCAGAATCCCTGGATTCATTGGCCTCACAGTTATTAGCCTTTACTACACCACAGTAGGAAGTACAATCATTGTCCACATTATCTAGAACAGACTTGGGCGACAAATTTGAAATGCTACGATGCAAGCACGGCTTTTCTGCTCCTAATAAACTTGAAAACCAGGCTGTACCCTTGCTTGGCATAGAACAATATGTACGCATCCTGGGAGAGTACAAATTCTTCCTGAACCCTAGTGACCTACAAAAGATCAAAAGAAATACAATTATGTTGATGGATATAAAAATAGAAGATCAAGGAAAATTGATTCAGACGTCGGCATCTTAACTCTACTTGTTTAGAATAAACCTTCAACATTAACAGACGATTAGAGTTATGAGAAGAGTTCAAAAAGAAAAGAAACTTCTGAGTCAAGTAAAATCATAGGGCAAATAAACTTGAATAAGACCTTCCATCTTGATCATATCATATGCAGAACTTCTTAAAAAAGCTTCTAACCTGACATGCATTCTGAATTGCATCTGAAAATCTTAACTTCTAAAGTAAGAAATTCAAATTCCAGTTCAAAAATTGAATATCAAATACAACCTAAGTGCAACGCCCTTCAACAAATCACAATCGATACACCACTCAAATGTCAATTGTAACCACAATTTAACCACCCACCTACATCTGACCCCTAACAATCACTGTCCACAAAAATCACCTTAAAACTATAAGCTGCTATGATATATCAATGTTGATTGAGAAAATAAAAAATCCCAAATGTTTTCTAAGATATTTTAAATTCTGAGCAAATTATTGTACAATCAAGAATAACTAGCAAAAGAAACCCCAGACAGAGTTCCAGGCTTACAAACAAACACATGTTTGGAGAAATATAAAGATCAAGGCACATTATACATGAAATCTAGAGCACCATTACACTGTAACAAAAACTAAAATTGAGGAACATTAGCATAATATAAAACCTCAAAAGCAAAACAGTTGCACACCAAGATCTAATTATTTAATGTTACTGGCAATAATTACCCTTGAATCATTTAGCCTGTGCCACGTGGCTGGAGAGGAACGAATGTAGCAAAAGTAGTGCCCATAAGTAGGAGAAAACCCAGTGTGCTCCACAATTGCATATAGATGATACTTCGACTCTACCTGTTGCAATAAAACATCATGAGGAAACAAGATAACTGGTGCCATACTTAGGCGAATTAAAAGGTAGGTTGTGCAAATTTAAAAACAAATTGTTGAACAAACATCAAAGAAAATGACGAACACAAGAAAATAGTCATTCCTATCAACATATAAATTCTCCAGTCGTTTCGTCTTGTCTTTTAAAAAGTTCTTTTGAACTAGCAAGACATTGATGATTCCAAAAATTGGTGTTAAAAACTGATCCTAGAGATCTTTATATGGGTGTGCACTTTGACTCACATCACTGTTTTCACCATCACTAGAGTAGGGTCGCAAGTCAAGCTCCAATGGGAATTCCACATGCTTATCAATCTTTACAATTGAGGATCCATCAGTCTTGAATCTCTTCAGATGGAACGCAGCGACTGAAGGAGCCTGATCCAACTTAAGCTGCTTCTCCACAGACACCACTTCTTTACAGTTCTCACAAGTAAACTTTGTCTCTGAATCTTCAATCTTTTCCAGCTTAGTGAAAGACTCCAGTGCACTTTGAAGAGAGTCCACATCTTCAATCTCCAAACTCAGGTCAATCAATGGCTCATAAGTATCAGAACAATGACCACAATTGCAGCATTGCAACTGAAACCAAGTGTGATTGCATAAGAAATGAATAAAAAGATATATGATCCACATTTAGAGAAATAAACATTTAAATTCTCAACAGTATTCAATATGGCATACGATTTCTTGATGAATTTAATACATTAAATTGAATCCACTTCTTAAAATTGAATCCACTTCTTAGAGCTTACTTTGCTAACGAGGCGGCCACCAAAAATCCGCTCCACAAAATTGTTGTCTCTTGAGGAAGGCATACTCTTATCCATTTTCCCTGAATCCAAACAACACTGTTCTAGTCTATCTAAGAGGCATTGCAGGAATTCATGGGCATCTTCCTGCTGGTATCTTTCAAAAGCTGACGAAATGTCTGATTATTAATAAGTCAAGAATCACAATTTATAACATACATAGACTAATTGAATACAACACTATAAGCACTAAGTGACGCAATAAGTCTAATGATATTCAAGTACAATGCACAAAAATCCAAAACCTGTTGACTAATTTCTCAATACTTTTTTTTTTGTTGACAAATTTCTCAATATTAAACAGACAAAAACTACCACACAAATTGAAAAAGATCAATTATCACATCATTTGATGATTTATAAAATAGTGACAATTCACATGTCACATCATTTAGGCAAAAAACTTAGATAACCTAGCATTACTATTAATTTAAATAAAATTAAAGGATACAATTCAAATTGTCAACGAGTTTTGTAGGTGAGATAACTTTCCCTGAAGACGCTAACGAGAGATCAACGTGGTCCATCAGAGTGCAGACAACACAGAATCCTTCACTAGCACCTGAAAAATTCCCATTCTCCATTCCAGAATTGGACACTTCATATAAAAATAAAAAAATAAAAATAAAAATAAAAAAATAAAAACCCTCAAACACAACAACATTGAAGTAATGTTACTACCATGACAAGGCTTCAAATGATTGCAAGAGCGAAGAGCTTGTACCAATGGCACAGTATGTGTGAAGCACTGCAGAATCGCATTGATAAAGCAAGTATTGCCAAGATTCTCAAGCCCTGCACCCTGAAATCAATCCCAAAAAATAAAACAACATCAACACTTGAAAAATATATTTATATATAAAAACAATTATCTACTGAATTCAACTTCAACAACTAACCACTCCAGTAGGTTTGATTTCTTCCTCGTGTGGCGACCACCAATCCTTGTTGATGGAATTGGAATCTGGACCAACATCATGACTATACTGCCTGAACGGACTACCACCAAAATCGTCATAATCTTCGTCTTTGAGAGCATATACTGAAGACCCAACGAGATTGGACTGGTCTAGGGTTTGATCGGCAGAAGTGGAAGTCGGTGGAAGCAGAAAATTGGGATCTAGGGTTTGGTGAGGGAAAGCGAGAGAAGAGGAGTTGGGGTCTAGGGTTTCTTCCATGAAACGAGGGAGGCAGTAGGTGAGGTGGGTGGTGAAAATGGAGAGGAGGAATCTCAAGAGAAGAAAGACGAGTCTCAAGTAGCGGGAGAATTTGGAGAGTGAAAATGGCGGATTCGATTTTTCGAAGCGTTTTGGTTTTAGGGTTTTGGAGAGGCAAAAAGAAGCGGGAAGCCAAATAGAAACGTTTTTACCAGAGTTTTTAAAAAACTTGGAAAACTGATGAGCCGCCATTTCACTGCTTTTTAACCCCAATTTTCGCGCCTGCCTTTTAACACCAACTCTTAACAATTTCTTTCTTTTTTTATTTTTCGTTTGTGTTTAATGCTTATTAATGCACAAAAACATTACATGCCTCGCCATTAAAACAAATTTTTACCCTTCGGGAGAAAAGCTATATAGATATTAACACTTTTATTACATCTTCCAATATTTAGTATATGTATTTGAATTTAATTCTATTACTACTTTATGTTGTGCAAACCAATCTCAAATCAACACATGTGGATAATATATTATTTGGTTTAGAGGTTGTTTATTTTTTCCATTTATAACTTAGTGTAATTTAATGGTCATTAAATTGTTTTTATTTATTTTTGTAAGTATTCAACTTACTTAAAACTATACGAAAAAAATTTTTTTTAAAAAAAATAGAATTTTTTATACTACCTAAAAACAATAAAAGAAAAAAAGTTGAAATTCTTCATTTTTAACTTAATTGTAAGGGCAAATTGCACAAACCTCCCCTGAGGTTTGACGAAATTGCACAAATATTACGATGTTTGGGTAACTCGCACGAACACTACCTGAGGTTTCAAAAACTCCGCACAAACCTCCCCTGTCGTCAGTCAACAACCATTAAATCGTCATAGTCAATAGTTAAAAGTATAAAAAGACTAAAATACCCTTCAATAAATTTAAAATTAATATATAATATATTTTTGTTTAATTTAATTTGAAAATAAAATATAAAAAATTTAAAAAAAAAAGAAAAAATTGGTCTCCATGGGAGACCAGATCTGGTCTCCCATGGAGACCGACAGTCTCCATCGCTGGAGACGGCTGCGTCTCCAGCGATGGCCGTCCGTCTCCAGCGATGGAGACGGTCTCCATCGCTGGAGATCGCTGGTCGACCAGCGATGGAGATCAGTCTCCATCGCTGGAGTCTCAGCGATGGAGATCTCCATCGCTGAAGTCTCCAGCTATGGAGACGATCTCCATCGCTGGTCTCGCTGGAGTCTCCAGCGATGGAGATCGCTCCATCGCTGAGTTTCAGCGATAGAGACCCAGCGATGGATCTCCATCGCTGGTCTCGCTGGAGTCTCCAGCGATGGAGAGATGGTCTCCATCGCTGGTCGCTGATGGAGACTGATCTCCATCGCTGAGTCTCCAGCGATGGAGCGATCTCCATCGCTGGAGACTTCAGCGATGGAGATCAGTCTCCATCAGCGACCAGCGATGGAGACCCTCTCTCCATCACTGGAGACTCCAGCGAGACCAGCGATGGAGATCCATCGCTGGGTCTCCATCGCTGGTGACTCAGCGATGGAGACGGTCTCCATCGCTGAGACTCCAGGGATGGAGACTGTCGGTCTCCATGGGAGACCAGATCGTGTATCCCATGGAGACCAGTTTTTTCTTTTTTTTTTTTAAAGTTTTTAATTTTTTATATTTTATTTTCAAATTAAATTAAAAATATATTATATATTAATTTTAAATTTATTGAATGGTATTTTAGTCTTTTTATAATTTTAACCATTGACTATGACGATTTAATGGTTGTTGACTGACGACAGGGGAGGTTTGTGCGGAGTTTTTGAAACCTCAGGTAGTAGTCCGTGCGAGTTACCCAAACATCGTAATATTTGTGCAATTTCGTCAAACCTCAGGGGAGGTTTGTGCAATTTGCCCTAATTGTAAATTATTTTTAGAATATTGTCTTAAAAGTTTATCTTCCCAAAATAATATATTTTCAAATTTATCCTAATTTTATATTATAAATATATTTTCTCTAATATTTATATGACACATCTTCATATGAAAAATTTTAAAAAAAAAATAGAGTTTTGCAATTTTGGCCAAATTAAAAGAAAAGTTTTGTTTTTACCCACTTTTATATAAAAATTTGTTTTTAACCCCTCAAATAAACTATTTTCATCTCATACACAAGTTTACCAAAATACCCTCAATTCATAACAATTTTTTTTTAAAAAGAAAAGAAAAGAAAATGTAGTTTTTAAATCCATTTAAAAACGAATGACTTAAAAATCGATACTAATTTTTAAGTTAACTTAAAAACTGATTATTGATTTTTAAGTTTATATATCGATTTTGTAAATTCACTTAAAAATCAATACCGGTTTATAAGTTGACTTAAGAACTGATTCTATCAAGTTATCGTCTTCACATCGCATCTCACTGGAAATTGTCATTTTCAAGTAAAATTCAACTAAATCTAACTCTAAACATTAACACCGAACATCTAAAACACACCAAAAAAAAAAAAAAAAACCTCGAAAAATACCAAAAAAAAACACAAAAAAATTATAACAAAATTCAAACAATCGATAAAGAAAATAAAAAATCTCATATCATGAGCAATGGAGGAGGAGATAAAAGTGTGCAAAAGGCGCTTTTAGGTAATTTGGGTATAAATTGTAATTAATTTAATTGAGGTGTTTAAAAATAATTTTTTTAAAAAAAGTGGGTAAAAACAAATTTTTCTTTCCAAAAGTGGTCATTTTTTTTTTGTAATTTCCACACCCAGGGAAAAAAAAAAAAAAAAACCTCTCATCCCAAACCTTTTTTTAAAGTTGTACCACCATATTTCTCTCCATTTACATCTCTGTCTCTCATCCCCCCCTCCTCTTTTCCTCTTCACTACTCAGATCTTTAATCACTCTTTCTTCTATGTTAAAGTTATTAATATAAATTTAAGTTGGTTTTACTACATCCTGTATTTCAATCTAAAGGTTAAGATAATTATTACAAAGGCATTCATTTACAACTTTTAGATAAAATGAAAATAGGTGCTTGGATGTTAAAGTTATTGATCTAAATATAAGTTGATTTAACTAAATCATGTAACTTTTTTATTAGGAAAGGAACCTATCTTTTGCAGAAGGGAAAACTAAGTTCTACTGTAAGTAAAACCTAATTCTTTGTTTTTTTTTTTTAAAAAAAAACAAGAAAAAAAAAAAAACTAACTAACTAGCTAATTCTTGATTTATATGTAAGGGTACATTTAAACTTTCTACCGAACGCAAGTCACGACATGAGTTGTTTTTGAATTTCATCCCATCTTGTGCCTTATTTAGGGTTATAAATAGCCCCATTTTCTTGAAGTTTTGGAAGGTTGGAGGGGGCAAGGGATGGAGCTTTGGTGCTCCTTTCTCCACCCTCAATGCTCACCTTTTTTTCATCGCCACACACTCTCCAAACCTCAACATCAACATCATCCACCATTTGTCAAAGAGAAAGCTTTGCAAGAGGGGAAAAGAGAGGGCAAAAGCTCGAATTCGAAAAAGAAGAGCTCAATGAAATCAAATTCCAAAAATACCCAGAGAGGTTCATGGATTGTATCTTCAACTTTTCATTTTGCATTTATGTTATCTCCAATTTTTATGTAAATATTGCACATATTTTGTGTTCAAATGATAATGGATTAATTGAATGAAATTGATTTGATTATTATTACTTGGATATTGCTTGTGTATATTAAGTAGTTAACGCTCATGTATGTGATTGGCCAACCATATACATGATTTGAGATTATGTGTTGAGACTGAGAAGAGATACATACAATCTACTCGATAAAATACCCATCCTAGGTTTAAGAAAGAAAAATGGATCGCTCGCGGGACAGACAAATAGACTGTCACATACAAGCATGTGACAGTCTTGGGCTGAGAAGATAGAGGTGGGCCTCACTGTCTTGAGCTGCTTTATCTGTCAACTGTGTCACCCGGCCGGTTTGATTTTGGGCACAGATTTTTTTACCAGTACGAAACAGCCAGGAAACTTCTAGACTTGGTTTGTAAGAAGCATACAAATGAAATGACTAGATCAAAAGCTGAACAAGGCAACATATATTTAGTCCTCGGTACAAACCAACTGCTAAAAACATAATAAAAAAACCAGCCTCTGTCATAAGCCTGGATTGTTCTAAAATTTTATTTGTCTTCCAAAAGAATTGTATCATAAACTCATTTTACATTCCCTACACAAGATTTTGGCTGGTAATGCAACAAACTCCACATATTTCAACACACAAATACATCGACACTCAGAGGATTCTATCCTGAAAATCCGTTATTAGACTCGATGCCAAGGAGCTTAGCTTCTTCCCCGTCTCTCCTGCAATGTTCTTAAGAGAAGAAATGTCTTGTTGTGCCTGAACAAACAAAATATATAAGTTAAATAACATATTCACGACGACTAATCCAAGCTCTCAAAAAATATAAAAAATAAAGAGCTTTTACACGGACTTCAAATTCAATATATTATGGTCATGCAGTTTATTTACATCAAAACATAATAAATAACCTGGAATGAAAGTCGATTGATGAGGTCACTAGCAGCAAGATCAATGGTGGAATTTTCACTATTGTCACCAAAAAGGTCAGCACTAGATATGGCTGTTGAACCCTGGAAATAATAACAACAAAATCATTAATGACAATAGAAAGCAACGTCCATCCACTATATTGCACAGGTTGCTCAAGAGAAGTTAGTTTCAATTGAGGAAAAAAAACTAATTTCCAATTATATGCGTTCATCAAAGTTAAACTTCTTGAAATAATATAATCACTCAATGCCACCAACCAAAGTAAAAGCACGAAAATGCTTCAGATTTTAATTTAGATAGTTACAGTAAGTCAAGTCGGCAAAATAAAGCAATGCCTTCAACATTTAGAATTTAGTGCTACTACCCAGTACCCACATAAAACCTCAATCCCTCCCAGAGAAATAAATAAAAGACAAATTAAAACACAAAAACAGATGCAAGGCTACATGCCCACCATCAAAGTGGGTCACTTATCATTAAGGTTACACTAAGAAAGTCTAGGAGTGTTTTATTTTTTGTTAGCTTATTACCACTGCAGCAAGATCATAAACCAATGGATATGATGAGATAACATCCACGGAATCAAACTGAGGAGAACGTACCGAAAACTTCTGCAAAGTAACTTGAGTTTCAACGTCAGTAGCTCTGTTCTGATCCCCAAAATATTGGGCAGATGAAATAGATTTTGCATTTGAGAACTTCTTCCTTGCTTCATCAGTTTCCTGAATCTGATATTAACAGAATGTACTAAGAATAAAGTATCATAGAAGTCTATGTATCAATCATACAAAAAATACGAAGACACAGGTAGGGAATAGACTGAATCCTTAGTGGCATACAGACAGAACACAAAAAATACTTCAATAAAAAGCCTTTTTGCAGTTACAAGCATCAGATAGTTGAAAAGATTACAAAAATAACCTAGATATGATATATTGTATAAAAACCAGGACCAATATCTAAAAGATAAAACAATTTTCATGTTGAAAATTTAGAAGCTTTTAGGGATAATAAGATAGCTAAACTCTTTTGGAGTTACGCAGTTATGGCTACATTTAGGTTGTTTGGCTAGAAAGAGGTAGAAGGCCTTTTAAGGAATTTGAAGAAAAAGGAAACAGGAAGTTCACTCTGCAGGATGTGTTTTCAGTCTTTGTTTCTGTTAAGGGTCTTTTTGGGTTTTTGTTCTTTGACTAGGATGTACTTTTATTCATAGTTCTATCAACAGTTTTTGTTGTGCCCTTGCCCCTTAGGTCACTTTTAGTTGATGGTGTCTCCTCCAGTGACATCAATGTTGATAATAGGAGGATTGATCCTCTTCAGACAGCATTTTAATAGATGGAGTAGGACAAAATCCTCCTCAGATGCTGGAGGAGGCTCTCACCCTTCTGTCCATTGGAAGAAAATCATCCTCCAACCATGAAGGTTGCAAGATTTTCACCTTCTCCATCAGAAGTAATCAACAGCCTACAGCAATGTCAAGTGTCAACATCGACATCACTATCACTGAAAGGTCTTCATTCGAAATGGAGAACAACTTATTGCCGTAGGCAGCAGGCCACCATAGTGGCTGACCATAATTTTTCTTTAGTTATTTTATAGGTTTTCAGGATAGCTTGTGTCCCTTTTATCTCCTTTTTTATTCTCTAAGACATTTTTAGTGTATGATAAAAAAATGAGGATCTTGTCAAAAAGAGGCATAAATTTGTATGTGTATTTATAAATGCAGATACCACATTCTCATGTTTCTAAGTCCAATTGTTTAGATGGTTCTAACAGACTTGCTTATGTCATGGCAAGTATGGCTGTTGTTGTCTAGATCTGAGCAAGACAGACCAATAAAATCAGGCTTAAACACAATTTCTCAACAAGAACATTAAGAGCCTATGAGATCCAACTTGTCATTATCTTTAAGTAGCTTAATTATGTTAACTATTTAAGTCTACTCATTCACTTAACACAAGTTATGATCCTTACTTGTACTTTGGAGCTAGATTTCTTTTGGTAACCATTGTCCATTCCATAATCAGCAAAGAAGCTTGACGACTTTGGTGGAGCTACATGGCTAAGCACTTGTGGACCACCAGAACTCATCTCAGTAGATTGGACATTTTCGACATACTCAAAGCGAGAGGTAAAAGATGGACCAACCGATGAAGTGTTGGTTGTTGAGGAAACAACTGGGACAACTGGCTCTTCAGGCTTCTGGTCATAGAGACTTTCACTTGGCTGCAATTAATAATAATAATAACAAATAATAAATAATGAATTGCTACAAACAAGTGCTTGAATGAAACATGATTAAAGCAACAAACATACCACACTCCTGCTGCAAGTTAAATCCTTCAGGGGTAGAAACTAAAATATACCTTTTTAGTAAGCTTTCGGGCACCAAGCCCCCCAGTCTTCCCAGTTTTCTTTGCAACAAGAGGCCTTTTGACAGAACTGGTAACAGAATGAGAAGAAACTTTTGGTGTAACAGAGACTTCATGAGTTTCTTGCTTTCCTACAATATTTACTTTAGGATCTTCCTCAATCTTAAGATCTGAGAGTCCATTAGATGCTTGAGCTGACTGAGAAGTAACAGGTGATGATGGTAAACCTGCATCTTCTGCCATACTTTTAGCAACTTCTTTTGAAAGTATCTGCCTATATAAATCAGCGGCTCTTGAAGTATACTTAGCCTCAATTTTGCCTCCATCAGTCCATCCATGTTGTTTGAAGAAAACCTGAGCACGGTTGTTTCCCCCAAACATCATCATTTTTAATTGCTCAGTACTCCATGAGTCTAGATTGGTCGACCTATATAAAATATAGAAAATGAAATAATTCATATTATATTCTCTTTAATAATATGCATGTGTGTGGGTGCAGTGCAAGATCCCAAATTTCCTAGATTGTCTCTAGCAAACTCTTAACATTAAATGTTCACCAAATTAATGGATTCTTAGTGCTAAAATTCATTGTAGACAAAATACCGAAATCCAAGTTCACACCAAGAAAAACAATATCTAAGTTGTAGATGTCAAAATCCAAACATTAACCACATCTTACAGATGAGATAGGTTTGTTTTATTTACTGACAGCAAATTCTGGAGTCACTTGATCCAGTCAGCAACTACAAGAGTGTATCAAAAGGGCCATCCAATAAATATAAAATAGCATTTCTTATTAGTTAACTAACAGAGCCCATCCTTTAATTTTACTATGTAGCTGTGGAAAGACACTAACTATATAGAGATGACAACTTAACTTGATTAGATAGTTTCTACATAACAGAAAGCAAATATAGGACCAACCAAACTAATAAAGGAAGTATTATTTTGCAAAAAGGTTCAAACCATCAAAGCGATGTGTAGGTATATATTTATATATATATATATATGTATATACTGATTCATTGCCAAACCCTATAACCTTGGTAGCCAGCAAACTACTTATATATAGCTTATTATATATAGCTTACTAAGAGGCCCCAATGGGATTTGAACCCTTAACTTCTAGGTAGTCAAGGCTCTTACCATTCAACCACACCTTGAAAAAAAAATGAAAAGAATCAATGGAAAAATGCATAATGGCCACTCAATAATAAAAACTAAAAAAAATTAAACTGAAGTTATGAATTAAGGAATCTCTACATCTTCATATTTTTTTCTCAATTCTATTTAGAGACCTTAAAGCACTATAGACAGAACAATGCATTGTCTGAGTCTTCAAAGACTGCTCTATTCAATTCCACTATTATAATTTTTTTTTAAAGTAAACTATCAAAGTATTTTTCCTTCTCATTCGACATATGAGATCTTTAAAAACAAAAAAAAAAAAATGCAAGCAATCCAATCACGCTTACTTCAAAACATCCCATCAAAATATACACAAAAGCCATTAACATATGCAAATAAACTATAAATTTTCTCAGATGATATCTTTTTATCTAAAAGAAAGTTACATCCATGCCAACAGACATAGCAAGGCAAGACTAGAAAGTTCAGAAATACCAATCCTTGCAAAACATATTTGAACGAGGGAAAACAGGAAAAAAAAATTACAAGAAAATGATCGTTCATGATCTAACTTTTTGCACCCTCAACTATCCCAATGATGTATTACTTCAGTATTCACCCAGGAAATAATAGTAATACCTCCACTTCTTAGTAAAATCCTCTTTGGAATTAAAACAGTTTAAAAGTAACATGTGATGTATCCACCCCCTGTTGTCCTACTTTTCAACAATAAATTCAAAATTCCAAGGAAAAAGTTTTCTATTATGAGTTTAGCCGATGTTTTATTAATCGGTGTGAGGCAGCTGATTGAGGCATACCTCACCCACTTCAAATGTGAGGCGACCTCAATTCAGTTTCAGCCTCTTCACACCAATTTAAGTTCTGGCCACCTCATTTGAAAGATGCGGTCGCCTCAGCTCAAGTCAAACCAACTCAGCCACAGACAGGTCTGGTGCGGCAGACACCTATTTCTGTTGCACCACACCTTTTTAAAATAAATGAATAAATATATTTTTTAATTAAGAAAAAAAAGGAGGCTGGTGCGGCAGACACCTGTTATTGCCGCACCAGACCTGCTTTTCATGTTATTTTAAAAACTTCCTAATTTCATTAAAAAATATACCAAGTCAGAGACTCAAAATACCTCTTAGTTGGCAAAACCTATAAATATTAAACCTTCTAAATTCAGAATTCCTTCTCCAAACTGTATACAACATAAACCTCCATTGAATCCCTTTCAAAACAATATTTTCCCTCAACTCAAATAAACCTTCATTGAATCCGCTCTAAACTCATAAACCATCCTTCAAAAACCGTATACAACAGAATTTGTGTGTGATATTGATGATTCCTATGTCATTTTTCTTTTAAATTTATTTATCACTTTCGGACTGAGGCGCCCACCTTGACCTGCTCAAGGCAGCCGCCTCACCTCGCCAGGGTTTCACTGCCTCGAACAGCTTTTCGCATTTTAAAACATTGAATTTAGCACGATTTTAAAGCAGATATTTTTCAACCTTAAAGCGGAGCATTATTCTAGGATAACAGAAGGGAAAGGAAAAATCACTATTACGATTAAAAAAAACCATTGGAAAATAAAGATAAAAAAATAAATGGCTGCCTTCCGAAAATTTTCAACGAAAAACTTGATACCAGAATCACCACTCTCTGTGCCATTCACATTAAAATCAAAATTGAGATACCAAAAACTAGAGACAGAAAACCACTCCACTCAACAATGAAGCATGGTTCACAAACATTTTGATTAACAACATGGACACATAAAATGACTATAGGATAGAAAAATCAATTAAAAATTGAGACGGCTGACGTGGATCCAAACAAAAAAATCAGATCTTTAAATATAAATCGACGGACCTGACGAAACTGATGTGGACACCAAGACTACGGTGAACAGCAGAGCAATCGATGCAGAGAAAGATCCCATACGTCACCGACGCCCATGTCGGGTTCTTCGCATTACAATCGAAACACATCTGAAATCACGCAAACATTAACCACAAATGATGACTCGATTTCAAGATCCACCGATAAAACAATTAGATCTGAATCTGATCCACACAGATACACCAAAATCAAATAGATAAAAAAGGAAAAAAAAAAAAAAACCTTGTTTTCCGATTTCGCTTTCAATTTCTTGAAAACTAGATTCTTGTCTGTCGAAGAAGCGTCGGTGGCCATCGGAGAAACTCAAAAGAAATGAAATCTGGAGAGAGAGAGTGTGTGTGTGTATGCGTGAGGGATGTTTTTGATTTCTGAAGAGGTGCGATTAAACTCCACACCTCCTCAGCTAAATAAGAGAAACCGCAATTTGTGAGAATTAATTTGCGAGATTGTCACTTTTTTGTTTTTATTTATTTATACTCTATTTAGATGGGAGTGGGTCGTGAAGTGACCAGATTGCCCTTCAAGGGAGTCGGGTGATTTGTTGTTGTCTGTGTTTAGTACCGGTGTGGGATGACGTAAATGCCCTTGCCTGGATTGATGATGCCTCCTGTGGTTGCAGGTGGATGTTGGCAGAGATGTTGAAGGTTAACCAACAAATCTTGAGAAGACATTTTTTTCGTGTCGTTACTCTTAATTTAGCGCAGTTTAAATTAAATTAATAATTTTTATTAATTAATGATAAATCTGATATTAAGAATTGTTTAATGGGTAGATAAAAAATGAAAAAGAACGGATGGAAAACGCATAAGGTGTGTGTTCGATACTGGCTTTTAGAAAAGAACTGCGTCTACTCTAGTGAGCGAACACTGACTGGGACTGGGACTGGAATTGAACCCAGTCCTATCCAAAACAGCTATGCTTCTTTTCTTTGATTTAAGGTCATATATCACACGTGGGATTAAAATATAATAGATTATATTATATTGAAATAGATTAAAAAATTATTATTTTATATTGGATAAAACATAAGATTGAATTAAAATGGTATTATGTTGTATTTGGTATAAGTTAGGAATAGATTGAAATAAAATTAATTAAAAATTTTTATCTTATAAAATTAATTTTTGTATTAAATTATATTAATATTAAAATCAAATTATTAAAATAAAAATAAAGTAATGTATCTCTCTCTCTCTCCCTGATCAAAGTAAATCACTCTCTCACTCTCCTCTTTCATCAACATTCTCATCGCTCTCTCTCTCTTGTCGCCGCTGTTTTCATTACCGACCGTCTCCTTCTTCGTCCCCATCTTCATTGCCGGCGTCACCGTTTTCTTTTCTATTTACATCATTGTCTCACTCTCTCTCCATCGCCACCATATCAACCCTCTCCATCGTCGCCATGTCAACTCTGGTCTACTTAACTACGCCTCTCTCACTCTAGTTTGCTTGACTATCAACTCTCTGCATGTGAATATTTCCTTCGTGGCTACCACCAAGACTATCGAGATTTGCCTACAGAACGACATCGTTGCCACTCATGTTCCTCTCAGGTTTTTTTTTTTGTTTATTGCTTATTTGATTTTATGGGTTTCTGTTGGAAGCTCGAAATATGTAAAAATTAAATGGGTCTTTGTTGTTTAAAGTGGTTTGTGGTGCTGGTCGGAGAAATAGATGACGATTGGTGGTAGGAGAAAGAGAGAGACAGTGACTGGTGGTAGTGGTATGGCGTGAGAAAGAGAGAGGGAGGGAGACTCATTCTTGCCAAGGCATAAAATGAAATCCCACCATTTTGGTCGGGATTTCAATTCCTGCCAATGCAGGAATGGATGGTGGGCCAAGTAATAGGTGATTTCCCTTCCCTTCTCGTACCAAACGTGGGATTGAGTGGTATTTGGAATATTTGATTTCAATCTCACCACAAATCCAATGAACCTAACATGCCCTAGGAGAAATTGTACAAATCTCTTCTGAAGTTAGATGAAATTATATAAATATGGAAAGATTGACCATAATTTAACAAATTATCTTAAACTTTCAAAAGTATGATATAAACACTCTTTATTGTTAATCAACCGTTGTCACCATGAAAATCGTCTAGTCTCCAATGCGACGAAGATTATGTGGTCTCTATTACGCATGAAAACCATATTTGATCTCCATATGGGATGGAGACTAGACAGTCTCCATCTCCGATGGAGATCTCTAACTAGGTGGAAAGTTAATTTAGGATTGGATCTTTGAAAATCTTTTTCAATAATATTTTTTAATTTAATATTATAATCTATTTAACATTTGTATGTAAAGATCTTTTTATCCTTGATGATGTGAGTTTAACATAAGCTCATTAATAGTAGAGGGTTGGGGTGTGTTTGTATCACACTTTTGTAAGTTTGAAATTAAAATTTGAAATACTTTACTGTAAATCTATGATTATGGTCAAATTTCTCATATTGATGTAATCAAGTTTTGAGTTTCGTCACACATTTACCAATATATGTGTGAAGTTTTCTATTTCTCTCATTATGTGAGTATACTTTCTAGTCATATATAGTATTTAATTGTTTTTTTTTTTTTTGAAACCTAGTATTTAATTGTTTTATTCACTTATTACGGAAGTGTATTTCTCTCATTATGAGAGACGGTTTTTGAAGCTCACAAACTTTGTAATTTCAACGTATCAAAATCCTTTCAAGAATCTAACGATTTGTGAAGTAGATTTACAATTATATGTTAATTACAATAAAGAAAATTAGTCCCAAATGCAATAGTTCAAGCGTTAATATTGGGATTGGTTATTAGAATATAAATGAAATGAAATTATGATATAAGGTATCATATGTGGCTCAGAGTGTGCTAATTCAACATGACAATTATCTAGGTTTGAGTTAATCCTCTAGTATCTTCAAAAAAAAAAAAAAAAAAAATTTCTATCCCTTGATTATCTTGGACATCAAACCCATCTAATGAAGACTACATATATGTAAGATTGCTTCTACTTATTAAATAATCACTTATAATTTAACTTATGAAATAATGTGCTTAAAAAAATCAGAAGATAGGTGTTTGATAAATTAGTTTTTCAAATAATCAACTTAATAAAAAAACAAGGTAAATGTGTTTGGTAAATTTTAGTGATTATATTAATTTAATAAAATAGACATGATCGTTACAATGTAATATATTTTTTTCAACCTATTTTTAATTTTATCCTTTTCCATTTTTTAAATTTTATTATATTAAAATAAATAAATAAAATTTGTTTTAATTTAAATTAATTAAAATAATTTTTAAAAAAATAGTAGTGACCACCCTGGAGGCTTTTAATCTGCATATCATAAAGGCCTATTTTATTACCTAAGCCTTTTATGGAGACTGTTGAAGTTGTTGGAGGAGGTTGGTCCTCCTCCGATGATGGAGGATGCGAGCATGGAGGAGTCTCCGACGATGAGCATTGCAACTCCCTCCTTCGAAGTTGTTCCTAGAGGCACCAAAGATAAACTTTAACTATAACACTATCATCACAACGGCACCACAACTTTCTTTCCACTTGATATTAATTCACAATTTTATTTATTTCATATAATACATTTTCCATAAACACAACGCATGGAAACATAATCTTGAATTTCAAATGTACAATATCAATATTTCCACGATACAATCTCACAATTAATGCTAGAACCATAGCATACAAAACATAACACTTCCACATATAACCTATTTCATGGTTTTTCAAGACTTACTATCAATTCATTATATTAACATTACTATTATTTCATATATCGAAAAATCATGCAATTATCAAATATTGAAACAAAATCATATTTAAACTATTTCAATTAAATTCATATATTACACCGTAGATTAGAATTCCCCTTGCCTTGATCCATACAACACCGGGATTTTTTCTATCCGTCCTGTCCAATCCATCCCATTGGTAGCCGTTATTATACTCTTGTAGGTATTATTTCCTTGGTAGACTGAAACCTTAGAAGTTTGGAAATTTATTTTCCATTTATTTTCTATTTTTCTTTTCTTCTTCTTCTCAGCCGAACCTGCATGTTTATTTCATCTCTTCTTCCTTTATCCCGACCATCTCTCTCTTACTCTCCTTTTGAATCACTACACCACTTTTTTTTTTCTTTTGTTTTTTGTCTCTTTTTATTGACTTTTACAAAGCCACATATTTCATAATTTTCTTTTATTTTTTTCTTTTAACTAATGGTATGTATCTAGCAATCCAACGGGATGTATTTAAACAACAGTGGTAACAAATGTTGGGCTTAAACTTGGGCTGGGTAATATTTCTAATTATTGGGCCTAGATTTTAAACTAATGAAAATTAAGCCCAATTTATGACATTTCCAAGTATAAAAATTTGGATATTAAATTTTTGGACCTCTTGAGTACGAATTTCTATTATAGCTAGTCTAACCCAATCCAGGGTTATTACATGTCAAAGGAGCTTTACAAAATCTCTCTAGGAAAGTAGAGGCTTTCGCTTTAAGATAGACCATAAATTCCATGATGAGTACTAGAAATGAGTTGTGTGCTTCGTGTGTCAACCACCTCTTACTTTGTAAAAGAGCTATGTTGAACAGACCAATTCACTCAATTATGGGAAATCATAAGATAGCCCATTTTCAGCATCTTACAATCCTTATTGGAGGTATGATTCAAACTTTTCATGAAGGCAAAACCAATCTCCAATGAGTCATAGCGGGCAACAATTTGCTCCTCCTAATCCTTCACATTCTTCTGGTTTTCAATCCACTCTCTGTTTTGTTGCACCTCAAAGAAAACCTTATGTTGCAATAGATGATGCAATGTCAAAAGGTTCTTTTTTTTTTAAAAAAAAATCTATTTAACTTTTGAATTCTTACTCATTAAACTTTATTTAATAAAAAGGTAAAATAAAATAATTATAAAAAATAAAATACAGATAAAAAATGAAATTGTGGGAGACTCTTTAAAGATAATAATAAATAAGTAAAATAATAATGACAAAAAACACTTGGAAGCAGGTTTTTGAAAAAGATAGAGGTGTACAGAGCAGCACCATAAAAATTAAAGGAGAAAGACTATGGAGGAGGTTGCTGCGTCATCTAGCAAACGTGCGGCTCTTTAGATGGTTTTTCTTTTCTCTTTTATGTTTTATTTTAATTATTTAGTTGTCTTTATAATTTATTTATCAATAATAATTAAAATAAAAGAAGGGATATAATTGATAATGTATAGGATTTGTTTACAACATATTAACTTTTTGAAATTTTTATGGGGGTTGTAAATACAAGAGGGCGTTTACATTCAACTTTTTTAAGGGGCCCAAATATCATCAATGCAAGGGCATTATTTTGAATTTGCTTCTGTGTTGGGCCTATTGGTCCTCATAGAAATCTAATGTGATGGGTCTGAAAACAAGTGAAATTTTGGACTAGGGTCTGTTTCAACATAAAAATTTGTTGATAGCAGCAACTAATTAAACAATAAAATAAAACTTATGTAATTTCTAAATATATTATTACAATTTTTTAATTTACTACTGAGATATTTTAATATTTCAGTACTTGAAAATTTCAAGAATTTTTATTATTAAAACAGATGATTATGTGGTTTTATTGTTAGAGAATTTATGAAACAAATTAGCGTTTATAATTATATAACTTATTTGTAAATAAATATAAGTTTTGTAGTAATTTCAAATTAGGAAAGAAGTGTAATATATATATAAATATATGTAGTGATTTTATCATTAATGTCTCCTAACTTTAAAAAGTCAGGATAAACCAATCAAATTCATAAATTGCATTCTCTCTCTTATTTAATTCAAATGCAATAGATGAATTTAATTAGTTCGTTCTAACTTCTAAAGTTAGGAGGCACTGATAGTAACATCAATGTATTATCTGTCTGACTAAGAAGTTTCTCAAGTAACAAATAGATGGAGTGTCACTACCAGCAACCGTGACAATTGAATCTGGACTAATTTTAGAACAGTATATCATGATTACATCAAGGGTTTGGCTATAATAATAAAGCAGTAACAACATATTTACAATACTGATCGTATCCATTTCTAATATTTTTAATTTTTGGTAGTTAGTGATTTATTGTTACTGACATTTGAAACTGATCAGTAGCACAACTATTAAATCAAACATGAAGGACTCTAAAAAGTTAGCTTAGCAAATCTGTTTGTGATACGTTAAATTATTGTCAATGCACTTATTGTATCATGAAACTATTAACAGACACATATCAGCTTCAATTGACAGTGGAAAAAAAAACAGTATCTAATGATGAAAATTGTGCATATGAATAGTGAATGGACTGGTTGATTAACCTTGTAATAATAATAATAATGAAGATCCTGTCGCAACCCTAAAGTTTCGAACTCCCAAATGATTACATAACTGAGTGCATTTGATGATTTGAGGCAGATTATGTGAATCAAGCAATGCATGCATGACACCGTGAATATATGTATATATTTACACTTTTCAAGAATATCCTCTCCCATTTTGAATATCTTTCCACCTGAGCCAATAACTTTACTAACAATGAGCCAAGATTTTCTTGTTTGTTTCTAAGGTTCTTTTTTTTTTTTTTTTTTAAAGAAAAAAAAAAAAGAAAAGAAAAAGGGATTTAACCATACAATGTATCAGTGCTGAATCTGATGATTAAGGTCGGACTTTCTTTATAAAAGAATATATGCTAACCCCACTTCCACTACCTTTTCTTTTCTTCCCTGACTTTGTTTGTTTGAGCATTTGAGTATTGATGCACTAATTTTGTGTGAGATTAACCTAATCTTGCATCCAATACCTTCCAGGAAACCCAAAACATTGTAGAATTCGGCTGATTAGATCTGACATTCTTGATTTGTGTTGATATAAGTATTGACATTGAATTTAAATACAAGAGTATTTTTAATACTCTCATGGATTATATATTGAAAAAAAGTGACATGTCATCAATGTTAAGAGATTTGTTTCTTATATGACACAAATATAATCAAATTAAAAAATTATTCTCTAATGCTTTCATATATTTTCATTTAATATCTCCATGTATTTTCATTGAATGCTTTCATATTTTTCATTTAATGTTTTCATTTTTTTTTAAAACTTTTAATTAGATTTGAAAATTAAAAATAAATAATTATTGATTTGCTGACATTAATACATAAAAGACATAGTCAATATGACAATGTTGAAATAGTATATTATAATTCATGAGAGCATTTAAGATGCTCTAATAAATATGTGTTATATCGAATATATTGAAATGATATATTATATGATTTGATGGGTATATATATATAAATTTATTATCCGTCGTGTTCTTTTATTTTAATACACATCAATAATTGTTCAAATTTTGTTACACCATAATTGTCTTACTATGATTTTCATAATATTTACAAAATAGTTTAACTTAAAAGGTACATCAAGCGTAAATTAGAAAATAGCAATAAATTTGTATAAGATCCGTGACAATTAAACAATTAGTGATGAAAAAATTATGAGACCCCATTCCGCCAAACTTTCAAACAAAGAAAATATTATGGCAAGGAGGGGATTCAGTGATTCTAGACATATTTTGAAGTCTCAAGCCTTGCTGTAAATGTAATCATAAGATTTTGAAAAAATGTTTTCCCCGTGAGAGAATAACTTTATGTCAATTGAAAAATGACCCAAACCTTCCATGTAGTTCCATTAGCTTTTTGTTGGGGTCCAAAGTATTATTTATTTATGATGACTGATTAAGATATAATCAAATTTATGCAAGTTAATAAATTAAAAATTAAAAATAAAAGTTTCTGGAAATTGAGAAAAGCAGGAATCCTATTTGTATACAAGTTGACCTATGACATTGCAAATTGACAATATTAATTTGCAATTTATTATTATGTATGATTAAAGTACAGGTAACTGATCCAGGCTAATTTAAAATTGACCTATCGCCTGATTTAACTATAATTTCAGTTTCCTTCGAACTGGAAAAATAATTAGTAAATGAAAGACGTAAAGAGGGTAATTTCTAGTTAATCTTAATATTGGTTGGTTGGTCGATTCTATCAAGCTAATTCATCAATCACAAATAAGATCAGTAGTGTTTTATTGATGTCTGACTTCGTATATCTCTCATAACCTTGTTTATGGTCAAACAAAGAAATGCTTGCTGTTAAGACAAATGTTAAAAAAACAAACACACTCACGCAAGGACTGACAGGTAAAAGCGGATCTGACTGCATCACGTATCAATTAATGTGCGAGAGTCCTACTTTATCATCAGAAATTCATAGTTGTGTCCAAAAGCATTGGGACATGGTGGGGAGGACTGTCTGAGTGTCCTTAACAGTGGAGCCTCTATTAGGGAGTTTAATAAGCATTGTCTTGGTCCCCAAAACCAAACGCCCTGAAACCTTGAAAGATTTTAGACCAATTAGTAATGGTGTAGTGTATGAAATAATAATGAAGGCTATTGCAAACAGGCTGAAAGTGGTTCTCCCTGATCTTATTTTCCACAGTCAGTTTGCCTTCATTCGTGGTCATCAAATTTTTTACTATATTTTGGAGTCTTTTGAATTACTCCACTCAATTAACCACAGGAAGCAGGGAAGTAGGGGTATGACAGCCTTGAAGCTCGATATGAGTAAGACTTATGATCGGGTGGAGGGGCCTTTTACAATGAAAATCTTGGACTGCATGGGTTTTCCGAGCAGATGGGTTAAATTAATTCTACTATATTTATTTTTTTTATCAATGGCTTTGTTACAGGCAACGACGTAGTGTTTTCGAGGGGTTTACGTCAGGGTTGCCCGTTGTCCTCGTCTCTTGTCCTCTTCTGTACTGAGGCTTTATAATAGTGAACAATAAGCATAATAAATAAACATAATGAGAAACTTTTGGGAATTAGATATCGTAGAGGGAGTCCGCTGGTAAGCCATTTGCGTTTTATAGATGATAACATCCTATTTTGTAAAACTAATATTAGAAGTTATTAGAAGATAAAGACCTTCTTGGGGTGTATGAGAGAGCTTCAGGATAGTTAGTAAATTTCCAATAATCATCACCTTCAGCCTGAATGTAGAGAACTGAAAGGAAAAATCGATTTTAATATGAATGCGGAAACGTGGATTTTAAAATTTTTTTCAAACAAAACATACTCAATCGATGCTAGTAATAACAATTTAATAATTAAATTAATAAAATCAAATTTTACCTTGCATGAAGATTAAATTGATCCATTTTGATTCGCAAATTAGTCACCACCTAATCTTCCTTGTTATGATTCTTCACAAAAGAAACTATGTGTGGACATAATTTTTTTGAAGATTTTATTGAAGTAGATGAACCAAAAATTTTCTTTCTTGTTACCAACATAAAACATCATTTTATAATAGTAAGCTAGGGTTTTTCAATTTAAAAAGAAACAAAATTTTCTATTTAAATTGAAAGACTTAATTCATATTCAATATGGAATTAAATTCCTTATTGGGTTAGAACTCTTTACTTTTAATTTAATATGGAATCCAATTTCTATTAAATTAAAATTCTTTTAATTTAATTTAATATAAAATCTAATTTCAATTATTATTTCCATTAATTAATTAAATGATTTTCATTAAATTAAATGATTCTAAATCATTATTAATTTAATGACATCATTTAGAATTGAACTCATGACCTCTGCAAATAATTAAATAATTAACAATTAATTAAATAATTATATATATATTTAAATAATCAAATTATTTAAATAATTCGTTAACATGTCCATAAAATTTATATGTACACTTATAATTGAACAATCCAATTATATTATTCAATTTGTTTCTTTATGTGGTTATGAACTAGCAATGGGACTAATGGACCTACAATTTGAACTTCAATAATATCGGAATTATTAATTAAACTCTTTAATTAATAATTCATTATTGTTAACCTTAGAGTTACTTTACTAAAAACTTAATGCTGCACTCTCAAAATTGTAAATGTTTTACATAATCTAAATTTTCAGTGTCCATTGATTTAATCATTTCATATAGTTCGATCCTTCATGAGTAGTTTGTGATTAGAGTTAGGTTATTAAAACTTGTTATACATCTCTAATTATATCTTGTTCCGTTAAGTACTATTGATTCTCTAATGAACAGTATATCCATAACAACTTATGAATTTTTTTTTTCTATTTACTCATAAATGAAAAGTCGAGCGCTCTTATTGTTCAAAACCCGAATCAACATTTAAGGGAACTACTCATCTACTTTTTGCAAAAAGGAGTGAATTCCACTATTATGTAGAATATTTCTAGCTACTTATTAAATCACATTTCTAAAGTACGAAACTTATTGACCATAAATCTATAACAGTCCCACTCATGTAAATCAAAATATATGACTCAACAAATAGGAGTCCATAAAACACTCAGGATTAAGATCAATCTTTATATGATCATCTAGTTGATAAATATAAATTTCTTTGTTTAATAAATATTACTAAGAAATTCATTTTTATCGTGGTCTAGTTCTATATAATTTCTATTATATAAGGTGTTTCCATTTTCATGTCACCACATGAACAATCCTGAATAAGATCATTGTATCAAATATGAAATGGACCACAACTGCAGATTTACCATAAACAATGTACCCAGCTTTATTTGCTTTCTACAGACTCTTTAGATTACTAATCTCAAACTAAATCCTCTTATATATAACACTTATATATTTAGTTTGAGACTACATAAGTAATCGTAGATGTTACATAATATTCATATGAAGCAAACATTTCATAAATGCAAATAAATTGAATAAAATGAACATATTTTATTTATTATTTATTTAAACATTTACAAATTACAAGCTCTTAAGGCACAAACCCTAACAATAACAACTTGAGAGGAGAGATAAAAGATGTGTTTAGTTTTGAGGATGCCCAAATGCATGATAAGTATTTGGGTTTGCCGAACTTAGTTGGCAAAAATAAGAGAAGAATGTTTAGTGATTTAAAAGAGAGAGTTTGGAGGAGATTAAGAAGTTGGAATGGGAAATTATTTTCAATGGGTGAAAATGAAATTTTAATAAAGACGAGATTATTTTCAATGGGTGAAAAGGAAGTTCTAATAAAGACATTAGTCCAATCCATTCCTATTTATGCAATGAGTATCTTTCAAATCCCTTTAGGTCTTTGTAAGAAATTGGGAACTTTGACGTCAAATCTCTGGTGGGGTTTCAAGGATGTGAAGAGGAAAATAAGCTAGGTTAAATGGGAAACACTTTGTCTCCCCAAGGCACAAGGGGGTTTCCGATATAAAGACCTTTCACTTTTTAACCAGACCCTTCTAGTTAGACAAGCTTGAAAGCTGTTAAAGAACCATAACTCCTTAGCCTTCATAGTGATAAAAGCATAGTATTTTAAGAATGAGGATTTCTTAGAGACTCAAATGAAGCATGGAGCTTCCCACACATGGAAAAGTATACTGTGGGGTAGGCAGCTTCTATCAATAGGTTTGTGGTGGAAGGTGGGTAATGGAAACAACATTCGAGCCTTCAAGCATCATTGGCTACCTAGGCTGTTTTTATCCAAATCGATTTCTCAAGGTTGTGATAACAATGTTAGAGTGGTAGATCTTATTAGGGCTGTTGGAAACTGTTGGGATATTGACAAACTTGAGCAGACTTTTTCAACTGTTAGCAAAGAGATTATACTCTCCATTCCATTTAGTTTATCTAATAAGAATGATAGGCTTATATGGCATTTTGACAAGTCAGGTCTTATAAAGTTAAGAGCGGTTATTGGCTTGCCATATCGAAGAGAGGCATCGGTTCTAACTCCAACTCAAACTCGTGCTCAAAGTGGTGGAAAAAACTCTAGAACCCAAAAATCCCCCCAAAAGTTTGCATATTCCTTTCGAGATATTACAAAAATGCCCTTCATACTCTGTCTAACTTAGTCTCAAAAAGGTTTGTTCGTTTTCAGTTTGTAACATATGTAAAAATGAGGTTGAGTTGGTAGAGCATGCCCTATTCAAATGCAATGAAGCTGAATTAGTTTAAAGATCAACTACTTTTTGGACTTTACTCACTGATCTTAAATGAGTTCCTATAATGGACTTGCTTAGTGTTGTTAGTCTTTCATTCCTAAGAGAAAGATATGGAAAATATGGTTGTCATTATGTGGGATATTTGGTTTAACCATAATAGAGACATTCATCAAATGAGTGTTTCTAAGTCTGTGGTTTCAGCTTATTAGGGCAGTGGCATTCATTTCTAAATACAAGAACTCTTCGCCAGCCTTGTTGGGCATCCTAGGTATCTTAGCCAGAAATACTACTGACTATTAGACCCCTCTCCACATGGCTACCTCAAGCTCAATACCGATAAGGCTATCAAATAAGAATTCGATTTTATTGGAGTTGGAGCAATCATTAGGGACGATTCAGGGTAGATCAAAGCTACGATTTCTAAATCTGTAAGAGGTTTGTTTACAATTGAATTAGGGGAGTGGCTTATTGATAGGACCCTTCCCGACTCCTTTCTCAAGTCCGAAAAAAATTCCATAAAAACTGGGGTCTTTTTGATTGAAAACTAGATTTACTGAAATTCCTTTAAAATAATTATCATAATTCTGATAATCACTTGATCAAAATATAAAATGAATAAATTAAAAATCTATACGTTTCTCGTGTTGGACCCATAGACTGCATCTATAAATTATTTATAGAATACTCATAAAAGATAACTTTATAAAAGTATTTTTGAAACACATTTAAAAAATCTGGTAAATAAAAGAAATAATATACACATAAATAAGAAACTACACCGCTTTACTCTCTCATGTATCAAAAATTATATATAATATTCTAACCACTTCACTTGTTCTCATCTTATCTCTATCATCAATTTTGTCTTTTTTGCTTTCTTTGTTCTTATCCTTGTTTCATTCTTACTTTTTCTATCAATGCACATTCTTTCATTTCCAATTGTCTATACTTTTTGATTTGCCTTTTTACATTTCACCCCCTACCTTTTTCTATGGTCTTTTTCCTTCACTCCCAACTTTCTTGATTTCTTTCAAAAATATCCACTAAGAATATATTTGTCCATATACCATTTTATTTCTAAAACTTAGACCGGACCAAATTAATAACGACAAATTGAGTTTCAATAAATCTCTTGGGTCTATTTGGATTTGAGCCTTACACTTACACTAAGGGAGAGTATTCTATTAGCTTAGAAGTTGGGACTCATTCACACTATTAGTAGTTGAAGCTGATGCTAGTAATGTTGCTGAAATTTAGACCAGGTTTCATTCTAATAGCACCGCTAGCTTTATCCATGAAGATATTTTGTAAATCTGTTGACCACTGTAAGTGTCAAGCAATCTTCGCAAAGGGAATAACATGGCACATCGCTTGGCAGCTTTAACTCTCTTTGCTAGATGAGATTTGTTCTAGGAGATTGTAAACCTTGTTTGTATTTTTCCTTGTTTAAGTCGAATGGAATTATGTTTAGTTTCCCAAAAAAAAGAAAAAAAAGTCAAACATCACAATTCACAAATTTATAGAATCCAAATGAGCTCTTAATTTTTTACAAGTTCCGATGATTTCTTACAATAAATTTTTATTTGTATTTGAAAGCCGAATCTAAGGGATTAATCATTTATCGTCACCTATCGAAATTAATCATTATATACAATTTAAATACTTATTATCATTTATAAAAAAATAATTATTTGGACAATAAAAAAATAAGAGCTTCTCACATATAGCAATGCATACACATAGTGACATTTGAACCTTACTACTAATATGGATGAAAAAAAAAATGTATGCAATTGAGGCTAATAATAGATGTGCTACCCTTTGCTATACATAGTCTATAAATTCAACTTTAAATCATAAAATTTTCTTATCAATTATATAATTTTGTGCTTTTGTGATTTAATATATAACTTAATGACTTCCAAATTTTATGTTAAAACTTTATAAACTTTGATTTTTATTTTACAAATTATTTTTTTTTTAAATATATTTGTGATACAGTTATTTAAACATGACATATTATCAAACTAAACAGGTCATCTCTATCATTAAAGTACAGTAAAGGGGTATAGAATTAGGATTTAATTATATAAATTCAAGCAATTAAAATTATAGTTTAGAGATTCACTCAAACTACGTTGTTGTTATTATTATTATTTCGAAAACATTTACTCAAATTTATTTGAAAATGAAAAACATTTTCTTTCTTTGGTCCATTGATAGATATCCATCATGTATTTATTAGTCCTTAAGGTCATGTTTTCTGTTTTCCTGATTTGTTTTTTAGAGAAAAACGAAAACGAAAACGAAAATTTGATATTGCGATTATTATAAGAATGAGATATTTATTCATTTATTTTTAAAATACAGAATGAGATTGTTGATAGGATCCAACATATACATTGTAGTTGGTGAATTTTACAGTATGTTGACTTTGAGCGGGCCTCGTCAGTCAACTTCCTTGGAACCTAACAACCTGTGTCTTTGCACAAATCAAACAAAGAGAACGCGGGTGATAGTGACACCGGTGGGGTGTCGGTCGAAGACACTCCGACGCTCAAGTCAGTAAACTTATTGTAATATATGAGAATGTAATAATTGTAAAGTGTCGTCAGACTGGATGAGTGTTCCGAAAAACAAGTAGAATGAAAAAGTGGACGGAGTAGAAACACTAAAATATTAAATATCAGTGAGCAAACCTCGTACAATAGAACAGTGTAAGTAAACCGCGAATAGTACACCAGGTAAGTTCTCAGGAAAGAGAGGTCGGTCACAATGGACACAGTTAAATATCAAGTCTTTCCTAGTTAGAACTTTTCCTAGACATGCACCTCCACGTCACTACACTAACTCTATTACATAGGAACTCTAAATCTAGAGTGAAGAATGAAGAAAAGAGAAGAGAAAAGTGAGAGACCTCAAGTAGCTTGCAAGAAGAGAGCAAGTGATGTGGGATGGTTTTGGCTTCAAATGAAGCCTCTATTTATAGGTAGAGGAGGTGTCATAGGCATTTATGGTGGAGTTAATGTAATGTCCGTTACAAAATAAATACTATGATTAATGTCAGGTCGGTTACGGAATAAATATCATAGTTAATGATATGTCGGTTGCAGAATAAATAATATGTCGGTTATAGAGTTAATATAACTTCCATTACAATTGATTTAAACCTCATTCAGTAAGAGCAATCAATCCTCATTACTTGGGTTGGATCAACCAAGTTGCTAGACTATCTGCTTGTAACATGTATTTAGCCATTAAAATAGATTGATCAGTATATTGGACTAATTTATTTCAATAAGCTTTGAGATTTTATTTTGGGTTTAAGAATTTTTGACCACTACATACATGTAGAAAGAATGAGGCAGGTGTACATATTAACAAATTTCCACTACAGACAATACCCCACGAAAGTGATTGCCATTATGACATTAGAGAAAATTTTCCCATTTTTGTTATATTGGCAGCTAGTCTCCTCAAATATGGACCAATAATTTCCTTTCCTTTCAACAATATTCTAAATTTGATATGCTTGATGCTCTTCTCACTGCTTTAGCTCCAGCCTCCAACAAACAACGTATAAAACCAAAGAATCCCGATCTTCTAGAAAATTTTGAAAATAATATATGTTTTAAGTGGATGTCAAAAACATTAGGTTCTAGTTTCATAATTTTGAAAGTTGCAGTATTCTTCTCAGACCAAGTATCTTTGAGAAGATATTTGTAACTTGGTAATTGGTATGTATGGAGTGGATGCACGATCTCTGCTACTAATTTTTCTGTGTCTATTTTGTCCTACTAAGACATTCATTTAATTTCTTTCGAAAAAAAAAAAAAAAACACATTCATCTAATTTGACGTTAAAAGAAGCTTGAATTACTTAATAAACAGTCCATTAATTAACAAGAATATGTCTGCATAATATATTTGACAAGACTTGAATCAAGTCTTGTCAAATATGGTATCAGAAAAAAACAAAAATCTTATCAAATATATTTACAAATCAGAATATGAAGATCTTTACATATGTTGAGGAAATTAAAGAGTGTAACTGGTTTTACAAATTTTTTAAAATCAAGTAAACATCAACTGTATAAACTCAAATAACAAAAAGAAAATTCAAAATTTTTAAAATCCAGTGTTCAAATTACTTTATGCATGCAAAGTTAGAAAAGATGAAGAAGTGGCTTAAAAGGGGGGTCCCGGAAAGATTTTGTTGTACAGGAAAGTGCCAAAAACAATAAAGATATTATAAGGTTGTGAATCAGATGCTGGTTGGGGTGTCGAAATTATAAAAAAAAAAACACAAAACACACAAATGGTACGGTTCGCCTTTTAATTTGCTTACACGTTCCTCAATCTATTCCACAATTTCATCGCGCATGCAAGTTTTTCATATCCCAAAAATTAGTTGTCAGCATTAGATATTTATAAGGGATAATATCAAAAAAGGGCCTATAATTTACTTAAATCTCGATTTGATCATCTTTAGTTTGAAATTTTTTCAAAATTTCATCTACCGTTAATGTAAATATATAAAATATCCCCTAAAAATATATAAAATGATATCAATACCCTTGACCGTCATTGATTCAATTAGGTTGAAAATATTGATCATTTGACTCTAAGAGCAAAAAGGAAAATGGGATCAAATATTAATTAAAATATAAAAATAAATAATAGTAAAATATATTAAAACTGTTTTAACCAAGAATAATTCAAATAAAATAATATTTAATTATTTAAAAATAAATAAATAAAAATCTCTCTTCTCTCTCCTTTTCACATATTCATCTCCCCAATCTCTCTTTCTCTCTTTCATCTTCTCTCATTTCCTTTCTTTCTCTTTTCTCTCCTCCCTTAACGACAACCCTTTGACCATCGACCTCCTCCAAATAATGTTTTGTGGGAGATTGATAATAATTATTGATTGATGGTCTGGATTTGTTCTAAATTTCCTATTATTGAAAACCCAAATTTTTTGGACTTTCAGTCGCTAAAAACTCAGAAATTAGAAAAAAGAAGAAAGAGGGGGAGAGAGAGAGGGGGAAGAAGAGAAAGAAGAATGTGGTGGTGGTGGTGGTTTAGAACTAGAGGAGTAGAAGGTTAAGGGGTTTCTATAGATATTTACAGATGAATAATGATGGTGTTGAATGTTGATGATGATGGTTTAGAAGGATTTAAGGTTTTGAAGTTTGATAATGACGATGGAGTCAATGGCTAGTGGAGATCCCGTGGATCTCCATTCTTTTTTTTTTTTTGCTATTTTTATCAACTTTTTTTTTCTTATTTTTCATTTCATGTCCATCTCATAAATGTATGATGAAGATAAATTTTTATTAATTTATAATTTTTTTTAATTTTTACATATTATTTTATAATTATTTTACTTTTTAAATAAAAATATCTTAACCGTGGGTAAAAATATCCTTCTACATTTTACACTAATAGTAAGGACTGATTTCGTAAACTTTTTAACCTTGGAAGAGATTTTGATGAAAAATGATACTAGAGTGAAAAAAACGAGATTTAGGCAAACTACTGGCAGTTGTTGGAATTATCCCTTTTGTTGTCACATGCTTTGATGTACACTCTTTTGTTTTCTAGTACCTGCTTGGCGTTTTTCGCGGGCCTTAAATCACATGCTACTTGTGCCACTCTTAACTTTTTTCGTCTTTGACAGCTTCTTCTTTCTACTTGTTATTTGTTATTTAAACAATTTTAGTTCTCAATAATTTTTAATTTTGTTTTGAACACCTTCAATGGATAATAAAGTACATTTTTCTTCATTTGTTTGAAAAGGTTCTCATTGATCTAGATTCTAATCACTATAAATATAGTTTTAAATAGTATGTGTGACTCGTTGAATTTCCATTTAATAGTTCAAAGAGCTAATATTTTTACTTCTCATAAGTTTTCCGTAGCTATTTTTAACAATTTGAACTACTACACTACAGTACATTTTGTTAAAATAATTTATGTTAATTTAAAATAATAAAGTATTGCTGTTTTGATGGCAATAATGGTATTTTGCTCCAATTGGTGCCCAAATGATGTGGAATCATTAAAAAGTGAAAGATTAATAAATTAAAATTAATAAATTAAGATTTGATTGGTTAATCTATCTATTTTCTAGAATATCATATCGTTTGGACAATAATTCGGATAAAGTAGCATTACTCTTTTAATAGTTGGTTGGGACATAAAAAATTTGCCAAAAAAAAAAAAAGTGATGATACACCATTTTTGTCAGTGAAAACTTTTCATGGCACTGTCTCATAATCGATGTGATAAAACAAATCAATGAAATAATATCATTTTTTTTTTTATCATTTTTATTAATCTTTTTATTTTCTCTTATCTTTCTTATTAATCCATCTCACCACATCAGTTATGAGATAATTATGTAGAATTGGATCTTCACATCAAGTTCAAGAAAGCATAGTGGGAATTCTCCGTGGTACTTGCCACACATAAAATGTTAAAATAACAAAATTATGAACAGAAAAGGCATGGCTTACATATCTTTAAAAGAAAAGAGACTTGGATTACACTTATGTTCTGCAAAGGTGAATATCAATTATCAATTAACCTTTTGGTTGATTAATATGCATTTTACTTTTTTCTTTTTTTTCTTTTGAATTATTCAATTTTGAAATAGAGAATGAGATATTAACTTAAAAGAATTATTACTTTTTTGAGAGAGATCCGATTAAACTAATCACATCTTATCCAACATGCAGTAAAAGGTAGAAAATTATTTTAAGTGTCGGTACAAAACAGAAAATCATTTTCAATGTTTTTAAGTGTCGGCATGCAAAAGTGACTTCAGTGCCTAAATCTGTCATTAGTGGATCGAAATCCCCAACACCAAGTCTCCATCGGATAGGAAAGACAAGTCAGCAAATTCTAACATAGTGTATAACCTTATCCACAAAATGGAGTTGTAGTGAAACAAGGAGCAAGCATCGATGGAGGTTATCGGAGGGGTTGGGAGTTGGGCGGAGAAAGAAGGACGTTCCACAAACGGAAACATCAAGGTCAGCAGGTAGGGTGCCGCCAAAGTTGAAGAGCGCAGGAGGCAGGACAGGAGGAAGCGTGGACCACACCGATGGCGTGGTATTGGTGACAAGGCGGCTAAAAGCCAAAAGCCGTGAGAGTTTGAACGCTAACACGTGATTTGAAAGCGTGGATACTGTGTACACTTGCTGCAGTTGCTACTATTATCATAACGCCAGCATGAAACATGTGCGGCTGCCGTCCATTTCCCAACTTGGCAGTACAAAACAAAATGACAAATGCCCCGCCATGAATGGACTCTTTCGACTTTCAAAACGCTGCTCTCTTGCAGGCGCTTTATTTCTTTATTTTTGAACTCATCAGAAAAAAATCATCTTTTATTTGCGAATATGTTAAGTTTCATTAAATTAAATTAAATAAAAAGATACACAATCATATTGTTTGAAGAAAATATTATTACACATATTTAGCGATGCCAAGAAAATCCATTTCCATGTGGACTCGTGTTCCATTCCAAACCAAACGAGCTTAAATTAAAATAAACAGGTTTGAGGTTAATTTTAAAATTCATTTCACAAGGAGGATGGGTGTCGAATTAGTTATCTCTAGTCCAAACCTATTTACTATTTATTTATTTATTAATATTGATAAATAAAATTTAATAAATAATTTATTAATCATTTTAAATTTAATATGATTATACGTTTTTTAAATACATTATAATTTTTAATTACAAAATATGAATAGATATATTATAATGAATAAAAATTAATATTTAGAGTATGATATTTATCAAATACATAATTAACGAATATTCCTTTATTGATCTCAAACTTTACTTTTTTTTATTGTTTCTTGATAATTGTTTTCATGGATTTTATTTATAATCAATCATTGATTATTAAATTATATTTGCTAATTGTAAGAAAAAATATATATTTGATACGTTGGTATTAAATTTCTTTTAAAATATAAAAAGTTTTTATAAAAAGTAATATTGAATATTTAAAACTTTTTATAATATTTTCATAGAAAAATAAATAATTTTGGTGAAGATTGACTCGTGGTAGGGATGAGGTGGTGATGGGTTCACCTCTCCCCACCCTAACCCTAGTCGTCATTTAGTTTGGGATATGGGTTGGGAATTGCTAACCCCGCCCCAATGCATCTCATTGACATCTGCACGTGCGTTATTTTTATTTTTATTTATATTTATTTTTTTGTCTATCTTTTAGTAATGTTGTCTAAGTTCAAGGTTCTTTTTGAGGACAAATGATTATTTTGGGATAGGGATTGGGAATTGCTATCCCCGCCTCGATCCATCTTATTGACATCACCATGTGTGCTTCTTTTGTTGCCGTCTTTAATTAATATTAGTCAAGTTCAAGGTTCTATGGGTAATTATTTTTTTCCCACCATAGAGATCAGTTAGTTTTGCTAGTATTATTCTAATACGTTACTCTTAGCACTTCAATTTACTCGAATTTCAATACAAATTTTATTCTAAAAAATTGGATTGTAGTGTTTCATAATCGAAAGATATATATATATATATATATATATATATATATATATTCTTCTCTAGACTGTTGAGTTTTAATCAATTAGACATTAACTATTTAGTAACATTACTAATGAACTTTAATGATAGCGTGACCTAAGAAATTTTTATACAAATTATTTAATTTAAATAAATTTTCTTTTTTAAAAATTAAAATATGTAAAAGTTTTGAAAGAAAAAAGTGGTTTGCTAGTATATATATAACAAATAGTTTTGAATAACGTCTAATAAATTAGTGTAAATATACATTTTTTCAAAGAAAGTTTCTTTTTTTCTTTTTTTTTTTTTTTTTTTTTGTGAAATAGTTATAAATTATTCTTTAAACTTAAATATCATATTACAATTTTTAAATAATAATTTTTGAATCACGGGCCGATTGCTCTCCTAAAATATGAATATAATAATATTAATACATACTGTGGAGATGGACGCCACTCGGGTTGTTGCGGAGCTGAAGGCTCCCATTGAGCAGTGGGGTGACTGTGGCTTTATTATTGGTGATGTTAAGGCCTTGTGTGATGTGGTAGGTGTTGAGTTGTGCCTTGCCGTTCATAGATTAGGAAACCGCTTAGCGCATAAGCTTGCCTCATTGGCCTTGTCCTCGAATGAGGTCCGTAAGTGGCATGGGGTCACCGAGGAGTGTATTTTGCTCTCTTGTTGATTAATATACTTTCTTTTCAAAAAATAATAATAATATTAATATTAATACATACTACAAGATAGGTATGAATTTTTTTTTTTTCTTTTGAAATAAAGGTATGAATTTTTTTATGTTTGAAGAAAGTTTATTTAATTTAATAGGTCGTACTTTTAACTAAAAAAAAAACAATTAATTAAAAAAAGAGCCAAATTTAGTTATACTATATCGCATGCCCCCTTGTAAATTCTTCAAATAATTCAATCTACTTGCCTGTAACTAATTAATTACGTTTATTTGATCCCCCCAAAAAAATAATAATAATTACGTTTATTAATCATCCATAGTTATCCTGTCAAATTTCTACTTCAACTTGACCCAATCAACTGACAATTAATGGATTCTCTCCTTCGCTTTTCGGTTTCAATAATCTTTTTCTTGCAACACATGATCATACAATATATTGCTTTCGAACGTGACATCAAAATGAAATTGCGGCCTTTTTTAAATCTTCTCCTACTTGTAACTTGATTGTTGCTTCAAGCATCGTGATTTCACTATTTTAGTATGTCATGCTTCACTACATACTCACGTTAATTTAAAGCTATTCTTGAATGATTAGGTCGGATTAACTTAGAGCTATGCAAGATTTTATTGCATCTCTATATTTTGACTTGATTCAAAGTTGGCCAAACTTCTTTAATTTATTGTTCGATATAGTTATGGAGACCATTTAAATCAAATGAAGTACAAAGAATTAAACAATATCTGTCCATATATACATATATGTAGTCCTAATCTTGTCAATAAACACTGGCATTATAAAATCAATTTCTCGACTGTCACCCGTTTTATTCATTTATTTTTACTTGGTCAATATTCATTTCTACTTAATTAATGGTTAATAAGTCTTGCACTTTATTAAATTCATTACGCACTAAAAAAAAAACCTAAAATTTTAAAATATGATTAAAAATGAAAAAAATAAAAATATGATAAATATCCATCGTCCATATTAAAGTGGAGATTCATTTAAAAGATAAAAAATTCAAATTAATTCAAATTAAGAATTTTGTTTTCTAAACAGGATCCTTATCATCTATCATTAAGATGCACAATGTTGATTAATTTAGAAAAGAAAATAGAAAGCTTTATTATTATTTTTAAAAAAAATCTCATTGGTGGAGACCCAATATAGATCTCCTTTGATACATGGATGGAGATCCAGTAGCAGGGGAAGCTTTTCTTCTTCGCTTACAAGCCTCGTTGTAAGGATTAGAGGCATTCTCGATGAACATTTTAATCTTTGGAGATGTTAGAGCGACAAAGAAGGTGAGCTTTCACCCATCTTTGGATTTCTATGGATGGGTATTCGATTCGCTCTCCATCCACATAGATAAAATCAGGATTGGTAAAGATCCATTTAAAAAAAATAATTATTTATAATTTTAATTTTTTTAATTTTTCTAAGGAGATCTCCACCATCTATATGGATGATGGTGATCCAAATTTTATTATATTTGTTTTCAATTTTTTAAGATAAATTAAAAATAAATTAAAATAACTATACTACCCTCAAAAGAGTAAAAGTTAACGATTAAATTTGGTCAAATAGTTGGTGAAGAGTAGGTTAGTGTCAATTATTGGAGCAAATTTTTTATTATAGAAAACCAAACATCCGGTAGGTATAAACAATAATTTTTGCATATATTATATACATATAAATTAAACAATAGTTTTAGTCGCACTAGTATTTATGAGGAATTTTCTTTTTATATTGTGAAAATTAATATCTCTCGATTTTATGGCATTAGATTTGCAAAAACTCCCCATATTGCGAAAGTACATCCGTCTTATTCTTATCTTACAGTGCTGATTCGTTATTTAATTCTTATTGTTTTTAGAATATGTAATCTGATTTTCTTTTAATTTCAATGATTGAATGTAAATGGTTTAGGTAATGTGTTAGTGATATTACGAAAAATATGACAGTATTTTGAAAGTTTGGTGGTGGTGATTTGTGGGCAGTGGTAGTTCTGGGTTTTTCGACAAGATGATTAGGTATGATTAATTTGGGTGTATTAATCATCTAAGAGGGTATGAAAATAAGTAAATTCATATTTTAAGGGCAGTGCTAATAGTGACGATTTAATTTTAAATTTTAGTTATGCATGTATTTATATAATTGGTATATATATCATATTAATGGGTGGCAATATTGGCACCCTAAGAATTAATATTGATATTGATTATATTTCAAATTTATCATCGTTAATCATTATTGATAAGCATTTGCATAGTCAATCATCATTAGTTATAACATCTAATTTTAAATTAATGACAGATACCGTCCATACAATTTAATCAGAAATACTTATTCAATTTGTTAATATCTCAAGTTCAAGTAGGAGTCATCATCCATGATCATTATTTTGTGGTAGAAATTGCTAAGCCCAATCGTGACCGTAATAGACTAGTAGTCCGACAACTGGTGTACAAGCGATCACCATGCTTCCTATTTTCCTACACGCAAACATGTGGCATTTTATTTCATTATTACTCCTAAATTTGACCTTAATTCTACATTTATTGCAACCATACCATTAATGAGGGAGTGGTTGCTCCGCATGTGTCAAGCACTTGATCTGTTATTTAAGCTAATATGAAATATTTTAGTTAGTAAATCGCCCTAAAAAAATGTAGTTAGTTTGATGTTTATAAACACCCTATTAATGTAATGATGTAGTTTTTCCGTTATGGAACTTAAGCCAACGCCTACAAGTAATCAATAGATAAATAGGGCAGGTGCGACGATACAGTCGGTAATATATCAAATTTCATCAAAATTTTTAAAATTAGATATGTTTAGGATGAGTAACCTCTTAAAATGTCAAATTAAAATTTTTTCTTTACTTTTATATGGTTTCAACTCTCAATACATTTGTCTATCAATGGATGAATAAAGTCTTTTAACATAAAACAAATATGAAATGAGGATCAAATCCGGTCTTAGATATCATACCATTTTAATTTTAGTTTTTTTTTTTTTTTTTATTGAAATTAGGAAAGTTTTGCTTACAAATTACTTATTATGGGACTAGGACGTAAGAGGTGTACACTCACAGGCACAGCATCAGATTAAAGTGCTTTTCGCTTTTGGTCACTGGGAGCGGTGCCTCTGTCATGATTCATGAAAGTTTTCTCATGAATTGGTTGACTTTTTATTCCTTTCTCTCCATTATGCTTTTTAGATTCTCCCTTTTTTCTTTTAACTTCTTTACTATTATAACAATTATCTTTATTTCAAAAAAAAAAAAAAATCATCTTCATTACCAATATTTATGATTTCCTTTTTTTTTTTCTTTTTTTTTCTTTTTTTTAGTAGATAGTAGTGTACTACTTTACTTTTGAAAAATGATAACAACCAATTATCAAGTCAAGTATATTTATGTATATGATCATCATTCGCAAATTTTTCAATTACTAATCTTTCATATTAAGCATCAAGTAAACTGATAACTACTTTATATCATATAATTAATTACTTAATATGGTTTGATGGTAAAAATTTTTATTCATATAATTACACAAATTCAAATGGTTATGTCGTAAATGGTATTAAAAATAAAAAATAAAAACCACTCTATACCTTTGTTAATTAATTATTAATTTTAAGTAATTGCAATTTGCAACAATGTTTTGCACAAGTTTTAATACAGCCTTATCATTGAAGATTAGTATTTCCTTTTTACTTTAACATGACACATTTAATAAATATATTGTATTAAAAATATCTTATTTTATTTGGCACATCCATTTATAGCTCAAATAATTCTATATTTCATTTTCATTTCCATAACAGGTGTTTGAGTATAATCATACCTATTATTAGCAAGTATTTCCTCTATTGAGATTTGAGTGAGACTATGAATTTATTAGGATTGCTTTTTCTAATAGTGTTGAATAGATATCTCTTAACAGTGTTATGCGTAGGGACATAGCCATGAATTAACATGAAGGTAGACTAGAATATTTTAGTGAATCTTGATGGCATGAGGAAATTTCATCAATTGAAAAACAAATGTACATCTAGTGACTAGTCATAGTGAACATATTATGTGTTACCCATAAAATGCATATAAGAAAAATATATATATCAACATAAGGGAAAAAATAAATTAAATCAAATAACAAAGAGACTGATCCAAATAGTAGTCCATAAACTAAAATTCAATCAACTTTGAAATTCGGAGCAAAATTAAATAATAAAATACATTTAACTCTTATTAACATAGCTAGTTTGAAGATACGATTTTTACTTTTATTTTTTTGAAAAAATGTGAGAGAGAGATTGAGTTTTTGGATATAAGATTATTGGTTAGAAGTAACGTTTTATTAAAATTGAAAAAAAAAAAAAATGTATAAAGAAGGTCAAGGCAAAAGATTAAATCAAAACAGATAACAAACTCTAAATGATTACGACTAGATCATAGGAAGAGAAAGACAACAAAGATTCAGCTAAAATCAAACTTTATAATATATTTAATTAAAACCTTAAGGGAAAAACAAGATGAGAAAAAAAAGTGTCCATCCTCCAAAGTAAAAACTGACACCAAGTGGAGCAAACAAAAGGAAATAAATATGAGTTAAATTTGAGGAATGTGAGATAAGTTAAAAATGGCTTTGCAAAAGGATACTTATATAATTTATGGGGTATCATTCTCATCCCATCTAATACGTAACAGTAACTACATTTCATAAAGGTAAATAAATAATATTTGACTTATTTATTTATTTTATTTTGAGCCCACTCTAGTCCGTCATTACTTATGAGTATAAATTTATGGATATATCCTGTGTCATGCAAGTAGATATTTTAACTCCGCTTCGTATTGTTTAATCTCCACATATTTCAACAAATCATTAATCATTGCATTGATTTAAAAAAAAAAAATCTTATGTTATTAATTATTTTTAGATTAAAATAAATCAAGTTAAGAATTAAGTTATATATAGTTATTTATGATCAAGCAGATCAATTTTTCACTCTTATTATTATTATTTTGAGTAAAATTAGGCTTCAGACTTGCAGATGTTGCAGAGGATTAGAAACAAAGACACAACAGGAAGAACACGACAAGAGACGCGGGGGTTGATTTTTCATTTGTTGAACAGTAATACGTACAAGACGAGAAAGTGGTAGTGGTTTGTCACATGGAAAAGTGTTTTCTACACGTGCCCCCAACAAAGAAAACAAAAAAACGTTATTTTCATCATACACATCGAGCAAAACGTGCCCGAATAATTAATTAAATTTATTTTTTATTAATTAAATATGGCCTACAAGGAATCTCGGGAATATTTTATTTATAATTTTATAAAAAAAGCAAAGCGATCAAGGGTCACGATTTCCTCTGGGTGGCCCCAACGCGTCCCCCGAACTGTTTTGTCTCTCTTTGAGAATAGGTTAACCATAGTGGAGGGCGGAAACCAGCTATAACTCTGGTCAAAAATTCGCGTGGCGATTATTTGGACGAGTGCTGCCGATTTTTTATTTTCACTCGGCGGCTCCTTCGTGGATGCCTCCGGGGCCTTGCCTAGTAGTACGATCAACTGGCTGGGCGATAACATCACGTGCTGTCACCACAGACAGCTAAAACTGTGTCACTAACTGACACCACGTGCTACAATGTTTTACTTTTTTTTTTTTTTTTAGTTTATTTTATCTCTACAAATTTTCGTACATCGTTGTTTACAAACAACTTTGATTTTTCAATCGTCTTTTAAACCGACAGTTACATGCATCCAAGTTAATTCATTTCATTAATTGTTTATTATCAAGCATTGGAAATAGCTACTTTCTGTTAATGAAATAAGTGACAGGTTTAAAACCAAAAACAAAAATAAAACAAAATACATGTCCAAATGCATTACTTTAAATTATAACAAGATTAATATATTTTTTTGACCATTAATTAAAATAGAGTAACACTACACTTTATAATTTTTTTTTAATCCAAATTTATATCACAATCACATTACATATGAATTATCAATATCTTAAATATTATTTAATTGAGATATTCATAAAATTTACTCATTCTAATTGAATCTTATAGTCAAATTTTAGTTAAAGCTTTCTTATATGTCCAAGTATAGTGTAAAACAAAATAAAATGACAAATTACATTAGTGCCATTAATTTTTTGTTGTTCTTTTTAAATATATTATTATTTATATTAAATATGATATATCGCGTGTAACTATCTATTCTCATAAACACTACATCTTCTCTTATAATACCATGAGATTTTATACATTTATTCCATAATTTAAGTAGTCATTGCATAATTCCCCTTTCACATGTGTGATAGAGATTCAAGTCTTATCATACATAAAACCCTTAAATATTAATGTCATATTATCTTATATCTATTATAAAAGTGTTGTCAAAATTCTTATTTTAAAACAGTTATTTGTAGGGAAAATTATTGGTTTATTTTGATTTTTTTTTTTAAAAAAAGAAAAACTGTTTTGAAAATAGTGAAAAAATTATGTTTTTTTTTATTATTATTATTTTTTATTTTTTAAGGGGAACTTGCACTAACTTTCCTTGACTTTACATAAAATTACACTTAATTCTAAGATATTAGTTTAATTACTACAGCGCCTCATCAAACCATTGATTAACGATTGACCATCATTAATCAATTAGAGCATATGGGCAAGTTGATCATTTAGTTATGTACATTAATTTCTTTGTTTTAAAAATTTTAAAATGATTTTTAAATATCTAGAATTTTAATGAAAATAGCTGGGCAAGAGAAAACACGCAATCTTGAATAAACCTCCCACATTCTCTCTTTAGTTCTCCAGTCAACCCACCACCAACTTTCCATTTTCATTTTCTGCGGAAACAAACAAATTAACCCATCTAAAGTTGATTCTTCCATCTTACTTCCAAGAGGAAAATTTGAACTCAAACAACAATTAACCATAAAAGAAAGAAAGTTATAATCATTCATAAATAAAGAGAAGTGCAAAAATAAAATAATTAAAAACTTTTGACAAGCTTTGTATATCCAAAGATCACAACAAAGCAGAAACCACGTAAAACCCAATTATGTCCCTCATGGTTACGAAGCAGCCAGTGTCGACACCAAAATGACACCATCTATGGCTACAATACAAGACCCGTGGCAAAGGAAGAGACAAACCGGTAAACAAATCCACCATAACAAATCAGTAAACTTTAACATAATCCACCTATAACAACACATAATCTCAGTACCATTTGCACAAAATAAACCCATATATTCAAAAAAATGAAAAAATACAAATGGAATAAATAAGATAAAACAAATTGATGGATTGTTGCACGTGGAGTAAATCAATGGCGGACCTAGAAAATTTGTTTAGGAGGAACATATGAACAAAGTAATAAAAATATTGATATTCATATTAAATATATAATGTTTTTATGTAAAACAAAGTTCGATAATATAATATACTTTAAATAAAATAAATTATGTATAATACCTAAGCAAAGCAAAGTAAGTAGTCTTGTGCTTAAAAATTCTAACAAAATCATTAAAATAAGTTAAAAAAAAAAACATAAACTACGTAAATTTATTATTTACTCGAAATTATTAATTTAAATGAGACACAAACCATATATATTTATTAGAGAACAATTTTAGTCTAATTTTACAACCAAAAAAAAAAATTGTATTTATAATGAATAACAATAATTTATACAACGAATTATATAAACTATATTTTAATTTTTTTTTGAATTTTGAATTTTTATTGATTCTAAATAAAGTAAAATTAGAAAGTAAGAAAAATATATAAAAAAATTTGAATCATGACAATACATGGACAATTTGAATGCGATAACTTAAAGTTTGAAATTGTAGAATTTATTGATTAATGTATATTAAGATTTTAGGATTTTTTTTTTCATAATTCATGATAGGATATAAAAATTTATAAAGTCAAAACGTGTTAAGTTTGAAAACACCTGGTTGATAAGTAAACTGTGCTAAAAGAATGTGAAAAACTAAATGTGTAAAGGAGGGTTGAAGAGCAATTGTGTATAAAATGTTTAAAAGTAAATATGCAAAGGATTAAACAGTAAACGCCCACAAAAAAGTGCAAAGGAGGGTTGTGTATAAAAAAAGTGCAGAAGGGCTGAACATCAAATGTGTATAAAAACAAATGTCAAAACAAAACTGAGTTTATAGGGGGTTCGAATCTGGGATTTGGTGGATAAGTATCACACGCCTTACAACCATTAATGCATTTCCACATTTTGTCAGCATGATACATTAAAAGTTTAATGACTAGTTTATAAAATTCCAACTAGGGCACGGGGCCCAGCTGGCCCTACATGAGGTCCTGCCTCTGGAGTAGATTGAGCTCCACCAACGTGGATGAGATCCACATATCCTCCACTTGGATGGAGGAGATCGGCATCTCCTTCACTCTCCAACATTTTTTGCTATTATCAGCAGTCACCTCAACTGCCTGTAGAGTTGTTAAAGGAGGGGAGAGAGAGAGTAGAATGAGCTATAGAATAGAGATTGGAGAGAGGGAGAGAAGTGGAAAGTAGACATTCAAATTTTGTATTTTGTTTCTCTTTTTATTAACGTTTTACTTAACTTTTCCTTAAAATTTTAGATGATGTTTGACACCAGTTTTTTAAAATCATTTTCCATTTTTGAAAACGAAAAACGTTTGAAAATGGTTTTGACAATTGTTTTCAAAAATATGTTTTCGGAAATGAAAAATATGTTTTTAACAATGTTAAGATAAAAGTAAAAAATATTTTTTTTTTTTTTTCGTTTTCTATCATTTTAAAAAAATATTTTTATTTGTACAGTAAAACTACAAAAAGTAAAAATATTTATTTTTATCAATCACATCTTCATCTTTAAAAATAGTCTTCATTCAAACTATATTTTTAATTTTTATCTATTTTTAAAAATGATACCAAACAACTTTTATCATTTTTGGTTTTTAAAATGTATTTTAAAAAATGTTACCAAATACATTTCAAAACATATTTTTCATTTTTAAAAATACATTTTAAAACCGTATTCAAATGCACCCTTAGTTTTCGGAGTGACAGTAAAAATGGAATTGTATAGTTGTTTTATGGGTTGTTAGTGTAATTACGACAACATCTCAAAGTTGAATGAAACCAAAAGAAAAAAAAAATACAATATCTCATGGTGTACTGTAATTTCATATAAAATCAGAAAAATTTAGTGTAATTTGTGCCTTTCATAATAATGATTATTTAAATGAGTTTTAGTTACTTTACCTAAAAAGTAACGTTATTCATTAATTATAATTATTAGATTGATTTTAATAATAATTTTTACAATTAATTCAAAAGTCACAATTAATGAGTAATCTTACTGGTTAGGTAAGATAGTCAAACATCTACTTAAAATTTGACTATCTTATCGATTAAGAAAAATTATAGATCAATAACAATTATTTTATTAATTATAAGAGTGATTATTAAATAATAATTAAATATTATTATTGATATATAATTATTTAATGAGTAGGGTAATTAAACTCAAATAAAAATATATTTTACAATACAACTTATTAAACACATTTTTATTTTGTTTTGTTTTGTTTTTGTTTTTAATAAATCCAAGCAACTTCGAAGTAGGAGCGAAATTCATCTATCACTGTGAGTGCGGTACCCAAAAAAAGTAAAAAAAACAAAGCAAACTACAGTTTCTGTTAGAGATTGATTGTTAATAATCAGTCAAAAAAACAGTATGGACATCAAGAAACGAGCAACAAGCACGTGTCGAAGAGATGTCTGAGCCAAGCGAAGTAGGTAGCCCTAGTCTAGTACCAACTAAAAAATGCCGGCTTTTTACCGATTAAATCGGGGATAGAGGAAGAGGGGCCTTCGTAGAAATCGCCCCGGCTCTCAATCAATTTATCAGAATTAAACGAAAATTCAGCTCAAATTCACTTCAAATAAATCGCAAACCCAAATGCACGCCTAACTGACCCCCTCGCTCTCTCTCTCTCTCTCTCTCTCTCTCCCTTATCTCCAAACTCCCATCATTTCCCATCGTCTGTGTCTCTCTCTCTCTCTGCTGCTGGTGTAACTGACTTGTTATGACGGACTACCGGTTGTCATCCACGATAAATCTGTGGTCGGACGACAACAGTTCGGTCATGGATGCGTTCATGTCCTCCGATTTTACAACCCTATGGCCAACTTCTCAGTCATCTGCATCCACTGCCGACCCCACCAAAAACCACCACATCCCCTCTTCCTCTTCTTCTCAGCTGTTCAATCAAGAAACTCTCCAGCAACGCCTCCAGCAGTTGATCGAAGGCGCCCGTGAGAGCTGGACCTACGCCATCTTCTGGCAATCCTCCTGCGATTACACTGGCGCCTCTGTTCTCGGCTGGGGTGATGGCTACTACAAGGGCGAGGCTGATAAAGCCAAATCCAAAACCAAAACCTCCTCCGTCGATGAGCAGGAGCACCGTAAGAAGGTCCTACGCGAGCTCAACTCCTTGATTTCTGGATCCACCTCTTCTCCTGACGATGCCGTCGATGAAGAAGTCACCGACACCGAATGGTTCTTCTTGGTTTCCATGACTCAGTCCTTTTTCGTTAACAGCGGTGGCTTGCCCGGTCAGGCCTTCTTTAATAACAGCCCCGTTTGGGTTTGCGGGCCGGAGCGGTTAGCCAATTCGGGTTGTGAGAGGGCTAAACAGGGACACGTTTTCGGGTTGCAGACAATGGTTTGCGTGCCGTCGGCTAATGGTGTTGTTGAGTTGGGCTCCACTGACGTTATTGTTCAAAACTCTGATCTGATGAATAAGGTCCGTTTTTTGTTTAATTTTAATGGTATGGAAATGGGTGGCTCTTGGCCTTGTATTCAAGGAGAGAATGATCCTTCTTCTTGGATCAATGATCCCGCTTCTAGTTATATGGAATTAAAAGACTCTGCTGCTCCTATGGCTTCCGCTTCTGCTACTACCAATTCCAAGGGAGTTCAGTTTGAGAATCCCACTTCAACTGAGAACCCAAGTGGGGTGGTTCATTTGCAGCAGCAGACGCAGACTTTCTTTTCCAGAGAATTGAATTTCTCTGAGTATGCGTATGATCAGAGTAGTGTAAAGAACGGGAATTCACATTTGTTGAAGCCTGAGACAGGGGAGATATTGAACTTTGCTGAGAGTAAGAGGAGTTCTACTACTGCTGCTAATGGCAACGGTTTGTTTTCGAATCATTCTCCATTGGTAGCAGAGGAGTCTAATAAGAAGAAGAGGTCGGCCACTTCGAGGGGGAGTAACGAAGAAGGGATGCTTTCGTTTACTTCCGGTGTGATTTTGCCGTCTTCTGGTGTTGTGAAATCGAGTGGTGGTGGTGTTACTGGGGATTCTGATCATTCTGATCTGGAGGCGTCTGTGGTTAAGGAGGCTGATAGTAGTAGAGTTGTGGATCCTGAAAAGAAGCCGCGGAAGCGGGGGAGGAAGCCTGCTAATGGTAGAGAGGAACCCTTGAATCATGTCGAAGCTGAGCGTCAAAGAAGAGAGAAGCTCAACCAGAGGTTCTACGCTTTGCGAGCTGTTGTGCCTAATGTTTCCAAGATGGACAAAGCATCACTTCTTGGTGATGCGATTTCGTATATTAATGAGCTCAAGGCCAAGCTTCAAACCTCCGAGTCCGATAACGAGGATTTGCAAAAGCAGTTGGATTCCATGAAGAAGGAACTTGCAGGCGGCAAGGACAATCGTTCAGGGCCACCAACGTCTGATCAAGAACTCAAAATGTCTAACCAAGCAAGTAAACTGTTTGACATGGATATTGAAGTTAAAATTATCGGATGGGACGCCATGATCAGGATCCAGTCGAGTAAAAGGAACCATCCTGCAGCCAAGCTAATGTTAGCCTTGAGAGAATTGGACTTGGAAGTGCACCACGCGAGCATGTCTGTTGTGAATGATTTGATGATCCAACAAGCAACCGTCAAGATGGGAAGTCGGTTTTACACGCAAGATCAGCTCAAGCTTGTTCTAACGTCCAAATTTAGTGATGCTAGGTAATCGCCACATGAAAGAGAGCGAACCTGGGATCTGTGCGACCTTGACGATATCTTATTGTTGATTTGTGTAAATCTCTGGGACATTTTGAGGCTTCCCGGTAGTGCGCAATCTCTGTAATATAGCAGATTTTGATGTTCTACTTGTTCTTTAGTAGTTTTTAGTATAAATTCTAGTTTTGAGGTGATTTGAATTATTGAGGAGCTTAACTACGAATGATTAGAGCAATAGGTTCCAGTTTCAAAGATGAAACATTGTTAGGCTCCAATCCAATGAAAGTAGCCTGTTTTGGTGTTGAATTTTAGTATGTATATAGTAATTAATATAATACCTGATTAAGTTCCATGGTATTATGAATCCCCCATTTATGTTCTATCATATTCAAATTCAGTTATGATATTATCTTGTTCATTGGATTTTGTATTATTGTCATTATCATTTTCCTGGGACTCGAAACTATGTATGCATACTGTCCTTCTTGTTGGGTTTGATATGGTCACAATTTGTAAGCATATATGTGGTTCAGTTTGAGTGGAAATAGTATAGTTTTAGATTCGGTCACTTTATATTTATCAACAAGTGCAGAACAAATTGCAATTTGGAATCAATCAAGTTCAGGTGATGTTTTGGGATAAAGTTGTGCATCTTTTGGTTAAGAACAAATAAGTTTTCATTTTGGGCATGTGCAACTTACTTAGCAGTTGGGGAAGTGCATATTATGATTTATGCCTCAGCAAGACAAAAGTTGGTTGTGGATCGTGGTGAAGAGTCTGTCGATGCTATGGATTTATTCAATTGTTATGCATTGTTTTGACATTCTAAAACAGATTAGTTTGGTTCCTTTTCTGGTAAAATAAGACATTTTGGACACCCATTTACAGGTGCTGAATATGGACCGACATGCTTGATGCTGAAAGCTCTAATTCCTCATAATCGATCTCTCAACTTATATCATACCTCAGCTCTCTGGATTCTTGAATGAATCCATGTGAAATTTGTAATGTGAACGCTTTACAATAAATTATCTGGGGTGTTTTTCTTCACAGATTTTAATAAACGAATAAGAAACTTATGGTGTGCTCACAACTGTCCCTTGAATGCAGCTAAAGTTTGTGCAGACAAAAATTTGATAGCTATTTCACAAATTTCTCTGATCAATTATGTGGGGGGTCCTTTTCACGCTTCAGAGGCATTATTTCTACTTGCTGCTACTGGACCCTCCCCAGGTTATTTATTTTTCACGTTTTTCTTTCTTTAGTTGCAACCACTGTTTAAGGCCACTTTGAAAAGGATATAATAATTGTCATTTGTCATGGCTTAGACATTTATGCAAAATGTGATTTTAATTTAGCTTTATCAGATAATAAATAATATTAAATACATGCATGATTAGATATCCTAGAAAATTTGATCTATAAAGTAAAAGGCTGGCCCAGAAGAGAGTGGGTGGACAGCTATTCTTGCTTTTTTAATGTTTGAGCATTTTTCAGGCTGGAGATTACGCCATCGTATTGATTCTAATTAAATAGTTCTTGGACCCGCTGTTTATTAGATAAGTTAATCTATTGTCTTTTAAATTAAAATAATAAATCTAAACAAACAAAGTTGATTCAACATGATTATAAAATAAAGGAAAGGTGGATCGTATGAGTATACTCAACAAAACTTTTAGAAATCATTCACTTTTTACCTTTTTTTTTTTTTTTTTGAAGTACATTTTTACATGTTAATTGGACTAAAATTTTGAAGACAATTACAATTTTTTTTCAATGGTAGGGAGAAAAGATCAAATTTAGAAAAAATCACCCACGTCTTATATGTTAGTACAAAGGTGGAATTTAACCATTTAATCTCGTAGGATTAAAGGAAGTATTCAACTACTCTTATTAAAGAATAATATACTACATTATTGCATTATATATGCATTTAACCTGATTTGTAGTTATTGTTAATGTTTGAATTTATGCATGTTTCCTTATTATCTACTAATTATAGGAGTAGTTGTCTTTTAATTATAGAAGTAGACATCCATACTACTAAAGGAGTAGTCGGTCTTGACATATCTTGGAGAACCTTGATCCATTTTAAGAATAAAAGTTAATGTCTCAATTAATTACGTAATTCTTGAAATAATACTTGATAACAAATATTTGGCAAGTAATAATGTAAGATATTATAGTTTTTCAAGTAATTGATATTTATAGTACTTGAAAAAAAGAAGATAAGTACAATATGTATAGTTCAATCGTGAAGCAAAAGATCATACTTGATAATTAAATAAAATAGTTGATAAAATATAATTATATATAATTATTTAATTTGATATTTACAGGAGAGAGACAAACTTTGATCCGTAACCACAATGTTAAGGTGTAGGTGTGAAGCACATACTACTACGACACAATTATATTTTATTGATGTAATCAAAATGTCAAACTTATTTGATAATAAAGCTAAACCAACACCACTGTATTATATTGTACATAAAATAATAGTATACGAAATTCAGTTTTAGATTAAGTTAACTTTATTTTATTTTATTTTAACATTTAACTATCTATCATCACCATCCATTGTTGTCCTAGGGGTAGAGAGCTTTTATTCAGTGTAATGATGTTTCAAATTCGAACAATTGTTTTGTATGTGGTATCTAAGAAAACCCCAACATTCAAGCTACCATCAAATTTCAATAAAATCCTCATTTGTGTGCATTATAAAATACTTGGGTAGATAAAATAACTCATATTTAATAACATTATTTATATGTTCTAGTGCGGTTTTTTGAAATTTCCTTTTTTTTTTTTTTTTAACACTGATATCTTACAGCTCAAAGGATTGTTAGGACGTGTCGAGATAAATCATTGATAAAGTGATTCAGATGACTAGATGAGAACTCCTATCAAATAAAACCCTCATTTGTGTGCATTATAAAATACCTGGGTACATAAAATAACTCATATTTAATAACATTATTTATATGTTCTAGTGAGGTCATTTGATTTTATTTTATTTTTAACATTGATATCTAACAGGTCAAAGAAATGTCAGGATGTGTCGAGATAAATCATTAATAAAGTGATTCAGATGACTAGATGATAACTCCTATCAAAATGAGACTCATACTTACACCTTATGTTTTAATAGAATAAATATGAAATTGAATCATTGACCTCTTAGAGTCAAATGAGATATTCAATCACTCAATTTTGTACTTATTCTCAACTATTGCCATAATAAGTGGTGGTAGAATAACTTAAAATGCACATGAATAACATTAGCCTAGAATAACTTAAAATCTTGATTTAAAAAAGTGACTTCATCATTAATTTATTCATTTTCACTCAATTTAAAGATGACTCAATTCAAAGATGAAACAAGTGAATGAATTCAAAATTGTTAACAGTCTTTGGATCGAGTGAAAACAGAAGGATATTGAAGTCACTTTTTTAAATTAAGATTTTTATTTTATATATAGATATATCGTTTTGAGTTAAATATCGAAAAGATACCCAATATATCCACCGATATTTTCTTATTTTGAGGGGAACAATATTAAAAATGTTTTTAAATATTCTCAATATTTTCGATATTTTTATGAAAATTGATATTTAATTCCTTGTTTTATATATATATATATATATATATATCTTCTACGGTTATTGTTTCATAACTTATAAGTTATTAGGACTAATTATCGCAGCTATTCATTACATCTGCATTGAATGAGAAAGAATTTTTATTTTTTAAGAAAAGAGAATTTAATGAATGATTGAAATGATTATCCCTAATAATTTAAAATTTAGAACACATTGATCGTAGAAGCTTTCTCTCTATATATATATATATATATCTGTTAAGACCAAGCAAAATTTTAAAAGATACTCAAATTTTATTTGGTGCATCAAACTGGGTCTAACAATCGAAATAGAAGTTTCTATGGGAATAGATTAGATTGATTGTATCTACCGTAGGAGCTGTCAGTTTCAAGAAGCAAATAATCGGGAAAATTAAGTGAATAGAGTCACCAAGGGCATTCATTCAATTCCCATCCGACATTATCATTTATCCTCGACAAAAAAGCATGACTCTGCAAATAGAATATGAAACAACAGATACAAAGAATACAACAACCCGTCATTTTCTTTCTTATTCCTCCAATTTACCTTCTTCCCTAATTCTACATTTTCGGGGAATTGTAGCATTATTATACTGAGGTACGCAAATGAGATAATTTTTATTTGATTTATTGTAATAACATATTAAATTACTGTTTTGAAATAAATGAGAAATCAAACTAATGACAATAAAAATCGAAACTAAAAAAACACTTTAAACAAGAGAGAATTTGAATGTTTGAATCTTTGATTGATTTTTGGATGGATCCATGCATCAACAATGCATGGCTAATTATAGCAATTCAAAATCGTTATAAACTTCTTTTTTACAGATCTCAGAACTAAGGCTAACATCTTGATGACACATGTTGATTTCTTGCCACCAAATACAACTAGTGTCGATGTCTAAGTATTCGTAAGACACGTAATGTTTTAGTAAGTGATGATTGTCGTTAGCGATGTGGTCCGGTGGTTAGACCATCAGCCATCCTCTCTAGAAGGAGAAAATTTTTTATGAGACACTTAGTTGGCGTGTCATACTGACATTGGTGTGACCGTCCAATAATCACATGAAATGTGACATGTCTTTTTTATAAAAAATTAATGTTGGTGTGACATTCTAATAATAACGTGACACGTCGTATAACTTTTTAAATGAAAACTTTCTCGTAAATGAAGAAAAATACCAACATTAATTTTTTATAAAAAAGACATGCTACCTGTCATATGATTGTTGGACAGTTACACCAACATTAACATGACATGTCAATTAAGCGTAACATGAAAGATTTTTTCATAAAAATAGAGAGTTCTATATCCAAAAGTCCCACATTATTGTGAGTGTCTTCTCCCCCCAATCTTTGTGGGTTGTTTCCTCCTATTCTTAGGTACTAATCCCCGGAGTGCGCTAGTCTATCGCTGTTGGTTTCGGCTATATCCTGGGCTGGTTTAATCATAAAAATAAGGTAAATTGCACAAACTGCCCCTGCGGTTCAGCAAAATTGCACAAAGATGATGATGTTAGGATAACTCGCACTCTCACTATCTGAGCTTTCAAAAACTTAGCACAAATTTCTCCTGCTGTTAGTCAACCATTAGTCAACCTCTAATAAATTAAAATTATCAAGGGTAAAATGGTCAATACACAGTTTATAAATATTTTAATTTAATATATATTTTTTAATTTAATTGAAAAACAAAAAAAATAAAAAGATATATTTTAATTAATAAAATAATAATATAATATTTAAACCCTTGAAAAAAAAAAATTCTTCATCTTCTACCTCCATCATCATCTTCCTTATCTCCATTTTATCATCTTTATCATTCATCTCTTATTTTTATCAAAGTCATTATCTTTATTATTTTCATCAAACTAACATCACCCAAATCAATCATCATCATCAAAACAAATATCACCCAAATGAAAAAAAAAAAAAAAAAATTAAAGTTCATGAAATTAAAACAAAAAAAAAAAAGATTGTAGATGGCCAAGATCTAATCTCCCATGGAGACTAGGTGGGTTCTTTTTTTTTTCTTTTTTTTTAATAATTAAATATATATTATATTAATTTTAAATTTATAAAAAATAAAATGTTGACTTGAAATTAGACTTGAGGGATATTTTAGTTTTTTTATATCTTTGACCGTTGATCGTGAGAATTTAATCATACTTGACTAACAATAGAAAAGATTTATGCTAAGTTTTTAAAACCTCAAGGGAAGTCAGTGCGAGTTACTCAAATATCGTCATTTTTGTACAATTTTATCAAATCTCAGTGGAGATTTGTGCAATTTGTCCAAAACAAATGGTGGTGACTAATTCACAAATTTCATATCACGCCTCCTTGGATTTCACAATGTATATTGTATATGAATTTATTCAAAAAAACTCAATGGAATAAGAACTTTAACAAGAGCTAAGGGGATCGTCTCAGTTGAGGAACCCCCACTTGGCACGCCTCCTTTTTAGTGTGCTAAGTTCGAGTGCTCACAAGCCCCTTGATGTAAGGAGCAATTTTTTCATGTAATGTGAGTCTATTCTTTCACTTATGGAAGCTCTAATTCTGGACCATGCTTTGCAGACATTAATCAAGAATGTACAACAATTTACACGGTATCTAATACCTGTGATGTATAAGTAATTAATCAAAAAAAAAAAAAAGAACCATATACAGTGATCTTCTAGATCATATAATGATTTTCTAGATCTTACAATGAACTTTTGGATCATATAATGATCTTTTGAATGTGCTCAATATGGTCTCATTAGAGACTTTGTTAGGAAAAACCTAGTGGGGTATGTAGATGGTGGAATCTATTGTTTACTAATGTTGATTGCTCGCTCGACGGTCAACTTTTCTAAAACCACTAATAGATTCCTTGTTAAATTGAAAAACTCTAACTCACCATTATAAAAAGATATTTTATGTTGGTAACAAGAGGAGAGAATTTTTGAATACTTGAACAAAAAATTTCCATTGATTAAAAACACCTTATAACAATCTACTTTAATAGAATCTTAAAAAAGATTGTGTCCCTACACAGTTTATTTTATGAAAAGTTATAGTAAAGAAGATCAGGTGGTGAAGAATCTGTAAATAAAAAATAATCAATTTAATCTTCATGTAAGGTAAGATTCGATCTTATTAATTTAATTATTGAATTGTTATTACTAATATCAATTGAGTATGTTTTGTTTGAAAAAACTTTTAAAATCTATGTTTCCTCATTCATATTAAAATTGATTTTTCCCTTTAGGAAAGCCATAAGATTGAGATTAAATGCTTGTACATCGGAATGATGTCAATCAAAGGTACTCAAACGTTTAAATCAATTATAATAATATATCAAAAAATTAAAAGAAAATGGAACGAAATAGCATGCTTCCCATTAGAGCCGTCTGTTGATTGCTGCGTTGTTGGTATATTGGTGATGTCCAGATCCGAAGAAGTCAATGTATAAATGTATGACTTCCCGAGTGTTGGGATTCGTGAAAATAATGGCAGGAAAGTGCTTAAATTCACCGGTTAAAGTGAAGGGAAGTTGGGAGTAATTATGAGTTAAAAACAAGAAAAGCGAAAATCCCATCGATCTTGGGTGCAAAGAGAGCTTTATACTCCCTACTGCTACCCGTTAACGGTAGTCGAGGGAAGATCTCGATTTTTCAAGGATCCTCCACTGAGTCAGGTGGTTAGACTTGGCTTGTTTAAGTCAATTAATTCAAACCCATTCAATGGGTTTTGCTTTTGCAATTGCGCGTGGGTCTGGCTCTATCATTTCATATTGGTTCCATGTTCATAGGCCGACATGAAATCTCACCGTTGGCGCTTTCAAAGCCCAATCCTAAGCTTGGATCTTGGGTCGTGGAAGACTTCGAATTGTAAAGCTCATATTCGTTCTCAAAACTGTTATAACTCTATTGAATACATATTATGAGATGCCCATTTACGTACTCTGGACATTTTAAACTCTCTAGGACCCATTTGACATGTATGATTGGACTGAATTATTTTTATGGAATTGGATTGAATTGAATATGATTAGATAAATTAATTAGCACAGTCTCTTATTTGATTTATGCTGGGATTGGATAATATATATGTGTGTGTCTATATATATATATGTTAAAAAGAGTGCGAGATTTGTTAAGATAGTATTAATACATTAATTTTTGAATAAGGTAGAATGGTAACAAATTAAATTAGGTTAAAATTTTATTTAAATCAATTTTAAATAATTAAATTATTTTTAAAAATAAACAAATCTATTTTCAATTAATTTTGATCAAAAATAAAATTTTTAATTAATATTAAAAAAATATATTTTTATAAATATAGCTATACAAAATCAATTTTAGATAACATAATATTTATTTTATAATTAATTTAAAAAATATTACATTTTAAAACTATTTAATAAATATATTAATTTAATTTTTAAAATAAATAATTTAATTTAATTTTATCCTAAAAAGAGAAAGAGAGAGAAAAAAAACATAACTAAAGAGTGAAAAGCAAGGAACAATAGTCCATTCTTTTATCCCAATTGCTACGGTGGGTTTGATTTAATCCACCATAGCAACATAATTTTAATTACATGAGATTGATTTTCCAATCCCATACTTCATGACAAGCCTAGGTTTGCATTGGAAATTATCCAAATTAACCTAGCTCAAACTCATGCTCCAAAAGCAAATGATTTTCATATAAATGTTAGAATTGAGTGACCCATATAAATGCAATCACCATATCCTTTAGACCTATTTTAAGTAGAGCCACCTAAAAAACTTATTAATGAAATTTATATTATTAAAATACTTGTATATTAAATTACTTAAATAGACATAAATATATGATATTTAAAATAAAGGTGATTTTCATATACCAACCTCATAAATGCTAATTCTTTTCAAAATCAAAACGAATTTTTATGATACTCCCATGTCTATCTAACTGAAACTGCAATTGCAATAACAAAAAAGTCAGAAGAAATTAGCAGGAGAGGAACATGATGAATTCCACAATATAAATGAAATTGCAATTGTAATTGTAATAATAAAAAATCAAAAGCCAAACAACAGCTATGCAGTTCTAGTCCTGAGTCCTGCTGCTACGAGCGCAAGTTTCCAGATTTGCTCTGTAATAATTTCCCAGTTGAAGTACTATACAGTTTTTCTTCCAAGCTTTATGTTCATTAACTCCCATTGCTTTCCCATTTGAATTGTGAAATCCCCAATATCATCAAACTGTGGAGCATCAGTTAGTTTCAAATTGAACAAGCATTGTGTTCTATCTAGGATTTATTTGTGTGTCAGGATTAGAAAAAGAACACTTTAATTCAAGATAATTTTAATATTTAAGGCTAATTTTGGCATTTCAAAGGGTGTGTAGAGTATCAATTATTCATGTAAAATTTTTTGAAGTGGGTGTAAATGGATGTTAGAAAACTTTTATGGGTCCACAACTGTCATTAGATAAATAATTTATTAGACATGTAATAAACTAATAATCATTAGTCATAAAATTTGACTGATCATTGATCAACACAAATTAATCACACGAAACCCCCCCAACCCCCCCGTATTTAATGACAAATGGTTTAGCTGTCTTTGCGGAAGCCAATTGAACGACAATGGTTGTCATTAGTTTGAAAACAATAAGAAGTTGGCAGTAACTGCTCAAAACATATCTGTAACAAACTTGCCAACTCTTCTTTTATTCCTGTAAAGTGATCTCCCGCAGTACTCCCTCTATTCTCCTTTCTTTTTCTCTCTTCCTATGCATTAACCCTTCTCAAAGCCAACCTAGGGGGCTTCAATAATTTATTGAAATAAAAAGGCAGAAGTAGCCATGAGCCTGAATTGCCTAACCTGCCAAACCCTTCAAAGGACTGATTCGGAAAGGGAGCAGAGAGAAATGTACAATAAACTATGTTGTATAAGCATTGATAGAAGCTGGTCAGGAAATCTGACCCCTCCGCCTCCACCTTATGAGCAAATGAGGAACGGATCCGTCGTTGTTACCTCCAAGAACAGGCAGATCAATAACCATCGTCGCCTCCACAGTACCGGAGCCATCTATAAAGATACCGACGCGCCTAGGTTGGTGAGAAGTGCTGGAATGAGAAGGGATTGGAGCTTTGAGGATTTACGGCAACGGAATGACCAGATGAGAAAAGGTGGAAGATTATCTTGATAACAAACAACTATAATTCTAGTGTTACACTTACGCATGCATGCAACTTCCTTTTTTTTTTTTTTTTTTTTTTTTTTTTTTAATTTTTTAATTTTATTTTAATTTTTTTTCCAATAAATTTTATTTAAAAATTTTAAAGATTTTGATTTTTGATTTTTTGGTTTTATTGATTATTTGTGATTTCCAAATGTGGAGGCTATGGAGATTAAATACGTACTTGCAACAGATGGAGTGGGGTGTGCTGTTCAATGTGCATAATATTGTAAAAGATTTCTATTTCTGTACATTCTCCTTGTGATTTCCGTGTTGTAAAATATTGTCTTATTTAAGGAAAAGATTAAAAAAAACAAAAAAGAGCAGAAGTTTCTTATTTAAATTAATCTTTCTTATATATTTTGATCAGCAAAAGATATGTTTCAATTTAATGGTTTAAGTAATTCAATATTTTCTTCTTTACTTTTGCTTTGCATGTTCTTGTTTGTTTCATTGGCCGGTTTTGGGATTTCAATGGAAAGGTTTAGAAAATCAACTAAAATTGTTATCTCATGAAATGAACTTTAGCAAGAAATTAATGGTACCTTGTGTTTCAAAATTTTAATCGGGTCTCCGTCTCTACTAAATATATTAACGAGTTTGGGATGTCAAAAAGGAATTGAACGATGAATTGTCTTTCGCATACATTAACTAAAGTTGTCATGCTCACCCAATAATTAGAAAGACAAAAAAAGAAGAAGAAATTTTATATAATAAAAAGTATTCAACTTTAGAATTCTTTATAAAGCTAAATATACATGCTTTACTATAAGTTCAATGGGCAATGACGGTTTCGTTATGTAAACAGGGTCTTCTGGTAATTAACAAATTCGAAAGCTGTTGAACAAAGTTGGTGGATTCTGATGACAATTATGAGAAAATTAAGCAAAGTTGTTCAGTTTAATTCTTCTTGGTAATTAATTAATTAATTAAGCTGAAAATTCAGTACTAATTCACCAAACGTGGGGAGCACTTTCCATCCCATCTGCTACACTACATCACAATTTTATTCAAAAAATTCACGTAAACAACTTACATGGTAAAAACTTCAAATGGTGAAAGTTTATATTATAAATTCAGATTTTGGTTTTGAAATAACAATACAAGAAACCAAACAAGCATGTAATTAAGCATCTATGCCAGAAATAGTTTAACGACGCTTATATCTCCCATCATGCCTCTTGGCTTCTATTTTGGCCTCTTTATATTTGACACCGTTTCTCAGCAGTATCTTCTGGTGTTGCGACGTTTATCTTTGCCTTGCTGTCCTTCCAAAGCTCCAAAAAATCATTCCTGTGCGTTGGTTTCCTCCTCTTCGTAGTTGGGTGAAAGCTAATGTTGATGGTAGCGCTTGTGGTCAGCCTGGTTTGATCTCAGCAGGTGGTGTTTTTCTTTCGTAACTCTCGTGGTTTTGTTTTGCCTCCAAGATTGGTGTTAGTTTTGCTTTTGATGCTGAATTAGTTGCTATTCGGAATTGGTATTCTCTCTAGTTGGAATTGGATTCTTCTTATGTTGTCAAACCTCTTTCCTCTTGTTCTTCCATGGCCCTTGGAATCATCTCAGTCGGTGGTTGAACTGTTTGCACTTGCTCACTTGTATGAATTTTCAAGTTTCTCATATTTTTCATGAAGAAAATCAAGTTGCATATTTTCTTGCTTCGAAAGCTTATGAAGATTTTATTTGCTAATTTTCTATCTTCTATTATTCCTAAAGATTTTTATGGCCCCGATTATCTTCGTTTTAGATAGTTACCTTTACAAAGCTTTGTACTCTTTTTTCTTTCCCATTGAGTTTTGCTCTTTTGGGGTTCGAATGGGGCATGCTATACGTCTTTTATACGCAGGCTTTGTTTTGGCAAAGCTATTTGTCCCCTTGTCGGGTTTATTTCTCTTGTCTTTTTGTTCGAACTTTGTAATTTTCTTTTATTTATAATATTTTGGATGGGGTTTCAGACGATGGCTTTGAAGTTGGGTGCCAGCCTAGTAGGTTAGGATGCTTCTCTTTTAGCTTGATCTTACCCTTCTCTAATTTTCATAAAAAAAAGGCTTGTAAGCATCTTAAGATGAGAACAATGTATAACATTGATGGAAAATAATATTTTACAGGCTCCCATATATTTAAAAAAAATGGATTTTTGTTTCTGTTTATGATGTTTGACACGACAAGTTGCTTTTATCATGCATCCAATCCGTAAAACCTTACATTAGATCATTTTGCATTTGAATTAGGTGCATTTCATGGTGCTTTCGTTTGTAATCCCTGAACTGAAAGTTGGCTGACAAATTGACTTAAAAGTAGTTATCAAAGGGTTCAACTGATGTGACACCACAGGTAACAGACCGCAAGATTAGTTTCACAATTCATTACCTCTCCTCCAAGCCTTTTACGCCCTTCTCATTTATGATATTGTATTTGCAGAGGTAGTTTACTAAGAACATTGTGTTAGATTTTATCAACAGTCAACAATAAACCAATATAGGACTATTTTTATATAAAATTGAGTAATAGTCTCATGTTCATTTCATGTAGCATGATCATTCTCGAATCTTGATCACTTGGCCTTTCTTTCCCTGATATCTAAAGCTTAAGATCATCTTGCAGCATTGATACACTTGCTGTAACAAAACCTGTCAGCATTTGAATTGTTAATTTTGATGGGTCTATCATATGATACTCCGCTTTATCTCAAACAACTAAAGCTAGGAAACTTAATTAGAAAATTGACAACAGAGATTCTTGCTAAATGACATAACAATTTTTTTTCTTTCAATCAGAAGAATACCATAACAAATAGACTCACAAAACTACTGTAAGTTGTTTCAGCCACTACAATTTCACTGTCTTCAACCAAGCAGTTAGATGTCAGCTGGCAATAAACTGGTATATACAGTATGTCCATTACATAACATCATGGTAAAAATCACACTAACTTTTCTTTTTTCTAGCATCTGCTTTCCAATCTCTCCAACCCAACTTAGGTTTATTTGTTTCGCAATCAACCAGGCTCACAGAACATTCCCTTTCTTGTGGTGCTTGTGCCGTATTTCCAAATGGCACACAGATTGTTTGGCTTTCAGTAGCTGAGATAAGAGTGGGCTTAACAGAACCATTAGGTGTGTCTTGACCCTTAAATATGTAAGCCCTTCTGGCATCTTTCTTCCAATCTCGTTTACAATAAACACGGGCAACACAATTGCTGAAATTCCCATTTGGCTGCAGTTCAGTTTGTGGTGTAGTTGACTGGTTTAAGACAATCGACTTCTTCATGTCTGCTTCAAGGCGTTTCCGGGCTCTATATCTACGTTGTCGTTCTCGGTTCTTTAGGCGACGAGTCATAATGTCGGTACAGGTATGGTCTCTTTGATCAAGACTTTTCATCATTAAACTGTCTTGTGTCACAGAAGGATTCATATTTTGGCAGTTTTCCATATCATATAATGGTTAGATTTTGCACAAACAATGTCCTGGTGTTCAAATAGCATTCATATCTAGCCCATTTTCTGTGAATCTGTTTTTATATAACGGTTAGCATCTGCATGAAGAAAAAGAGGAAATCTAAGCAATTGTTAACTTATTTTCAATGCAACAGAGAATGTTTCAAATTTTTTACCGCTAAAAGCTAGCTTTATAGTCCATGCAACATACAATTAATTACTAATACTTCAATCCAAATGTCTCAAATATCAGATCCTTGAAAAGTTGGAACATGATTTGCCCTTCTAACAATTCAACCTTGAATCATCTCAAATTCTCATAAAAATGACCATTCAAGAAAAGATAACAATTCTTCATATATAACCAAGTATGAGCAAAACAAGAAACTTTACTTTAGCGTTTTATGCACCTGTAAGTAATTTCATTTTCCTAATATGCTCAATGCTATTGATGCTATGATTGTCTACATAAGAGGCTGGCAATGGTGAACATTCAAAATGGGCCAAAATCATACATTATTTTCCCTCAGTCAATGATGAGATCAGGTTCTGGAATCAGAAAAGGAAAAACTATTAAAACATTATCTGAGATGCCTCTATAAAATTTGATCTAGCTCTGCACATAAACATAACATGCAATTAAAATCATTTCAAATGAACATATCATAGAATCAGGCCTCATGCCTTTGAGCTCAACATTGAAACTCAAAGAGAATCACAGGCATTTTCTGGCATCTATCTGAACAGAAAGAGTACCGCAACCATGTCCATAATCTGATATTGATATATGCTTTTAACAGACAGCCATCGTGTATGCTTTTAAAAGACAGCCATTGTGGCCTTAAACACATAGTGCACGTCAGTTCCATTCAACCTAAAAATCAAATGAGGAAACATAGACACACACTGAATATCTTAGCAGTCAAACATAATTTTATGGATTGAACGTTTAAGACCTAGGACTTGTCAACTGCCTCTTACCTAGCTAGACAAGCTCAACACTACACAACTATCAATCCCCACATGTAGCATTCGCTAGTATTCTAACAATGTTGCTAGATAACAAGTATTTTGATCCACCAATAAAGCTTAGCTCCAAAACCATAAGCCAACACATACTAAAGGATTTAAACTCCCATTTAATCGTCACCAAACCTATAGCTTTGTTGCCATTATAATATTCCCATTAAAATATTTGACCACGTTAACCCTTTCCTCCTTTTACCCACAAATGTACAATAAAGGTTTATATGCCTACATGCATATCATTACCTCTAGTGTCTCATTCTCTCAAACTTCATAAATTCAAGCATTTGATACTTCAACAATGTGGTAACGTTGCATTTAATGAGCTGAGCACGGCACTAAACTACCACCTTCTGACCATAACTGTTCTCATTCTTGAAAAGCATAAATAACCATTGGTGTTTGCCGTAACATTGAACAAGTAACCATTCAATTTCTAACACTTTACTGATTGCGGCACTAAATCCTCAACCCCCACAACAAAACAATCCAAAAACATAACAGACTTCTGCCATTCACACACACACACACACACACAAAAAGATCCTTGTAATTTACAGACTCGTACAACCTTCAAGCCTGTCACATCTAACAACAGAGAGTCTATTTATTAGTGAAAAACAATGAATTACAACAGAAACACAGAATCTTAATAGCAAATAGTGTATTGAAATTTCAAAAACAAACAAGACAAGTAAAGATCATACAAGAGCAGGAGAAAATGAAGCCAGTTTATCCTAAAAAGTGAAACCCACTTACCAGATATTGTTTAGCATCATAATATGAGTGGCAGCACATGAACAATAAAACATTTGAGAAAGCTGAAAAAAAGAAACAAAAAAAGAATAACACTTTTTTTCTTAAAAAAAAAAAAAAGAAGAAGAAGAAGAAGAAGCAGAAAAGAAAAGAGAAGGTACCTGCTGAAATGGAGAGGGGAAAGAGTGTATGGTGAAAGAGCAGGGAGCTAAGAAGGCGGTCTTTGTCGGATTAGAGGAGAGGGTTTTTAGGAGGCCGATCTTAACGAGAAATACGAGTCAAACATGACTTAATTTATTGACATTACCATCTACAGCTCCTCTAAAACCATACCTTTTTACCATTGTTATTTAATGAATATATAAATAACTGAGTCCCAATCGCTAAGGGGTGGTGGCGCAGTTGGCTAGCGCGTAGGTCTCATAGCTTCTGAGTGATCCTGAGGTCGAGAGTTCGAGCCTCTCTCACCCCAATTTCCTTTTGTGTTTTGGGCAGGAGGTCGTAGGGCTGACAACTATTAATGATGGTTAGAAGTTACAGGATTTATTTAACACGATTATTTATTAAATATATTACTTTTAAATTTTATTCTGGTTCAACATTATATCATAATTGTGCATTTTTATTTATTAAATAGATTTAGTGACAAAAATAATCAAAATTAAAAAATATTAAATTATTTCAAAATTTAAAGTAGGTAAACACATGAACCAAATAGTTTTTTAATACATAATTGATATAACTTATAAATTAAAGCGTTTATTCGATAGGTTATAGAGTCGACAACTCTTAATGATGGTTAGACCTTATTGGATTTAACACGATTATTATTAAATATATTACTTTCAATTTTATTTTGGTTCAACGTAACATTATAATTGTTCATTTTCATTTTTTAAATAAATTTAGTTGAAAGAAATATAATAAAATTAAAATTTTAAATTATTTCAAAATTTTGAATAGATAAATTCATTGACCATATTGTGGGTTAACATATAATTTATAAGCCTTATAAATTAACGTGTTAAACATGTCTTATTAGGCAATACGTTAATTTAATAGGTCATGTTTGAGTTTAGACTCATGACATAATAAACTTAAGGTCGAGTTATTTGAGTTAAATAAAAAATTAATGGATTGTATTTGGGTTGATATAAATACATATTAACCCATTGCCACCCCTAACAGGTGATGCTACTATAGTTGCTGAGGTGATAAGTCATTAAATTTTAGTCTAAGGATCCAAAACAATTTATGATTTAAAAATTAAAAGTAAAAGAAAATAACTCTCTAGTCACACATCCTTGGGGATGATGCCATTTCTGGTGCCCGTTGGGTAGTAACCTATGTTGGTTGAGGATGGCACCACTGTTGGTGGTAGGTTTAAACCTTATTTGCTAAATTGATCATATCTTTCTTTATGTACCTCTGATTCTTGAACCGTCAATGGCTATACAAATTAGACATTTATAGCTTTAATTTGATAAGTTATAGTTATAAATCAAATTGAAGACTTCGTACGAGCTCTTACGGGATAGTCTATCTATCTAGCTGAAAATCAACAATTACACTACTTTCTTCATAAAACCTAAACCCAACAATTGTTTGACTCGATTTCTCACCGAATCTTTTCCAATTAAGTATGTACACTATTTTTAGACTTATTTTTTGAAAAACACTAAAAAACAAATAAAAATACTAAAGAACAACAACAAAATTTAAATTTGGAGGCTTGAATCCTCTATAAAAATACCCCTAACAAAACCTAGCTATTCAATTACTTAGACTTAGTTCTTAGTGGCAAATTCTACTAATTCGGTGACGTTATAAACCCTAAATTCCTAATCACCGCACCTAATTAGTGCTAGCATGCAATGTAGTTGAAAACCCAATAAGAATATATGTTATTAACCTAATTAAGAATGGTCATGCTTAATTAAGTTGTCACTCATTTAGGCCTATTGGATTGTATTTAAGTGGTCTCTTATATACTCTCTAATATCCAATAATTCATGATCAAGATTAAGAATAGAATTGTTTCTTTTGATCCAAAACCAAAACAATGAATGAAACAATAAAAATAATGAATGAAATATTAATTGAATTACATCAGATGATTATCAAAATATACATAACATAACAAAGAAATTAGTTACACTGTAACACCCCCTACCCGCCCTTTAACCAGACGACTCCAAGGGGCGCTACAGTCCTATCTCTTTATACAAAATCTTTAATTATATAAAACCATGTATTCATTTATTCAAATCAAAATACGAATTTCAAAATCACTTTTACAAAATAATATAAAATCATTTTATTTGAAACGGAAAACTGACAGAGTTTCCTCTGAAATTCGGACTTTCCAAACCTGTTACAAATCATCATATTCATATACAAAATATTTATTGCACAAACATATTCAACAACTGGAACCAAACTCCGTTTGGCTCATTCTTTTTCCATATACACAACATTATCTCAAAATATATATACACAACGTGACTTTTCTTTATTAAAACATCATTTTATAATCCAAATACATATATATATATGCGTACAAATACAAATTGAAACTTTTATGTACAAAACCAAAGATAATATATATATATATATATATATATACTCAAAAATAAATATGGAAGGATAGACGTGACTGTCTCTATTCACTGCAGATGTGCTTTCTCTTCAATCTTCACATTCTCTATGTAATCTACTACCTACGCGCGGAAAATCCAACGCACTAAGCATATTTGCTTAGTGGGTGTACACAAAACTCAATATTCATATTTTAACACAATCAATAAGACAATTTAATATCCAAAAGAAATTTAAAGATGATATTTTGATCAAAATCATTCTCATAATAACTTTTCATTTTAACAAAATCAATTTATAAAATCGATAGCAAAATATCACAATTTATCAATAACTCAATTTAATATCCAAAAGAAATTTAAAAACGATACATTAATCAAATAATCCTCATAATAGCTTCTCATTTTAACACAATCAAATTTCTAAAATCGATAGCAAATATCACAATTTATCAATAAATCAATTTGATATCCAACAGAAGTTTAAAAACGATATATTGATCAAAATAATTCTCATAATAACTTTTCATGCCCCTAGTAAACATAAGCACGATACCATGGACTGGGAATCGGGTTTTCCGGCATCGGACACTCGGTGACTACCCGCCGGACTATCATATAATCATGTATCAGAGAATCATGTATATTCGGGGCCGGACACTCGATGCCTCGCACAACCTCCGAATTAACATTCACTATAGTCGGTATGAATCAAACGGCGCAGTACTGCTCTATGACCCTAGCGGCATGCCACTCCAATCCTTCTCTTATCTGTGACAAAGCTTACTAGGGCTTGAATAACAATTTATTTTCAAAATTCGTTGGATTGGTTTCATTTAAACTTTCGATTTCTTTTAAACTTTCGGTTTCTATTCCTTTTTCAAACAAAATCTGACAGCATAACGGCTGCATTTCAGAGGTTTCCAGAAAACCTGAACATATGAAAGAACACTTCTAAATATTTCATCAATCCAACCCAACTTCGTTTTTCCACAATCATACAAATCAATTTTCAAATTCATCATTTCATTTTTGTTATAACAATCTAAATTTCATCCATTATCATAATTCCAAAAACATGTATTTAATCAAATACGTATCAAAACACTCAATTATCATAATTCAAAAACATGTATTTAATCATATACGTATCAAAATACTCAATTATCATAATTCAAAAACATGTATTTAATCAAATACGTATCAAAATACTCGCAAACAATATTTCAAGTATCATGGTATTCAAAAATCAATCATACTTCATTTATATAAAAAGAAAACGAATTGCATAAAGTGTACACCAACCTTTTTACCCAACAGAAGCTCACACTTTTTCCTTTCCTTTTCTCTGGCTTCCTTGAGCTACCTCATCTCCTGGATTTTCAAGATTACACAAATACTCAATAAAAGCTCATTCCTTAACTTATAATGCATGATTTACTAATCCTAAGGATCCAATTATTTTCAAATCATACCAAGCTCCATTTAAAACTCATTTCACCTTTTACATCTAATCATCGACTTTCAATAATCTTAAAACGCCCAATTAAACTCGTTAGGATCATTCGAACACCCAACGGACGCATTATGGGTCAATTTATAAAATTGCCCTTCAAAGGTGTTTAGCGCGCAATTTGGTTTCCCTTTAAATCTTTGATATTAGCTTATTTTTCTAAGCTCCCTATCACACAAATTCACTGATTTTTCAAAGCATCTTTATTCCAAACTAACCAACAAATAAATCGAAATGAAATTCACTTCAAAACCATTTCAATCACTAACACAAATCATCAATCTCAAAGTCAAACAACTCACCCTTATTTCCTTATCGCGACAACGTCGTTTGGACTGGTTTTGGGGTGGTTTCTGTGACAGATCTGGGCTGGGTTCGAGTTCTTTTTCTTCCTCTTTCTTCTCCTTTCTTTCTCTCTCTCTTTCCCTCTCAGTTCCGCCGCGGATGGTGGCTGGTTTCGCCGCTGTTCTGTCGCCGTTTCTCACGCGTGAAGGAGCTGTTTTTGGTCACCGTTTCAGCTTGGCTCTGGTCTGTTTTCAGCTCATTTCTGCTCTTGTTCGGGTCGAGTTATGCAAGGCTGTCCAACGGCGTCTTCTTCTTCTCCGATCGGAGCTGCTGGCGCGGCGGTTCTGCTCGTGTTCGTCGTCACGCGCGGTCGGCTTCAGCTGCGTTTCTGTCGTGGATCTGCTCTGCTTCGGCTGGTTTGCGACGAGCTGTCGCGAGGTGGCACGATCGGCGGCTGGTCGGCGAGCTCTCTCTCTCTCTCATTCTTCTTCTTTCTTCTTTCTTTTCTCTTTTCTTTTCTTTTCTCTTTTCTTTCTCTTTTGGTTCGAGACACTTCTTTGTTTCTTTTGACTTTTATGAGTCAACTTTTTGGCTTCTATTTTCCTCCCCAACAAATCTTACAATATCAATTTCTTCCCTTGAAAATCTCATTCTCTTACCTTAGATTTTAGCCATATTCTACTTTGACCACAAAATCGAATATTAACTTCAAGTTAATCCCTCATCTAATTAATCTTAATAAAGATAATGATGATACTATTCATGCATGTGAAAAATAGGGATGTTACACACACATCTCAATTGGGTTACAAAAGCAAGCATAAATTGTAACCCTTAAGCTCATGGATTGGTCTTCCAATGCTCTCCTTGATGTCTTCTTATTCAAGACTTCTTGATTTCTTTCTTTCTTGATGATAAATTAATTGAGATAAGTGACTTGAATGATGAAGTTTGTATTTCTTCTTCTTGTTAAGAATAAATAGAGATGAAGGTTTTATAATGATAAAACTCTAAGCTGTATAAGGTCTCAGTTGCCCTTTTGAAATTCACATTTAAAAATCGTATTAAAAATATCGCGACCTAACATCGTGACGCTAACGTTGTCGCACTAACGTTGTAACACAATCTAGAGGGCTTAGCAATGATGATCCGTGATGTTGGACATTGCTGCACTAACGTAGCTGGAGTGAATAGAGACGGTTGCAATCCCCACCCGTGACCTTAATGTCGCTGTAACTTGATATTGGGCAGAATCTTTTGAAAAACTCCAAAAGTTGATCAAATTAAAGTTGTTTTGCGATTTTTACAACTGAACCACCTAACAACGAATAGCAACCTGAAGCATTCCACAAAACACATCCAATCCCACAATTTTAGTTGAGAATCAAACTAAAAGAATAGAAAGTAAGGGTCCAAAACACATACAAAAATAAATTGATCAAATATCTATCATATGTGGTAGAAACATCGACGTACTTGCAGAACGAGGGTTAACATCTGTCATACATATGTAGAGTGATTCAATGAGTAACGTATCTGTAGCATGACTTGTTAAAGTGGAAGGTATAACTTTAGTGTTATGAAAATAACTTGCTTACTTGTCAAATCTTAAACAATTTCCATATGCAATTATGCATATAACAAACTAGTATTCATGTCAAATGATAATAGTGAAACACAAAACATTATCACAAGCTTTCTAGCCGCACTAATATCATAATTCAATCATTCAAAAGCAAGTGAAAACAATTGAAGTAATTTCAAAGCTACTTTATTGATTTTCAAGCCAACTTTATATATATATATATATATATATATAAGATAATGATAAGAATATAGGAATTCAAAAATCCTTTGAAGAGAATACGAAACTAACCCACCCCCAAATTAGTTTTCAAACATTAATTTGGACCAACAACACCTGCCTTATCTGCTACTTCTTCCCCTAACAACAACATAAAAATCCATGAATTCAAACAAGAAAATCGAATTCAAAATTGAATCTTTTTCCACACCAAATCAACCATGAATTAACCCCCAATCTCTTATTTCCTTTTCTCCTTTCTTTTTCTCTTCTTTTCTTTCTTTTCCTTTCTTTTTATACTTCTCCTTGCTGGTTTTCTTTGATGTTTAGGTTTGATTACTCTCACTAGTTTCTCTCTTCTCTCCTCCTAGTTCTACTCTCTTTCTCTTCTCTTCCACCTCCTTGCTTGCCTCATCACCGTTTAAACACATATATATTTATATACATATATTAACCTGCTTTGGACATGATAGACCAATGCTACATACAAGCAACCGTTATCATTTTTTTAAAGAGCTAAACCAGATCTAAATTTCTGTGGCTTTTCTTTAATTAAAGTGAAGTGGGCTAAGTTGGACCAGAATTTATCAACTATATTGGGTCTGAGAATAGATAAAATTTGGGCTTATTAATGATGAACTAAATTGGGCCATACAAATACCGTTTTCAATAACAATTACAAGACAAAAATTTTTATTCCAAAAATATCAAAATTAGTTCTTTGTTTTCACTTGAAAAAGAAAAAACTAAAAATAGAAAACAAAAAATAATACAGTTCCTTATATAATTGCACTAGAACAACAAAGAATTTACAAGAAATGATTCATAATTGATTTTAGAGCCTTTATTTTCAAGTCGTCTTGGAGTATAGGGCTAAATGACTTTTAAATGTTAAAGCATCAAAATATATAATATCATTAAATTGGTCTTTTAGTTTGGCCTAAACGTCACTTGCATACTTCATCTCATATTAGTCCTTAAAATGCGGGTCATACAAAAAGCACTATACAAATTGTCTTAGTCAAGCTAAAGTTTTAGATTTTAACATTATTAATTGAGTTTAATGTGTATTAATAATTTATAACAATCATTGTCACACATGTTTCGATAATTGAGAGCATTCGTTCAATAATATATTAGGTATGAGTTAAAGCATCTCCAATCACATTCTGTATCTCTATCTCTATCTTCAAATAATTTTTACTTTTTTACTTTCATCCAATCAATTATTCATCATAATTTTATTTTTAATTATATTTTTACTAATACTATTTTCATACCATTTTTATTTTTAATTTCATTTTAATTTTTAAAAATATGTATTGTCATCTTTCTTGAATTTGTTTATATATATTATGCTTTTTTTTTTCAATTAAATTTATGATTGATTTTTTCACATAATCAATCTTTTTCTAAATTTTAGAGAACCAAAATTTTACACATGTTTTATTTGTTACCTAAATTTTTCCATCAAACTTTCTCCATAAATAAAGGAGATAGCAAAGAACTAAAAGGGTGTTTGAAAAATCACAGAAAGGAGAAGAAAGAAGAGTCAGAAAAGCATGGCCAACTCCTAGTGATACAGGCTCAAAATGAGGCAAAAAAATTAGAGATTCTATGTGAACATGGAGTACTTCGACGTGAACCTAAAGAAAATAAAATTATGATGATAGACTTGGGTTCCATTAAAAATCCCCATGAACGTGAATTCTTTCGAAAGGAAGAAAACGAAAATTCTTGAAAAAAGTACTCGGATGTCTCAATGTGGATCTTCAAGTCAATTTTCGGGTGGATATGGAGGCAATGTTTCATAATATTTTCATCTTTAAGTCATGTTAAATATTATTATTATGTAAGTTTTATGTTTTTTTTTTTATCCTTATTTTAATGTGTGTTTGTCATTTGTAATTTTTGTTTAGAAGTATTTAATATTAGTATGTTTGTTTTTATTTTTATTTTAGTGTTAATTAAATTTTTTTAGCATATAAATTAAACATAAAACATAATAAGAATTAAATTAGATTTAATTAAAGGTAAAAAGGACAAAAATGAAGAAAAATTGTATCATAAGACATAAAGAAGGATAAATATGAAATTTAAAATCTCAAAAAGTTGATTTTGAAGTTTTGGTTTTGTTTCTCCAAATTATGGTTTTTTGGAGAATCAAAACACAAAACTTTGTTTATTTTTTCTCGGAAACATAAATTAAGAGTCTGATTGGAGAAACCTAAACTCCAAATTAGAGTAACTCTAATTTAGAGTATCGTTGGAGATGCTTTTACGGTATTATAAAAAATTTCTTGAAAAAATAATTATAATAAAATTTATTTATTTATCTTTTAAAAATATTATTGCGATAATCTCAAAAGGAAAAAAGAAAAACTATATAATATTATGATCACAAAAGATAAAATAGTTTAATGGTCTTTTTGTTTTTAAGAAAAGTTTCAGTGATAAACCTCCCCCAGTCACTTCATTAAGGTTGTGTCTTAGGGTTCAAATTTCATCTTCTATTTCAAATCACATATCCGAAATTAAAAATGAATTTAAGTCACATTCTTTATTTCAAAATCTAAATCCAGTAGTGGAGAACAACAAAATGAAAACTGCCAAATGGGTTTGGTCTTTTAGGGTATGTTTGGTGCATGAGATTGAAAGTGGGTTTAAGATTTAAAAATCCTAAACTACTTAAATGTCATTTCTAGAAATCAATTGGAATGAATGAGATTGAGATTTTTTAAATCCCAACCTCCACTCATTTCACATTCTTTTGGAAGTCTTCAATCTTTACCAAAACCATGCCATTGGGTGGGATGAGATTTCATTTCCCATCTTCTTTTTCTTCTCTCGTTTATCTCTTTTTCTCTCACATTCATTCCCTCTTTCATCACACATCCATGGAACCTCTCTACCTTTTTTTGTTTTTTGTTTTTTTGTTTTGAGTTGGAGCGAACCTAGAACCATTTGGTTTGAGGTTATGTTATGAGTTTTTTATTTTTTATTTTAATTTTTTGTTAATGTTATGATGATTTGATGTTGTTGATAATATTATTATTGTGGGAGATGATAATGTTGATGAATTAAATCGATGATATTGATGAACTGTGGGTTAAATTGTGGGAGATGATGATATTGATAAACCGTGGATTTTGATATTGATGAATTGTGGGGGATGATGTTTGGTTTTTTTTTTTTTTTTAAGATTTTTTATAAAATTAATTTTGTATAATAAAAAATTTAAACTAATTTTATTCCAATCCAATTCTAACTTACATTAAACATGATATGGTATAATTTTTAATCCAATCTCAAATTCTACCAAATATGGAATGATGATTTTCTATTTCAATCCAATCTAATCCAATCCAATCTAATTTGATCTATTTCATTTCATTCCAATCAAGCATGTTAAACGAAATCTTAAATATAATGAAGTTTATAGTCATGAGCTGTGCTTGCGCCAGCTGCCTTAAGCAACTGTTACAGCACAGTCGCTCAGAGTCATGTGCCATGTATTAATTTTTTGGGTTAATTGCAGTAAATTACCCTGAGTTTTTGAATAAAAACTTAATATTTAACAAATCCATTTAATTACTGCAGCTACCTTTATGAACAGTAATTTTCCATCCTATTTAACAGCTGATTAAATTTGACTTTACAAAGTCAAAAATACCCCTATAATTTATTCTAAAAAAATAGAAAATAAAAATATATATGAATAAATTTTGTTTTTTCTCTCTTCCACCCCTCATCTCTCTCTCTCTCTCTCTTTCTTTCCTCTTTTCCTCTTCTCTCTATCTCCGATCGGCCTCTTTTATCCCTATCTCCGGCCAGCGATGTAATGGAGACCACGGTGGTCTCCACCATCTCCACCACCACGGTGGTCTCCTCTACCTCTCCCTTTTTTTTTTCTCTCTCTCTCTTTTTCCTCTATTCCTTTTCTCTTTCTATCTCCGATCAGTCTGCTTCTACCGCTATCTCCGACCGGCGGTGTAATGGAGATCACGGTGGTCTCCACCATCGAAAACCTAGATGGGTCTCCCATGGTGGTCTCCTGTACCCCTCATCTCCCTCTCTCTCTCTCTCTCCCTCTCTTTTTTTCCTCTTCTTTCTATCTCCGATCGGTCCTCTTCTATCCCAATCTCCGACCAGCGCGACCACGATGTTCTCCACCATGGGAAACCCAGGTGGATTTCCCATGGTGGAGACCATCAAGACCGTTTGGTCTCCATTATTCCAACCGAACTGGGTCTTCACTCAATCTCGTCTCGTCTGCTCATCTCTGTCAGCTCTGTTTCCATCCTCGAACCGCGACGTCCTTCGTCGCCACTGTTTCGCTTCAACCAGTCATGAAACTCAGATTTGGTTTATGAGATAGGAGGTTTGTGGGTTTTGATTTTTAAAGATTAGGGTGTGTTTGTTTTGGAGATGTTGAAGGTTGCGGGTTGGGATTTGTTTGATTGTTGAAGATTGGAGTGTGTTTGTTTGTTTATTTGTGTGACGAGGTTGTGGGTTGGTGTTGATGCTGTAGGTTTGTGTGACGGTGATGATGTTACGATTTTGTGATGCTGTGGTTTTGTGTGAAGAGGTTTTGATTTTTGAAGATTGGGGTGTGTTTATGCTGGAGATGTTGCAGGTTGTGGGTTGAAGGTTTGTTTGATTTTTGAAGATGGGGGTGTGTTTGTTTGTCTGTGTGAGGTTCGGGTTGGTGATGATGATAGAGATTTCTGATATGTTACGATCTACTTTTTTTTTTTGTTTAATTTGGTTGCTCTGAAATAACTGTTTTACCTTTCATTTTTTGGTCAACCGTTAAATCTAATGGATGTGGACTAACGGAATGGAGACTGCAGTAATTAAATGGATTTGTTGAATATTAAGCTTTTATTCAAAAACTCAGGGTATTTTACTGCAATTAACCCTAATTTTTTTAACATAAATTCACATACTATTATATTTAACCTTATTTTTTAAAAGGCATTTTTTTAATAATAGATACATGCTTTTACGGCTATAATTCCAATTTTATTTAAAGCACATATTTTCAAGTTTTTTTTACAGTCTTATAATTGTATAAATATTTTTTTAAATATAATAATAAATTCGGGTTTAAAAAGAGTGGTATAGTTCGATGTCAGGGTCTTATATTATGATTTGAGGGATATATTATTATTTTTCCTTTCAAAGAGAAGGATATACTATTAAGTCAATCTCACCTTGTCAAATTATACGCAAGGATTCCTTAGAAAAGTCGTCTGTGTAATATTAAAAATAAGACAAATGTCTTTAAAAAAGAAAACACGACGAACGTGGGACCACAAATTTGCATAAAGAGTTAAAAAAAAAATCTGATTTGCGTTGAGTTAGTGGCATTGATGAGGAAATGACTAAGAAGTAGACGGTGGAACTAGATTTCTAGAAGAAGAAGACCGAGTTGTTAGGAGGGAAACTGAGAAAGTGGACACAGAGAGTAGAAGAAACACCGGCGTTAAATCCGTTTGTTCGTTGTTTATTTATTTTGAAAATGTTGAATCCGCTTATTTTGACCTCAAAGTTTTTCAATTTTCATCGCCCTCAAAATGCTTCCGCTCCCGCATTCATTCATAAACTATAATTTAAATCGTTAGTATAATAAGAATTTGAATATTACTATATATTTATTTATTAGTAAATTCATTCATAATCTAAATAATTAATATAGTTCTTTTTATATATAAATTTAGAATTTGGATCAAAATCTAAATATTTATCAATATATGTGTTAAAAGTTTTTTTTTTTTTTTTTTAATTTTATTATGGAATTTCTTTCAAAATAAAAATTTTATTATAGAATTAAATTTTTTCTGTTATTATGAAAGCAAATTTTAAATTATATATACATTTTTTTTATACAAATTATACATAGATTTAATCTCCATATATTCTAACAAAATTTTGAATGCTTGTAGATTGTAATTATACATATATTTATATATATATAGCGCAGATTATAATATATTTATTATTATTTTAATTATTTAATTTTTAATGAGTCAAATCAAAAGTTAAGACTAAATGTTCAACTGATGTGTTGGCACCTTTAAATTTGAATCATTAAAAATTGAATGATCAAGATTACAAGTGTATCCATAATTAAGTGTATTGTAGAATATGCATATACAAACATACACACAAGAGTTTTCATGACTAGTGCGTCCTAACTTTTAAATTGTTAGGATCACTAATTTCAACAATTCATTACAAATACATTTATATCCAAGTGAATTGCAGAATATGCATACGCACACATAAGAGTTTATATGATTAACACGTTTTAATTTTTAAATTGTCAAAACTATTAATCTTAATCATTCATTATATATATTTTTTTGAAAAACATATTTCTCTCCTATTTAATTTAAATCACATACTAAAATTTTTATAATCAATACACTTTAATTTTTAAATTGTTAGAATTACTAATTTTAATTATTTATTATATATTTTTAAAAAATATATTTATTTTATTTAATTTAAATATAATAAATAATTAAAATTAATAATTTAAAAATTAGGACGTAAAAAAATATTATTTGTATACCTGCGTGATAAAGTAGCCAATGGTTTTCTATTTGGATTTGACAAATATAAAAGGTTGGACTCAAACCCAATTTGGACAGTGCGTCAGCCCCACCTCGGCTGTTCTGGTCCACACTCACCCGCTTATTATTTCGATTTTAGTTTTTAACTAAAATTTATTGCCAATTTGACCCTCCACCCCCACTGCGTACGTTCGTGTGTTGTTAGGGTTTCTTGCCATTGGATCTTGATTTGGGTTTTCTTTATCAAAGTCTCGTTTCTATAACAGTATAAGCTGAAGATCTGAATTTCTTTTTCCCTAGTCAGACCTTGTAATTATTCTCTCTCTCTTGTCGTCTTGTTAACTTTTCTACTTTATTGCTCTGTCTATTCTTCGTCTTCTGTGTGAAACCGAAGAATAGGCGGTTTGAATTTCTGTGCTTCTTTGAATTTTGTTGAGGGAATCATTCATTTCGGGTTCAATCGGATTTAGGGTGTCTTCGATTTGGGTTGTACCCTAGTCTGAGCTTGTGATTTGAGGCTGATTCAATTCGTGGGCTTGTGGATTGGGCAAAGTTTAAAGAGAAGGGTATGTTGTTTCTTCTCATTCGGGTTTTATTTTGTTGCTTTTGGTGATATTCTGTGAAATTTTGATCGGTTCTGTTTTACTTTAAGATTGAATTTTGAAGTTAGGGTTGTTCTATTTTTCAAGCTCTGACGTTGTTTTTACTTTATAGGTGTTTGGTAAAAAATCTGATATTTGGGTTGTTAGAAGCAAGTTTTTAGTATCTCTGAAAGGGGGTTGTTGTTGCTAATTGCTAATCTCATATTGGTGGAGATTGTTTTGAAGCTTTTAAATGGTTTGACTGTTGTGTTTATATGGTGAGTATTGGCTGTCTGTTTTGAAGTTTGGCCGGCGCACAGTTTAGGATTGTTGTGAGGATCCACAATGCTCCTGGAGGTTGAGTTTTGATGTTTGGATGTTGCTTCGAATCTTTTCGATGATTTGATTGTGGGAGTGTTTACTGATTTTGTTATAGATAAAAGTTTGAGTTGAGTTTCTCGAAATGGATGGCTCAAAAAACCGTCATAATAATGATCATTTGGGTGTGAATAAGATGGGAAAGAATATAAGGAAGAGCCCGTTGCACCAACCTAATTTTGCTGCTAATAATAATGCTAACAGGCAGCAACCTCAGCCTCAAGTTTACAACATAAGCAAGAATGATTTTAGGAACATTGTGCAGCAGCTCACTGGTTCACCTTCACAAGAACCTTTGCCTAGACCTCCCCAAAATCCACCAAAATCTCAAAGTCTACGGTTGCAGAAGATTAGACCACCTCCATTAACGCCCATTAACCGACCTCTTGTACCTCCTATGGTCCACGCTCCGGTTCCAGCTCCGGCTCCAGCTCCTGCCCCAATTCCCCCACCCATTCTGTACAATAATAGCTTAGCTAGGCCTCCTCCTCCTCCTCAGTATGGACAACCAATGCTGCACTATGGACAACTACAACCTGTGGCACCCTGGGACTCAGCTTGGCCAAATACAGCTGAGTCTCCTATCTCAGCTTATATGCGTGACCTTCAAAATGTTCTTGCAGATTCTGGTCCAAGGGGAAACCAAGTTCCTCCTCATCCACAAGCACGAGCACAACAGCAGCCACAGGTTCCGGGGCAAATTCCTCCTCATCCACAATCATCTGGTTTACTTCCTAACCCACATATTCCTGCGTTTCCTTCTCCTAGGGTAAATGGTCCTGTCCCAATGATGCCTAATCTCACTTCCCCACGAATGAATGGACCTGCACTTTTACCCTCTCCAACTTCTCAGTTCCTTTTGCCGTCTCCTACTGGTTACATGAACTTGTTGTCACCTAGATCACCTTATCCATTGCTTTCTCCAGGCATGCAGTTTCCTCCACCGCTGACACCCAATTTTGCATTTTCACCCATGGGGCAGTCTGGCATTTTAGGTCCTGGTCCGCATCCACCGCCATCCCCTGGCCTTTTTCCATTATCACCTTCGGCTTTTTTTTCCCATTTCAAGTCCGAGATGGAGGGATCAATAGGCATAAACATTATGTTGTCTTCATGAGTTCATGATTGATGAGGAGCTGGTACCTGCTTTGTGCTGAATCTATCTCCTCATGGGAGCAACGTTTGTGAAAATGTAATGTACAATGATGTAAGAGATCCTCTTAAAAGTTTGTAGTCTTTTTTTCTAAAGTCTAGTTGGTTAATTTTTGTTCTCTTTCTCTTGTTGATACCCATTTTGCAGCTGCTTTGAGATTGGAACAGCTGCAATGTTTTTGTGTCTTGTGAAGTTTTCTACTTTTAGGTGAAGATCTTACAACTGAACTGATTATCTGGAAAGGAGTTGTAACTTGAAAGGCAGGCTTAGCTTGAAAGGAGTTAGGAATACAGATATCGAATTTACTTGTAGGCAATCTAGTGGAAGATTCTTGTGTAATTGTATTATCATGGTTTATCTCTCAGTAACTTTGAAGTTAAACTCTTAAACAGCTGACTGGCATGTTGAAGATATTGTCAGGGCTTTTATCTTTTGTACTATGATCTGCTTCTGCTCAATGAATTGTTGAATTATTTGAAACTATTCTTCTAATGTTTTGGCTTCGTTTTATTTTTTGTGCTTATTTTCTGCATGCATAAGTGGTAGTGTAATTGTCTGTTAGTGTAGAAACATTATTACCATGCTTGCTTAAAGGGAAGACTGAAAGTGGGGATTAAATCTCAACTTGTTAACTGAGGAAATATTTCTTCCTCCATTTTTTCTCCTCGACAAAAAAGAGAATAAATGTTAAAAAGAAGCATAATATAGCTTTTAACCATTGTTTGGATAAATTATTTTCTGAAATTCGTTGGGGATCCTATCAGTAAACCAATTTTTCTAGCTATATAGCTCACTTGTTATAAACTCCATTGTCTATTATTCTGTTACTTCTATTGGGCAGGCATACCTCACTGAGTGATACTCCGTTGATATTTTTATCAAAGAATGGAGGGGCATTTAGTAGGTACAATGAGCAAGTGAGGAAATGTAATTTGCACTGCACTATAATACCCGTTAGGTTCTTAGAACTACCTGTTTATAATGGCTGAATTGCGAGTCATGCTTCATGAGCTGAGATGTAAAACCATGCATTAACGTAAGAACGTTCAATTGGCGAGTTGGAAAAGTTTTTCAATGCTCAACAACCTTTATTTAATAATTCAGAATTTTGAGTTTTATAGGGAACTGTACAAGTGCACGCTTACCCCAAAATGGTGTTTGTTCTAGGTCATGTTCTTGTTGAGATGAACCTCGATGTTGCTTTGACAAAATTTTCAGGTAATTGTTTAATGAACTCGATTGAGATCCATATGGCCAGTTTGAACTCTAAAGTTGAGACCTTAGATATGGTTGACTTTAGTGTTCGTTTTGTTGTAAATATAAATAGATAATAGATGGAGAAGTGGAAACAATGTAATTCAAGCAAACCTAAACGTCACAAGCAAAACCGGATACGTGAGACAGACAAATGAGAGGAGGAATTGCTTTTTATTCGTCTCGCCTAAAAGCCATCCATACGTTACAAGAGTTTCAATATATAATAAGCAGAGGTAAAGCATGTCATCATGGGCAATCAACAAAATAGTGACACATATATAAGACAGTAGAAGGACAGATGTTATTAGTAGATTGTCGTGTATTAGAACACTCCCCTTGGATTTTACCACTTTATTATATCTGAATTTTGCTAGGACAAACCTAATGGGATAAAAGCCATTAGTAAAGGCATACATGGTGATCTTTTGGATCACCGCGTGTGCTTAGTATTGTATCATTAGAAGCCTTACCGAGAAAATCTAATAAGTTAAAACCCGATTAAAGGGAAAAAGAGTACAATAAAAAATAATACAATGCACATATACTTGGATTACGGTCTTCCCCTAATGGTATGCTCCCCTTAGCTAAATTTCTTTATAATTGGTTCCATCTTCTCGAATTTATTTTCTTCTAATTTAAGCGGTACAAGTCAGTATAATCTTAAAAATTTAATGTTGGATTTTCCTTTTTTCTAAGATGATGAAGACACATACACTTTGAAAATGAAGAATGATTTATTTCAACCATGCACATTCTCAACTTGTTTCTTAGACTGCTAGATGAGGTAGCAACAAATATCCACTTTGTGGAGAGCCGTGAAATTGTTGCTTCATGTGGATGTACAAATATCCCATTTGTGAACGAGCTTTATGGAGGTAAGATGAATATCCAGCCTTACGACAATCAATTAACGATAAACAATTGCCAAAATTTATATAAAATAGTCTCAAATATTTTGTTTTACACAGGGTGTAAAATTCATGTTCAATTCCATTCCAATGCATTCGAGTTGGTGACTAACCATTGCAGATACATATACTGAAAATGCAACATTTGGTTGAATACTTTGACTCAATTATAATAAAGCACCAATTGGATTAAATCATTAAAATATGGTACTGTAGGACCGATTAAATTTTCATCATCTTCTTTGGATCGGCATGGATCTTGACCGTGGATCTGACAATCATGCGAGTACTTAATGGATGGACATTGTCCATATTAAATCTTTTCATCATATGTTGATTTGATGGACAAGTAATCCATTAGATCTATGCTCGATGTCGAGGTCGAGATAATAATTCTTTTTCCCCAAATCTTCAATTTTAATTTCTTTCTTCAATAAACTTAACAATCAAGAGCTCTTTATAAACCTAATTAAATTCATATAATTAACATATATTGCTAAAATAACAAATTTAGGAGTTGTTTATTTTTTATACTTAACACTTAATGATATTGAATTAGGTTAATTAAGTTATTTTTATTATTATTTTTAATTGATCAAACCATTTAAAATCACTCAAAAATATCTGAAAATAAAAAACTACATTTTATAAATTTTCACTTAATACCAAATCACTTGATGATTTTATAAATATATCATTCCAATTTTATTTTTCCTAAAATAACATATTTTCAAATTTATCATAGTTTTATATTATACATTTTTTTTTTGGTTTTAATGCTTTAACAAACAACGTTGAAAAATAAAAACTCTAAACATCTCAACATCAATTTTTCTTAGATTTAGATTACTATATTTCTCTGATCAAATTGCGGTAAGAAACTTTATTTATTTTCTTTATTAAACTATTTATGTAGTAGCTCACATTGTGTTTATTTGTTAAAGTTCCACAGTTTGTCTAATATATTGTGTTTATTTGTTTCTCCTATCAAGTTTCTAGTGTATTGCTAGTTATATATTGAATCTCAAAATTTCTGTATATTAATTATTTATTTTGGTATAAATAGGACAAACTTTTGGTATTGGTGTTGTTGGTTTATGTATAGTGATTGGAATTTATTTGTGTATATTGAATTTTTATATGATACGACAGCGGTGAAGTTCTCAAAATTTTTCTTTTTCTGTATATTGAATTTGTTGTAGAATTTGTTTCTCCTTTTGGTTATTTTCATCTCAAATTTTATTTTTTTTTAAATATATAAATTTAATTGACTCTATTATAATAATTAATCATGTTTTAATTATGAATAAAAATATTATATAGATAAGTGTTTTAGTATTTGTTAAATAATTTATTGTAATTATTTGTATCATATTAAATAAAATTACCTAACGACTAATTATAAAAGGATATAAATGTTAAATTACTAATTTTTAGATAATTTTAACTTTGAAAAGCAAACAAGATTATTATACATTCGGAGGTAAGGAAAAATAAATAAATAAATATGTCTTTCAGATTTTAAGTTTTAGTCACAATTCAATCTTTAGTCTTCAGCAATACTGTTCAGTTTTCAGATAAAAAAATAAACGACCTATTCGATTCTGATTGCTAAATGAAGAATCCGGAAGGTATCGCACAAACCAAAAGGCACATTCTGACCAAATAGGCAAGTGAAAGTCCTCTTTTCTAGATCTTTCGAAGCGATAGAAATTTGGTTGCACCGTGAAAATCCATCCAAGAAGCAGTAATATACATGTCTCGCTAAGTGCTGTAACACCTGATCAATAAATACTTGTGGAAAATGGTCCTTCCTTATCGTAGCATTGAGTTCGCGATAGTCGATGCAAACCCTCCATTTGGTGGTCATCTGTGTGGGGATCGACTCATGGGCTTCAGTAGTCACTATAATGATCCTTGATTTTTTCTGGAACCATATGCATTGGGCTCATCCACTATCTGAAATTGGGTAAATAATACCCACATTAAGTAACTTCAAAACTTCCTCCCGAACCGCCTCTTTCAAGTTTTGATTTAGCCTTCTCTGATTCTCTCTTGTAGGCTTAACATCATCTGCAAGGAGTCTGATGCATACAAATCGTAGGGTTGATTCCCTTGACATCTGCAATAGTCCACCCAATATCCATCTACATAACAAGGTCATTTCCTCAAACACCTGTTAGGTTCAACACAATATTTGGGCTTTGATTTTCCATGACTGGCGGCTCAAGGTCAGTAACATTAATAGGTGGAATTCTCTCTTCTGGGTCTCTTTGTGTTCTTGGTATATCATGACAATTATCGTTCAATGACAACAATTCAACTTCTTGAGACATTCTTCCTTTGCATAAACTAACACCTACAAAATAAAAGAAAACACAGATAATACAAACTAAACCCAAAAGATATGGAAGAAGATAGTTATAGAGAAGAAGAGAATGACAGAGGAGACTTAAGAAAGAAATGGACGAGAAAGAAGAGAGAATCAAGAATTTTATTATTTCTCCAGAACTGTCTTACAACAATGTTACCTCAGTCTTTATATCTCATCAACCTCACCCTTAACAAACTCAACCAATTAACTGACTTAACCAGTTAACTAACTAAAGTAATCCTTCCTACTATAAAACGACATCGTTTCTGCTCTCTCATGAATTCCAAAATGACAGTATATTTAATTCAACTAAACTCAGCGTTTTAATGGTTTCTATTTGTATCAATAGCCTCCCCTTCGAGTTCCTTGTCTTCAAGGAAGAAATTAGGAAACTTGAGTTGAAAATCATGAGCATACTCCCAAGTTGCTTCAGCTGAAGATTGTCCCTTCCAATGTACTAAGAATTGAGTCACCGCTATATTGTTCCGTTTCACCATCCTACGTTTCAAAATGGCTTGAGGAAAAATTGGTGAATCTGGCATAAATGGAAGAATCGGAGAAGCGTTTACTACAACATGTACTGGCTTCAGAAGTGAAACATGAAAGACATTATGAATTTGGGACTCAGGTGGTAGTTTCAGTTTGTAAGCTATTAATCCAATAATATCTTCAACTTGAAATTGAAAGGGCCCAAAATACTTTGGTTAAAGTTTCTGGTTGCCCTGATGGATGGTGACCTATTTGTAAGGCTGAAGCTTAACAAAAATCCAATCACCAATCTGAAACTTCCTATCACTTCTGTGTTTATCAATCATGTGCTTCATCTTGTGTTGAGCTCTCTTTATGTGATGTTGTAGTAACTTGATGGTATCCTTTCTATTCCTAAGACAAGCATCCATTGCCTTCACTTTGGAATCATGTGGAAAATATGGTACATGCAGAGGAGGAGGATATCCATATAACGCTTCAAATGGAGTCATTTGAATATTGGTATGAAAGGAAGTATTTTACCAATATTCAGCTAATGATAGCCAGTAAGCCCATGTGTGTGGCATTTCCCCAGCCATGCAACGAAGATAGGTTTCTAAACACCGATTTACTACCTCAGTCTGCCCATCTGTTTGTGGATGATAGGCAGTGGAGAATTGCAATGCCACTCCTTGCAACTAAAAAAATTCTTGCCAAAACCTGTTAAGAAAAATGGTACCCTTGTCACTAGTGATAGATTGTGGCATACCATATAGCTTGTAAATGTGATCAAGATATAGTTGAGCTATTGTTTGCACTGAAAATGGATGAGACAGTCCAAGGAAATGTGCGTACTTAGTTAGCCTATCAACCACAACAAGGATAACATTTTTTCTCTTGGATCTTGGAAGTCCTTTAATGAAATCCATTGTAATATCCACAAATATACCTTCTGGTATAGGCAAAGGTTGCAAAAGCCTCGGTGTAGCCATATGTTCTGGTTTATATTGTTGACAAATGTGATAGTCTCTAATAAAGTTTCTGACATCTTTCCATAATCCCTTCCAATAAAGCACTTAAGTCACTCTTTTAGCAGTCACTGTTACACCTGAATGACCACTTATAGCTGAATCATGAAAGAGTGACAACAGCTTATATTTCAAGGTAGCATCATTACCCACTACTAACTTTCCTTCCCTAGTCATTCTATTTCGCTGCCATTCATACTTGGAATGGTTAGTAGGATATTCTTTTTTAGCTGCAACTATACTCCTGAATATAGCATCTGTCTCCTAAGTTCCTTTAGTTGCTTGCAATAACTTTGAAGGTAGGAGGGTTGTAGTCAAGTTAAAGTTTTCAGGACTTGCAAGTCGTGATGAAGCATCAGCAACTACGTTTTCATTTCCCTTCCTATAACAAATCTCGTAGTCATATTGCATTAATTTTGCTATCCAAGCCTGCTGAGAGGGTGTAGTAACTCTTTGCTCCAACAGATGCTTCAAGCTTTGATGATCTGTCTTAATAACAAAATGATTGTTAGCTAGGTAAGGCTCCCACTTCTTGATGGCAAACAAAATTGCCAACATATCTTTTTCATAGATTGAAAGTAGTTGATTTTTTAGTGATAAAAATTTGCTAATAAAAGCAATAGGGTGCCCGTTTTGCATCAAAACAGCTCCTATTCCTAAACCAGAAGCATTTGTCTCTATCATGAATTGTTGAGTGAAATCTGGCAATGCCAAAATTGAAGCTGTGACCATAGCTTGTTTAAGTTGATCAAATGCCTTCTGAGCTGTCAAATTTCATTCAAAAGCATTTCTTTTTAGTAGATCTGTTAACGGTTTAGCAAGCTGGCCATAACCCCTCACAAATCTTCTGTAATAACCTGTTAACCCCAAAAATCCTCTCAATTGCTTAATATTTTTGGGTACTGGCCACTTTCTAACTGCATCAATCTTCTTAGAGTCAGTCATAACCCCGGATGATGTAATTATATGACTCAAGTACTCCACTTGTGTACATCCAAAAAAACATTTACTCTTCTTAGCAAAAGAGTGTTGATTCTTAAAATGTCTAAGATTGTCTTAAGGTGATATATATGATCTTCTTAACTCCTACTATAGACCAATATATCATAAAAAAAAAAAAAAAAACAAGAACAAACCTCCTTAAATAAGGTCTGAATAAAGTGTTCATTAAACTTTAAAAAGTAGATGGAGTATTGGTCAGCCTAAACGACATAACCAAAAATTCATAGTGTCTATCATGTGTCTTGAATGCTGTCTTTTCCACTGAATTCGGATGCATCCTAATTTGCCAATAACCAGACCTCAAATCTAGTTTTGAAAACACTTTTGCCCCTCCTAATTCATCCAGCAACTCTTCATTGACAGGAATAGGAAACTTATCTTTAATAGTGATATTGTTTAAAGCTCTATAATCTATACACATACGCCAACTGCCATCCTTTTTCTTGACTAATATCACTGGACTAGCATATGGGCTGGTACTAGTTCTTACTATTCCCGTATCTAACATCTCTTGAACCATCTTTTCTATCACGTCTTTTTGCATCCCTCCATGTCTATATGACATTACATTGATCGGTTGGGATCCCTCTTTAAGTACAATTTAATGGTCATGAACCCTTGTAAGAGGTAACCCTTTGGGCTCTTTAAAGACATCTTCATACTAGTTCAGCAGATCAACTAACTCTCTCCAATGAGAACTTTCCTCACTAACCTGTAACTCATACTATTCTGTGCTATCTTCATTATTAATCTGCTTGATTAGTTGTATTGAAACCAATTGAGGTGTCCTAGTAAGTAATTTACTAAAATGAGCTTCATCAATAACTGCCAATTCTTTCTTTTCTTCCCCTTACAGTACATGCTGCCTTCCATTCACAAAAAAAAATCATTTTCAGTTCCTTAAAGTTCCAAATAATATTTCTAAGAGTAGCCAACCATTGTGCACCTAAAATCAGATCATAGTTAATCAATTGCAAGGTATACACATTAGAAACAAAAACCTACCCTTGCATCTTCCACTCAAAGTTCAAACAAGTTGAAATGTACTCCAGTCCTTGCCCATTAGCTACTGTCACCTTCACCCCTTCTACTGGTTGTAACCTACAACCTAACCTACGAGCAGTTTTTTCACTCAAGAAATTATGAGAACTTCCTAAATCAATCAAGATATACAACCTTTTCTTTCCATACATTCCTGTTAACCTCATTATTTGATAATCAATACTACCATTCAAAGCATGTAATGATAACTACATTAAGTTTGGTTCCATATTTTCAAAATCAGTCTCTTCTACCAAATCCTCCTTTTCCTCCCTTGTATTCACATATAACTGCAACACAAATGCTTGTTTGGTCTTACACCTATGGCCCGAAGCATACCTCTCATTACACCAGAAACATAAAACTTTAGCCATTTTTTCATCAAAATCTTTATTAGTCATAGTCCTAGATCCTTTGGAAGGCTGCCAAGGTAGTTTAAGGACATTTGGTGTAGGCAAAATACCTGTGTTAACTCTGAGTTTTTGGTTGGTTTGGCTATTATTGCTTTGGTTTTGAGTGTTTGAAGGGATTTTGTGGGTTGTATATGTCGAATTTTGTTGGTTTGGAATTCTAGTACCAGGTTTTGGGTATCCTTTTATAGCAGCCACTGTAAATTCCTGTAACTTAGCTAATGAATATGCTTCAGCTAATGTCTTTGGCCTAAACATTCTTACAGCATTCTCTAACTCATCAATGAGCCTAGATAAGAAAAAACTAATGGCTTGGTCTTCATTAATTCTAGCCCTAGGATATTTCTCATCAAAAACATCCAAGTATTTTTGCAAAGAATTTACTTGTCTAAGATTCCTCAATTAAGCTAATGGGTCATCAAAAGCATGAGCTCCAAATCTAGAACCAAGTGCTTCCACGTACTCTTCCCATGTCACCGATGCCCTTTTTTTGATCTTGATGAAACCCTGGTGCCATCGAATCACCTTTCCCTCCAAATCAAGAGCTACAACCTTAACCCAACTCTCCTTCAGTGTTCCATCCACCTTAAAGAAATACTCAACCCTAAGAAGCCAGTTATCAAACTTTTCTCCCTTAAACTTAGGAAACTCCAACTTAGTACTTCTTCCCCATGGAACCTTAGTATCATCTGCCTTTCTTGAAGACTCCTTATTGACATGGTTCCTAGCTAATACCTCTGCATGTTGCAGACTCAACTCCCCAATCAAACTCTTAATTTCATCAATAGAATCTTTTAATAGTTGTTGTTGTCATCTCTCAGCTTCCTGGACCAATCGGACTACTTCACGCCTTAACTCCTGGTTTCGGGTATTTTCTGCCATGGCCAAGGATCGGTGCTCTGATACCAATTAATACAAACTAAACCCAAAAGATATGGAAGAAGATAGTTATAGAGAAGAAGAGAATGATAGAGGAGATTTAAGAAAGAAATGGATGAGAAAGAAGAGAGAATCAAGAATTTTATTATTTCTCCAGAACTGTCTTACAACAATGTTACCCCAGTCTTTATATCTCACCAACCTCACCCTTAACAAACTCAACCAACTAACTGACTTAACCAGTTAACTAACTAAAGTAATCCTTCCTACTATAAAACGACATCGTTTCTGCTCTCTCATGAATTCCAAAACGACAGCATATTTAATTCAACTAAACTAAGCATTTTGATGGTTCCCATTTGTATCAATAGACCAAGATTAAAAAAAAAAAAAAAACTATAAACAATGTACTAATTAAATTTACAATCACAATAAAATTTAATACAGTAACCAAATAAACATCCCCGACAACAAAGCCCAAATTTGTTGAATGATTTTACAATTACATGGCAAGAAAAACGCTTATTAATATTAGCAAATAAAACCTCACAAAGTTATAGTACAATAGACGTGGGATTGTTCCAGAAAGATGTTTTTTATTAGTTTATTATATCAATCTTCAATGTGAATAAATTGCCATAAAAAATAACTTAGTTGTAAAGATGTTTATTGCAAAAAATCATGTGATGCAAATCCAAATTATAAAAAATAATCGTATCTTGTTCGCGTTGATCTGTCAACCAAATTATCACTCCTATGTCTAACCTTATCGTCAAGAAAAGATATTTTTCGAAGTGGGAAACATAATGTTTTTTACGATATCAAAGAAATTGAATAAAAGTTACGATTATTAGTGGCCAAACTTATGGTCCTATGTTGTGATTAGTCATAAAATAAATCTGGTCAATATCACCAAGTTGCCAACGTTGGCATGCCAAAACTAAAAACATCAACATCTTGAATCTGATTAACCGGATTTCCACGTGTTAGACTGCAAATAACTAAGCTAAAAGAGTAGTAGTAATAACTAGCTTCTCTCAATAGTGAATACAAATTGTTATTGCAACAAATTACAATCTAATACTCACTACAATATAACATATCAGATATCATACCACCTTCCTTGTCACTTGGTAACAAGTGAATACTCATTTAATTTGATTAATTCATATCAGAGTCCACCAGTCCACCACGAATGGTATCTGAAAAAGGAACATCTCGGATATTATACCAGTAATATACATCTAAAATTTTATATTCTAATATTATAATGCTTGACCACATCTTCAACGTTATAATTTGTTACTAAATTTTTCAGATAAAATTATTTTTTTCTATATTGTCATTCACGTTTTTTAATATTTATTATTATTATTCTAATATTTGAAATAAATAGTCTTTCTACTTTTTTCTTTGGTATTTTAGGCAATCCATTACTAACAATACAACATCGAAGTAGGGTAAATCATAGAATTTTACCACCAATAAATAGAATATCACTGTTATTTAACTTTTTTTTTTGTTATTTAATCAATAATTGATTTAATTACAATTATTTTAATTATTTTATATGTTTATTTGATCTTGTAGATTAAAAATAGTAGTCTTTTTATCATTTGCTACCAAACATACAACTTCGATATAACTGATTTTAGTATATGCAGTATTTTTATTGCAAAAATGTGCAAGTGAATACAATCAAGATATTTAAATAATTATAGTACTCTTATGGTTTTTTTTTTTAAAGGTATTTCTTGTGGTGGGAATAAATACTTGAACCTATGACCTCTAAAGTAGAGTGCCTCAGTGGTGCACTCTCACCCAACTTGCTTGTCAATAAACAGAGGGCTAGGTTCGAGCATATCTGTTTACAAAATAGACAATTTTTAAATAGACCACAAGTGTGGGCAAATCTACTAAAAATCCCACTAGTTCGTAGGCAATTTTCCTATTATATATGGATAACTCTCTCATACCTATTAGCGAGTAACAATAGTAGTAGTAGTAGTCCGGGTTGTACCTTAGATGTCTAAATCATGAGGTTTCGATAATTGTAATATGTACTTGTACTGTAAAAAAAATAACTACTTGAATTTATGATATTATTAAATTAAAAATAATGTTAGACTTTATAATTTTTTTTTTCAAAATCTATATTCAAATAATATAACATGTGAATTATCAATATTTTATAGATCATGAGATGATGTAATAATTAATATGATATTAATAATTCTCATATCATGTCATTTGACTAAAAATTTGGGAAGCCTAGCATAGTCTCGTTAAATGAATGCTTTTTATTATCAAACCATATTAGACAATAACTTTAGTATATAATTTTATGTTTATAATTGAAAACAGCTAGAATTTTCTTTCACAAAAAAAAAAAAAAAAAAAAAAAAAAAAAAAAAAAAATTAATGGACAATTAAATTGCAGTTGTATGTTTATTTATATTAGACAAAACTAATGGAATATATAGATTTAAAACTCAACAATAGTAAATAATTACTATCTAAGACATTATAAAACATGATTTAATAATTATTCATAGTATTCGTATTATGTTTTTTTAAAGGTTATTTACATTATATTATATTATATATATGTGTAAATAATCAATATTAAAAAGAAAAAAAAAAGTCCAATTTTGTGTAAGATCCTAGTTTTGCCCTTAGGTGATGGTATCAAGTATCATGTTGACATCCACTGCCCATGATCAAAAGATATGTTCAATCTTCATTCAGGCTACAATGTGTGTGGCAATTTCCCCCACATATTTGTGGATAACCCTCTCCTGGTTCTAGGAGTAGGTTTCCAGGTCGTTCATTAAGCAGACTCTATTAGTAGGTATCAGTAGATATCTAATCTAGTGTTAAGAGTTGTATTTGTATCGAAAAAAAAAAGAAGAAAAAGTATCATGTTGACTTCATGGTCTGCCTACTTCTTTATAGGACTCCGATCTTTAATCATTTCAATGAGTATCTAAAGATATATTTTTTAGTTTATTTAAGATCTCACATTGTCTTAACTACCTTAATTTGGGAAGTCCATACTTAGGCCATTAATTTGACGTGCTCTCAAGTCTTATTTTATCCCAATTTGGGGACTTACGGGCTTTAAAGAGGATTTTCTTAATATCGGTCCTGGAAATACATATTAAAGATTTAAAGTTAATTTTACATGCATAAAATTTAAATTCATGATATGAGAGATTGTGTAATTAAGAGGAAACAACAGAAATTGACAACAAAAATAATGTTCCCTTACTAAATATGACCAAACTTTATAATTTTACTATTGTCGTCAACAAGTGAAATGGATCGACAAAAATATCTTTATTTTAATTTTTATTAACATAATAAAATTAAAAAAACTAAAAGATAATTTTGTATTTTTTCTGGTCTCCATCTTCGGTAACCTTTGTCTTCTTTGACCTCTACATTCTACTTCTATCTTTTCCGATCTCCATCTCCAATGAACTTCAGACACTTCTCCACCAATATATTTTTTCTTCCTCCTCATCTTCTTCTTCTTTCTCCTTTTGCTTCTTTCTTCTTCTTCCTCATTTTTCTTCTTCCTTTTATTTATTCTTTCTTCTCTTTCTTTTTATTCCTTTTTCTTTTTCTTCTACCTTCTCCGATGAATTTTTTTACCAAAACACATGTCAACAAATCTGTAGATATGTTATAGAAGGGGAATCAATGATGTGCCCCTTAAATAGAAGCATCATTGATGCCTCCTATTTAAGTCAATGACATCCCTATTAAGAGGAGTGACGCCCCATTGTCTTCTCTAATGAGAAGTTTGTCGGAGTTGAAGAAGAAGAAGAATAAGAAGAGAAAAAAGGAAAAAGGAAGAGGGAGGAGGAGGAAGAAGAAGAAAGTATTGTCGTCAATGGTTCATTATCGAAGAAGAAAACCATGCCAAAGAAAGAAGGATAGATAGAACAAGAAAAGAGAGAGGAGGAAAAGGAAGAAGAAGAAGTTTGGCTAGAGATGGAGTATCATTCGATGAGAAGCTCTATTCGACAAAATATTTTTAAGTTTATTTTTTTTATTTTTCAATATTTTTCGAAAATGATATATGGGTAAAATTTCAAATTAATGAAAGGTAATGACGTAAAATTGTATTGATTTTGAGTCTGATTAGTAAAATTATTGAGTTGAATCATTTTTAATTTTACTATTGAGTTGAATCATTTTTAATAAAGCTTACTTAATTTGGGATCACTAATCCCAAGAAATCGTAATTTAATGTTGTTTATAGCTTCTAAAAAAATATCAATTTTTCATTGGATGAAATAAATTTAATATGCAACTAAAATAATATGGATAAAATATATCTTTAAAATTATTATAATTAATTTGAAATTTGAAAAGGAGGAGATAATTCAAACCTCAAATTTCAAGTTGCAGCAGTATTTAAAAGGAAGAAGAATAAAGCATGCATAGCTTAGGAATGATGGGATATATATTGCTTCAGCCTTATAGATTAAAGTTTAATTCATTGGCTTAGGGGCGTTCGCTTGAAGCTAGCCGTCCTATGCCCACCACCTTTGTCTAAAAGAACCAATAATAAACTAAAGATAAGATGCCTCAATGAGGCAAAGATTCTTTGACAAATCACCCAAAGTTTTCTCTCATCATCCGAGGCTGGTCTTTGTAGCTTCTATAGGCCCGGGCCCGGGCCCCCCTTCCTCTCTCTATCTCTAACAAAAGATTTTATTTCTTTAATTAATAGACAAGTTGGCAACTTGCAGCCCCTCTAAATTGGCCTTTGGCCTACCAAAAGAGGCTAGTCGTTTTCTATAGACTTGATTGTCAAGGGGGTAGTGCTCTTCAAGTGGTCTAGACATGAATGAAAGTTTCCACCGAATTTTGTGATGATTATTTAAAGTTAAATGATGTTGCATGTAAATCAAAATATATTCCTTCTCTCACTTGATAATTGGATATTCGAAAAAGGGTTTTGACGAGTCGAATGATATTTGCTGTTTTTGCACAAATTATACTGGAGCTTTCCCTTAAAAGAGTGGGAGGGATAAAAAAACAAATAACGAAAACATTAATTCACCAAAGTGGCTCCACTATGCTATACCCCACTTGTTTATCCAATCCATTCGAGTTTACAGATTCAAGATGTTACTAAAATTTTCAATTTTGTTTTCCAATTTTGATTGATCAACAATCAACATTTAAATTAATTAAGCACTACCCGGAGCATTACATAGATAATTTAATAATTTTTTATTCTCATAATTGACAAAAATGTCTATCATTGATCAACTCAGGGTTGCTCCGACTTCATGAATACTCTTCTTACTTCCTAGACTAGGTCGAAGACTTTACCGATCAACCAAGACAAGCTTTTATTGGCAATCATTGATCTTCAGACAAATTTTCAACGAAGCAAACAAAGTCGATAGCCCTTGTTTGACAAACTGAGACCCCGTTGCTTGTCAGTATGACAAGACCTAACAGTCCACAATGGGCGCAATCTAATATTGCCACTGCAAAACCAACGTAAATCTATAACATAAAATTTTATGCTTTTTCCACAGAGAACTGTTGAATTCTCTTGCACAAGACGATGGAAAGTGTTGTCACTGACTTGTTATTATTTAATGACTACAACATTAATTTGTCCACAACACAAATATGCAAATAAAACAAGGCAGTAAGCTCTCATACATGACAAGATAAGGTTTACTTAATAGTTAATAGTGTGCCCCTTGATCACGCTAATAATTTTAATGTGATTTTTTTATTCATAAATTCTTCCCGATGGTTCGTTGATTGTGTAAATTCTGGCAGTATTTGATGTTTTTAGTTTATTTTCGTTCAAGAATGAGTTGAGTTTCGAAGATTTTTTAAGCAAATCAGGATAGTATAAGGTCGATCTACTTGAGAGCGCGAAATCACACATCAAGCGGAGGTTTCAAGCATAAGATGTCAACCCCATCCATCAGAAGTGTCCCGCCAGACGTGACCAGCGGACATACGTAGCGGATTGCAGCAGAGCTATCCATTAAAGGAATCCGCTGAATATAACCAGCGGAGACAAGTAGCGGGTTGAGATAGAGTTATCCGCTAGAGGAGTCTGCCGGACATAACCAACAGACACTAGTAGCAGACAAACACGGGAAGAACGAGTTTTATGCGAGAAAAAGCCCTAATCGAGGGAGGATACAAAAGGACCTTATTTTCTAGCAAAGAAGAAGCGGGAGAGCAAGGAGAGATACTAGAGATTACTCTTGGGAACAAATTGTTTATCAAGCCGGATACAAAATTGAATATTGATTTTAGAGTTCTCCATTGGAGATAGCCGAAGACTTTGGAGGAGTTCTACAAAATTCAAAGTTTCTTCTATATATCTCTCAGTTTTTCTATGTATTTAGAATTTGAATCTTTGATGATATTTATTGTTGATTCTTTAAACATGAACTAAGTGGCGTTTTTTTTTATTATTTATTTATTTTGGCGCTAGGTTAAAAATGGAATTTGATTTTTTATTAATGAAATAAAACATAGTTATTTTCCTATGAGATTTATTGTAGTATTGATGTGAATGTTCTTGCTCTTAATGCTTTAAATGCTTGACCACCATTTCATTGATTATAAATTTGTGTTTTAAGGACTGAAAAGTGACACATGCAATATATTCGATAAAATGTTTACCATGAGTTAAGGATTGTATAGAAATTTAACAATTCAATTCATGTGTCTTATTTATTAACTATTAAATCTTAATGCATGTTGGTATTAGTCTTAAACATCGAAACATAGTCTAAGATACTATAGAGATAGACTTGATAAGGTCGAAAGGAACATTTAAAATACAAAAGAAGTAGTTGGCAACAATACTAATTATAATAACTTTTAGGAAAGGCGTTTTACATGGTTAAAAACAATCAAGAGAAATCAAAACCCCTAACATACTCTCAATTATAAGAAGTTTCTCTTAATTTCTCTGCAATTCATTTAACCTTAGGTAGGTAATAATTATTTAGGTTTCACTTATCTTTCAAATTCAGTTGTTGAATAAGGTTAGAGAGATACAATTTTAGTACTTGGAATTGGTTCTTTTAACAAGGATCCTTTAGGACGATACTCTAAATGGACTCTAAATAGAGAGATACAATTTTAGTACTTAGAATTAGTTCTTTTAACAAAGATCTCTTAGAACCATTTATGTTATTTGTTGATCGTGTACACTTACACGAAATAAAATTGGATAAAAGAATATGCCAACATCTCTTAGATTTAAACTTTCGAGGTTATGAATTTAAATAATTTTCCCTTCAAAAAAGTGGAATTTATTGTAATATTAAAAAAAAAAAACTCTCATTCATGCATCACGAGTGATGATATGCTAGCTTAATCACAAACAATATGGTATAATTGACTAAGGTTTTTGGCTAAGAAATTTTTACAACTTTAGCTGTTTAAGTAGAAAGAGTGTCAACGTATATGTATTTATATATATAAATACAAATTTTTGTATTGAAATCATCCTTTTTATATGTGCACAAAGCTTCTCGAAGGGTCAAACCTATGGTACGTACTACATAATTGAGGTTATACATATATATATCACCTATGGTTTTCTGGCTATTTCGAATTAAATTAATTTTATGCATGTAAGAACATACATGTGGCTAAATCTCATCCCTACAAACATACATACAATCATATGATTCCTGGATATTGTTGCCTAACATATCCTTAACTGATACGTTCCAGTCTCGTGTGCATCACAACTCTGAAAGCTCAACAACCTAACATGGAGACGTGGACAGTATAAAAAAAACACTTGCCAGCCAATGATATTCAGTTCATGAATCATGCTCGCTTCAGCATAGATATGATGCTGGTGGCCCACACCAGAACACAACCCCGTTGGCTTGTAAATCAACCCATAACGTTGACCATACTTAAAAATTATTATCATCAGACGGTCGAGATGAATTGATGGTTGCAGTTCATATATGGTCATGGACTTATGGGCCTAGTAGTTCGTTATATATGTTTTTGTGGGCTCCTTTTGCGCAGAACGAAGAACAAAATAATCACCGACTCACTTTTGGAAATTAATTGTGAAACATTTTTAACGTTAACTGAAAATGGAATTGATGACTAGAACAACTTACCAGAAATGGGCACTGGCATCTTTTCCTGTATGATTGAGTCTTCCTAGAAATTCCATTACCGTTCTACGGTTCTGCCAGAACCAGACCGAAATGTTGTTGTTGTACGTACCCTTTTTCTCTCTATAGATTCTCCTCCCTCGTCTACAAATTCAAACCAAACCCCACACGACAAACACAACCGGAAGTCAATTGCCCTTATCTGGGGGACCATGCCCCAACGACCATATATACCACTACTAGTTCTTGCAAAATTATTGCAAACTTCGAAATAAGGTCCAAATTTTTATTGCTTTCTATTTTCTCCTTAAAAGTAAACCCTAAAAACTCTTGGGATCTTGGCTACAATTGATCTGATCTAGGAATAGTTTGATACATTGTAATTGGAATAGAAAGGAGGGGAAAAGCCCAATTTAGTGCAATCAGATTGGAGTAAAAAGTCAAAAGTATAGATTCCGCAAAGACGATATCGGATGGACCGATGGAGCTGACGCATAACATAGTTTCTTTTGTCTAATTCATTGTAGGAAACAAGATTGTCACTAAAAGGATGAAAATAAAAGATTCGCAGCCAAGTAGAGTACTTGATGTCCAATTCTCTACTTTACACTCCATTCTGTTACCAAATAAAAAATAATAATAATTACTTGGCAGATATTAGTTTCGAATAAAAGAAAAGTAGAATCTTTTTACATAGATTGAAAAAGACAACAATATCCTCAACTCAAACATTTATGTACACCTGCTGCATTGACTACAATGGCATTTTTTTGATCGACCTCGCAATTCCAACATTACCCAAATGAAATCACGTGGCATGTTCAGTCAATCCATTGACAAGAAGAGAGGATAGTTTCGGTGATACACATTCAAAAAAAAAAACCAAATAAACGAAATTTTAAAAACAGAATACTCACAGAAATTAAAAAAAAAAAATTAGAAATATCATTTTATTTGTGTTCAGTTGAGTAGTTGCTGTTGTTGTTGAGTTTTGTTTTGTTTTGTTTTTTAAATCACCTGTGATTTATTGTCACCGTCCCGTGCGAGTCCCTCGGAGACAGAGGCCAGCTTCTGGAGGTTTAACTTGACAACGGTGTCTGCAAAGAGACGCGTGTCCTCCTCTGTGTTTCCTTCAGGCACATCAACGATGTAAGATTCCAAAACGACGGTCCAGATCCTGCCTTCACGATTGAAACCATGCACTGTAGTGACCGACCGGTAATTTCTCAACCTGTGCTCCCCTCCTATGATACTAAAGCCCGTGACTTGGCGGTCGTCGTCCAGAATGTCGAGCCTCTCCGTGCTGGTGGCTGCCGGTAGCCCGGAGATGACGTTGACGTCCCTAGTAGACCCCATCGTCATTACGAAGTTGTCTGGGACCGAACAGCTTTTGATGAAGTGCTTGTACGTCTGGGGCTTGTCGAAACGTCGGACTATGGACCAAACGACGTCGCCGGGCGCGTTGATTCGCTGTGCGAGTAAAGAGGAGCATTGGTTTGAGTGGAGTTGGTACGTGTGGAAGTCCGCGCTGTGTTGTTTTAACTCTTCGAACTCTTCAAGGGACAAGCCGGAAGGAGTTGTTAAGTGGTGGGTTGTGTATGTTTGGTGGGTTTCTGGGTCTGGGTTCGGGCTCGCCATTGAAGAGGTTTCTGGTTGATTGTCCATTGAGGAGGGGAGAAAGAGAGAGAGAGAGAGAGAGAGAGAGAAAGGAGGGTTTATTTTGGGTTTATAAGAAAGGTTGGGGGTAGAAAAGGAAAATGAAAAATGGGTATTTCATTTTATTATGTTATTTCGGCTTTAGTTAATGAATTTTTATAATAATAATAATAATAATTTTTTTTTTTTTTTTGTGATGAACAAAATGAAACGGTGTTATTTAAATAAGTTTTAAGAATAAAAAATTAAGGTTTTTTTTTGGATGTAGGGAAGCTGTCAAGTGGGTGAAGAGGACAGGTGGGTTAGGGCTCAATGGCTTTGGCATTGGTTGCTTGACAGATCAAACCGGCTTCTAAGGCTGCAAGCCGAGCCGCCTTTTACTTTTCTTTATTTTATTTGTTCATATTAAGGATGGGCAATCAAATCATTAAACCGATCAACCTTGATCAAACCAAATCATCAAATTGATTAAAGTAGATTGATTTAAGTTCATAAAATGAAATAAATCATTTGGTTGGTCAAAATCAATTCAAATGGCTTGGGTTGATTTGTGGAATGTGTATTATCAGATCAGATAAAATAAATTAAATAATTATATATATGTTAAAAAAAATATAATAGAATTAACCAAATTTTATATTGTATATTACTTTCTCATTCTACCTCCAACCTTTTATCTTTTTTTTTTTTTTTTTTCGTTAATATATCCGCAAGTTGTCGATAACTAATTCTTTTCCGTTGTCATTAATTCTTTTAAGAGTTAATAATATTTCGTTCTGCTTAATTTAATCACTAATTTTGTATTTCTATCTTTAGTGTTGGTAACTAATTCTTTTCTATTGTTACTAGTTCTTTTAAGAGTTAATAATATTTCATTATACTTAATTTAATCACTATTTTTGTATTTCTTTCATTAGTGTTCAAAGGAGAATGCGAGACATGATTTCACTTTATTCATGGCTTCATGTTGTATAATTCATTTTTAGCTTATGTGAATTGAATATGCATATTGTTTGAAAGTGCATATAAATTTAATTCATAATTTATCTTTCATATGATTTGTAGCTTTATACAAAATAATTTATCTTCTATCAGTTGGAACTTAGATGTATATTAATATATAATCATATCCTAGATAATATATTATCATGTCATTATTATTTTTTTGGATAAATTATGCCATTTAAATTATGATATATAGTAATATTGTCTTTATACTTAAAGTTTTTATTATAATAACATCACATTACTTTCTCATAAGTAAGTCGATCTGTTATTTTATTATTTTTCTTGTATATCAAATAATTGTAAGAAATCTTAGTTCAAATAATAATAATAATAATAATTATAAGAAATCTAATTCTTGAGACACAACTCTGTTGTCGTTTATTGATGATGACATAATGAACAAATTTTTACAATGAAACAACTTGAAAATTTAAACTATTTTAGTTGAATCTTAAATCAAAACCGATTTTTATTGGTTTGGTTTGGTTTTACCTTACGATTGGATTGGCTTGGTTTGAGTTGTAAATTACTAACCCGATTAGTTAATGAGTTGGTTTGGGTTGGGTTTAATTAATTGGTTTGGCTTGGTATACTTTACCTTATGATTGGTTGGTTTGAATTGTAATCTCCTAATCTGATTAGTTAATGGTTTGGTTTAGATAACATCAAACCCCACCCAAACCAACCCATGCTCACCCGCTAAGTATAAACAATTTAAGATAAAAATAATTTCGTTAAAACTAAAAGATGAAAAAAATTACAAAATTAACTCTAAAATTATGAAAATTTATATTTAACCATACATAATACTTTTCATGTTTGTAATGTATTCTAGAGAGGGAAAGAGAGGAGAGAGAGAAGGAAGACCCCGATAAAATAGGAAGGAGTTGCCATAGAAGAAGAATCCCCGACGAAAGTAAAAAAGCGAAATGTTTTGAACATGGGACAAATGTTTCACGTTAAGTCTGAATGAGATGTTTCCCGATGAGTGCGTGATAATTTTTTTGTAGGTTACTTTTTTTTTTTTTTTTTTTTTTTAGATTTATATTTCACGTTCGGCAATTTTTTTAGACATTTCATGCTGGACATTGATATTTTACATATGTATTTCATGTTGCAAAATCTATGTGTGATCATGTTGCAAAACAACGAGTAAAATCTAATGTGAAACATTGCAACTCAAGCTTCACTTTTTTCAAATTTATTTATTTTAACTTTCAACCATTGCAACAAACAACCAAAATTTACTAACTAAATGATGTAATAAAGGAAATAATTCAAATAAGAGTTTTTTTTCCACATCTTCAAGACAAACGGTGAGACTTTATCCTGTATTCTCAATTTTGTCAAATCTTTTTTCCCAAAAGCTTTTCAATGATGTTTTTTTTTTTCCAAATCTTATTGCTTTAACGATTGACATGGATCCCACCACAAAAAATTTAGTTTACAGTAGTAACATTCAATTAGCAACACGCAAGAGCTTCATCTTGCCAAAAGTCATCCATCATAACTTGCAGAATGTGTTTTGTGGAATGACTTAAGCTTCCGATAACTTAGAAATATAAGATGTCAATAGAGATGCATACATGATAACATACCATTGTTGTGTATGTTGTTAAAGGCAACATGCTATAATGCCAACTTCATGTTGTTAAAAGAACGTATTATAATTTATATGACAACGCATGCACACAAATCCGTTGGAAATAATAATATATTTGAGAGATAGATATTATAGCAAACTTGCTTTTAGAGTTAGAAAATAGAAATAAAAGGAAGGTAGAAAATAACATGAAAGGGTATATTTGTAATTGTAAGATTATGAGTGAAAAAATAATAATTTGGTTAAAAACATGAAAAATATAGCATATTTAGCTGAAAAAAATTTACTAATTTTAAAGATTAATTTATTTTGGCACTTTTAATTACTTGCATTTTTTAAAATAGAAGTAAAAAAACATCTTCGCCAATGATAACAAGTGTCACGATTCACCAAATGTATACGTACAGTGTGAAACACATAAGATATAAGAAAAAGTTAAAAGAAAAAAATGAAATTATATATATATATATATATTTTGAAGTGTGAAATGATATATTTGTATTGTAAGACTGTGGGAGTAAAGAAATTTTAAAATTTGATTGAAAACATAAAAAATATTGCATGTGGTTATAAACAAAATTTCAAAATTTTACAAGGTTAATGTTGATAATTTTCATATGTATTAAGCGATGATGATAGTCGTCACTCCACTCACAAATGTGCAGTCACTTAAGGATCCTAATTTTTTTTTAGTCTTTTTTATTTTTTGGATATCTGAGACTGATTCAAAGATCTATCGAGATCAAGCGAAATGGAACACTAGTGACATAATCCGAGGAACTGCTCCTATACGAGAGGAATCAACTCATGCGGGGATAGAGGAGCAATCCACATTAGAGTGGGAGGTCTACCCACACAAATTGGTGGAGGGAAGAGCTACTGCCGGATGTAGAACCATTCCTCATGGTATGGGGCTGTGACGTTCTTACCAAAGATGACAGTAGCCAGCTACTAGTCTTATTTTATGTTGTTAAAGTTACAAAATTTTAATTTAGTCTTTTAGGGTTTTTTTTTTTTTTTTAAATTATCATTATTTGTATTTTCACTTGTACGAAGTTTATATTTTTTTCTCAGCTGTTGACTTACCATGATAACAAAAGGCACCTCACAATTCTGGTTCCAACTCCAAGGAAAGTTGGCTGCCCTTTGAGTACAATAGACAATTAGATACACATCTTCTCAATTAATCCTAATATTATTTTACATGTGATAACGTTGCATTCCTGTATATAAAAAATTCAAGGGTTGGTATATGGCCTATAGGCCATGCTTATGGTGTAGGCTAGCACATCATACCGAATTGAAGTTTAGTTGATAATTTAAAACAAATGAAAATCTTAAAAAAAAAAAAAAATTGAAAGGCGGTGGATTCTTCAAAAAGGTAGGAAAATTAGTCGAATCCATTCAATTAAATATTTATGTAAATTCATTTCCTTTTTCTAGAACCTATTATGTAATTTCATATTTTGATCTCACTTCCAGAATAATTCTCTTCCCATCCGCAACATTTAATAAGGATTTATAAAACATCTTGAAGTCAAATGAAAGCTTTGGAATCAAATTATCCAGGTCATCATAATATTCTTTAATCATGATCAAACATGAGAGCAAGCCCCAATTCTCACCTCAACATGCATGATTCCATTACTAGCTACTTGATATCACATTTATATACAAATTGAGTATATATATTACACACTTGTTTATGGTGAAATGCTACTAATTACAACAGAATTCAAAATACAAACTTCTTTTTTTTGAACTGTTCCCGATTAAACTTTTGGTGCAAAGATTATGGGTCCTCCATTGATATGGTTTGGCATGTTAATCATACCCATGGAGGACCCATAATCTGTTCTTTACCATTTTGAGCTTTTGAAGACTTGAGGTTTTATGCCAATAAAATCATTAATAAATTAACTTCTTATAATTTAATTTTCTTAGTACTAACAATTGATCACAAATCATCACCACCCAATATTGATTGATAGTAAAGAGCTCTCATTGTGCTTGATAATATTTTAAATTTAAGTAGTTAATCATAAATAGTATTTAAAAATATGATGTCAATATTACCATTCATAACTATGATTTATACACTCATTTTATAAGTATACCTATATCTAAAATTTAAAAATTAAATCATCACTATAAATACCCAATTTAATACCAATATTACCCTTATCCACCCATAAATATGTTCTACATACCTATTTTGTAAATACCCCCAATATAAAATGTAGAAGAAGCATAATAAAATTAGGTTTCTTTGGTTCTTATATATCTTTTTCTCGATCTTTGGGTTCTCTATTTCTTTGCATTCTTTAATTTTATAATTTATTCCTTGAAAAGTCATTTTTATTAGCAAAACCCTTTTTTTAATCTTCTTTTATCTATGTTTTCCTTAGCTTTTGTTCGTTTTATTCTTATCCACGTAATCTAAAAATAGCACCAGCAGCATCCTGCCTAATTCAAAAGGTAGAGTTCAAGGTGTAAAACCCATAAAAAAAATAGGAGATATGGGCGATTTTTTCACTAAATATGGGTAGATTTTTCCTGATTTTTGAAAGCAGCATTTCGAGCTGTGCAATAGAATCCTATCTTAGATAAAGTCTTGACAATTATCTGACCAAAGTGTTAGTTGGTAAAAAAAAAAAAAAAAAGGCATGATGCTGCTTTCTTGAATGCAGTATAAATCACCATGATATGAGAAGAAACTAGACATGGGTGGGTCATCGATATGGAGTATAATATTTATCGGTTTATGGAAATATTTTTTTTTTTTTTTCCCATTCTGAGTCAAGAAATTCCATTACTAGAGTAACAAGACATCTGTGAAATTTCAACGCAATAGTTTTGCTGGGCTAATCAATAGCAAACTTCACAAATCAATTTATAAGATGATGATGTATTTCATGATAAATTTTGATACTTGCAATTGAAGTAGAGTTTAATTAATTAGGATATCATAATACACATTTTCGCGCTTTATCTTTTTTTTTTTCTTTTTTTAAATAAAGACTTTAAAAATGGGTGAAATCAATAAAATACATAGTATTTGATTTATTTTTAATTAAGGTAATTCATCTTTATTAATAATTTTGTGTAAGGATTTTTTCCTAATTAGAAATTTTAATATAATATGGTTGTATAAATAGGGTCTTTTCATAATTAAAAATTTTAATATGATATGGGTGTATAAATCATATTCATGGTGGAGAAAGCAATTGATCGCAAATTTAAAACAGCAATTTAGTCACATTTAGTGAAAATTCAAACTAATTAGTGATAGGTAAAGAGCTATTGTAGGTTTGGGCGTGTTAACCATACCCATGGAAGATCCACTGCTTTGGATAATAGGTTCATAGTCATAATCAATCTCTTACATTAAGGTTTGGATTTTGAAGAATACTAAAGAATTATGATTTTGCATTGTTAATATTACTCTATCAACATTCACATGAAGTGATTAACTGAAGGACTTTAATATAATCAGTGGGTAGAATTTTAAGGATTAAATTAACCATTCGATCGGAATTAAACACACTTAGATGGTAACTTATTACAATGTAAGGAAATATATTATGATTTCAGTTTAAATTAATTAATACGAAATTTTATTGTTATAGAGATTTAGAAAATGATGAGGCAAAGCAGGACTAACAACCCAGAATAAGAATATATATATATATATATATAGACACACACTACAGTCATGGTTATGGGGTTTTGAGATGTGCCTGATTCTTAGTTACAAATAAGAATCCTTTTATATATATATATATATACAATTTAACAATAGGAAATGACATTAAATTATGGGATCAATTGTAATAAGCATAATTCAAAGTGCAATAAGTATTTCTTAACCTCGCCATCAGATATCAAAAAATGGGAAAAGCCAATTTGAAAAGTTGTTTTTTCATGCTTAACTGATTTTTATTTTATTTTTATATTTTTTGTTAAGGCTCTTGGCTTTCACTTGTAATTGTCAGAACTATGACATAATCAAGCTTGACGAAAGAAAGGAATATATGCTTTTCTGGGGTATTTTCATTTGTTGGTAAGCACAAATACAAAGTACTGCCCTCTTGACTAGTCAATAAAACGACCCTTTTTCATAAATAAATAAACAAATAAAATGACCCATTTTATTTCACATTCAAAAATAATTTTATAAATTAAAAGCATAATTCTGAATATTTTAAAATAGAATGAATTTTTTTAATAAAAAAAGCATCTATATTCTAATGTGTTAGAAGTTTGTTACGATTGATCAAAATAAATCACTACTTGTGAAGGGAGAAAACTTGTTCTACAAAACTTGTACTTTTAGTGATATTATAAAATGGGATGTGATTTAAAAAAAAAAAAAAAATTGCGTTAACTCCCTCACTTAATGTGAAGTTATACCTACATGCAAAAACTCCCTTAATTACACAAATCTTCATTGGATTCCATTGACCCAGCGTTGACCATTCATTGACCAAACCCTTGACCAACCTTTTTCTATTAAAATTCACTTTTATCCCCTGTTTTAATGATGAAAAGTCACTTTTACCCTATTGTAAGTAATACTTCAATATTTTTATAACAAACCGTACGTAAAGGTTTATGAAAAAATTAAAAAAAAAAAAAAACAAAATAACAAAATCGAGAAAATTAAAATAAATCCACATTGCACTTTCTTTTTCTTAAAAAAAAAAAAAGGAGAGATACGGCATCATCTTCTTATTCTTCACCCAAATCGCCAAACTTCTTTGTCACCCAAATCACAAATTTCTTCATTGGTCTCTCTCCCCGATCATCAAACATCATCTTTTCTGTTTCCTCATTGAAATCATCATCCAAACAAAAAACACAAACTTCACTGTAACACAAAAAAGGAGAAATTGCATCAACCGCCTAACTTTATGTGAAATTACACTTATATTCAAACTATCTTTTAATTGCACAAACCTCCTTTAGATTAAATTGACTAAATGCATGGTTGAATTATGGATAGTCAACGGTAGGAAGAGTAAAATATACTTTTCCGATATGACATAAAATAAATAAAAAAATTAATCCTAGACCAATTGTAACAAGTCACATTACATTCTAATAATTTTAAAATTAAAATTAAAATGATTAAAATTTTAACAAATGTCATAAAAATTAAAAAAATAAAAAAGAAGAAGAAGAGATCTAGTTAGACTAAATCTCTAGAAGAAGAGATCTAGTTAGACTAAATCTCTAGAAGAAGAGATCTAGTTAGACCAAATCTCTTATTCTTAGAAATCGATCCAATCTTACATGGAGAAGATTAGATCTCTTCCATGAGATCTTCCAGAGATCAGTGACCTCTTTAAGATAAGTTTTTCTAGCAAAAAAAAAAAAAAAAAGAAAAGAAAAGAAAAATTGATCTTGAAAAAAATCACCAATCTTCATGAGATTTTCAAGAAGGAGATCGATTTTGTCTCCTCCATGTATTTAAAGGAATTAGATCGATCTCTAAGAAGAAGAGATTTGGTCTAACTAGATCTCTTCTCCTTTTTTTCATTTTTTAATTGTTATGACTTTTTTCTTAAATCTTAATCTATTTAATTTTAATTTTAAAATTATTAGAATGTGATCTAGTTTGTTAAGATTGGTCTAGGATTATTTTTTTATTTATTTTATATCGCATTGGAAAAGTTCATTTTACCCTCCCTATTGTTAACTACTCGTTAGCCAACCATTTTAATCAACTTAATCTAAGGAAGGTTTATGCAATTAAGATATCTTTTGGATATAGGTGTGATTTTACGTATAATCAGAGGAGTTAGTATAATTTTGTTTTTTAAAAAAACTTCAAATAAAGAACAAAAAACTTAAAAACCATGAAGGATTAGGAGGATATTTGTTTTGGAGGAAGGGTTGAAGATTGCTTGGTTGGCTTCTTGAAAAATAAAAGGCGTCCACATCATTCCACGCCTGGTCCAGCCATGCAAACCATTTCCTTTGTGTATAAACGTACATATTACATGGTAAACTCATAATAAATCTCTGAATTTTAAATTGTATATTCCATAGTTGACCCTCTTATATGGTTTGAAATGGTCAATTAACTGCCAACAAGTCCTAATTAAATAAATATATTTCAATGGACATGAAGCATCCAACAAGCATCCATGACTACTTGTTCCCTTTCACTTTTTATTTTATTTTATTTATTTTTGGTTTGTGATTCTTATCCAACAACTTTTCCTCCACCATTATTGTGAAAAGTAGTACAGAGAACTAGTCCAGATCAAATCCATTCACATCAAGATTCGTGAGCAAATATTTGAGAGGAATCCGTTTTTGTTTTCATTCAATTTGAAGGTAACAAACAATATATGTCGAAAAAAAAAGAAGTAACAAACATAAGTGAATTAAAGAGTGGATCATAACCTTTAAATTAATAAAATAAATAAATAAAAATTATTTTTTAAATGAATATAATCCGACTCTTATACAAAAGAAAAGAATATTGTAAAGTCACGAAAAAAAAAAAAAAATTCTTGAAACGGTACGATTGTTTAAATGATTTCCTAATATTCCATTCCAACAGTATCCAACAATTAGTTATCAGGTTGCCGACCTAATTGAATTAGCAGAGACTAGCTACCATAGACTTTTGGGGGCTGTCCCCTACGATTTCAATCACTTGTTTTTTTCTACTAATAACAACAATACAAGGACTTTTGAGACCTAAAAATTTATGTTAGAAGAGGCACATTATCAATGATTTTTCTGTCCTCTCAAAATGATAAAAATTTCATTGTCTATTTTTTTTTTCTTTAAAGGGAGAAATCCAAAAAACCCCTGAAAAAAAAATAATATCAATGTAACCCACTTTTTGAAAATATTAGCTAAAAAACCCCCCTACCGTCTCCCAAAACCGGTTTTCATCCAGATTTAAAGCGGTTTTGTGAAAAAAATAATAAAAGACCAAAATACCCTTATAAATTTAAAAAATAAAAAAATAAAAAACAAACAATTAATCAATTACCAAATTATCCTTTGATAACCAAATTAAAAAAACATTAAATAAATAATAAATTAATTTGAAAAAACCAAAAAATTAAATAAATATAAATAAAAACTAAATAAATTAAATTTAAATAAAAAATTAATTAATTAAATTTAAATAAAAATTTTTTTCATCAAATCTTCACCATCCATTTAAAATGGACGGTGGAGATTTTGAAAAAAAAAAAATAATGGAGATCCAATCCCAGACTGGATCTCCACCATCCATCAATTACCATGGACGGTGGAGATCCAATCTGGATTGGATCTCCACGATCCAGTTCTATCTCCAGTTGAGCTTTAACATCAATCTCTAGTTGAACTTCAACATCAAACACATCATTATCATCATCAACAACACATAAAGAAATTGATCAAATAACACATCAACAACAAAAAAAAAAACCCAGATTTCCATCAACAACAACAAGAACAGTGCCCGCAAATCCGCCGCCGCACCGCTCCACGATGACGATTTACAGCCGGCCAGCCGTTCCTCACCGTCTTCTTCGTCTCCTCCACGAACTGCGTCGGAAACAGCGCCTGTAACGCACCGCCTTACCACTCGACGCAACGGCGCACGGCTCTGTTCCTCACCGTCCTCTCCATCTCCTCCACGAACCGCGTCGGAAACAGCGCTTGCACGATCTGATCTGCACCGCCGCACCACTCGGCCTGCGAATCTGGGTGAGCGACATGGCATCTGGTTTGAAGGTCTCCTACTTCGACCATGTTGGCGAACTTCAAGTGCGCGAACGTTTGGGTTCATCTAGGATCGAAGAAGAAGAAAAAGAAGAAGAAGAAGAAGAAGAAGAAAAGGAAAGGAGACAGTGGCTGATGAAGAAGAAGAAGAAGAAGAGTGAAAGAGAGAGAGAGGGACACGGTGGTTTGACAGAGAGAGAGAGAAAGAGAGAGCGTGAGCTTGAGAGAGAAAGGGAGAGGCTGAGATTTTTTTTTAATTTGTTTTCTAATTTTTTTAATTTGTTTTCTTTTTTTAATTAAAAAATTACATATTATATTTGAGCTGTAATTTACTATTTATGATAGCATTCAATTACCTTTTTATCCTCAATATTAATGGATTCGTCACTTTTTTAACCGTTTTACTATTTCAATTGACGGTCGGACCTTTTTGGTTAATACTTTCGAAACCGATGGTGGTTTGATATTATTTTCATTTTTAGGGGGCAAATTGATAATATCCCTTTTTTAAATATATGGTTCTCATATTTTCTAACAACACTAATTATAAAATTTAAAAATTTAATTAAAAACTCCTCTCCTCTTTTAATTCACCGTTGGCAAAGTCTTATGTCTTGATAAGATAATGAAAAATTGTTCGATTCTCAAAATATTTCTCTATTTTTTCACAAAATATTTCTCCATAATCGTACTCTTATATATATATATATATATATATATATATATTGTAATGACCCTCAATTACCATGATTGTCTTTTGTCTACGTGGAGTTTGGCCTTGCCCTCGAAGGAGTGTGATGTAAATTGAATGTTGTCATATCTTTCTTAAATCATATATCTGAGTGTGCGCACTAATTTAATAATTTCAGTTTTTAACTTATCAACCATTAGATTAATTTACTTTTACATGCTTTAACTTAGTCAACATCTATCTATATTCAATCAATATCCCACAATCATGTAGAGACTTAATTAACTTTAGAATATATTGAGGAGTTAATTATTATATATAATAATTATTATCAACCTTTACTAGATTGTCCAAAATTTTAAAATTTATATCCAAATGATTTAAAAATTAAATTGTAATCAACATATTATTCATCGTTATCTTATCTCTAATGACTTGGTAGTATTTATAGTTCTCATATCACACTATTTACACATGAATTTTGAATTAGAATCAAAGCAATCTAAAATGCTACCCTTAATAATTTGGCTTTATTAATTGTTGGGGGGAAAAAATTAGCTTCCCATAATTCAATTCACCCAAGTGATTTGAATTCCACTTGATTAGAATTGAGTTTGAAACCAAACCCATAAATTAAAATAGCATTTTCCTTTAAAAAGAAGGCCCAAATCTGATTGTTCAGGAAATTGAGTTGCAAAATATTTATACTACCCCTGCCAAGAGGTGGGAACTAAGGCTAAGGAAAAATCAATTTTGGACAGAAGGCAAATCTCTTAAGTATCATCATATAAGTTGTCTCGTCAGAGAATCAGAGTTGTTAGGATTAGGTTCGGACCTAAGCTGACACACTATAGTAGCAGCAGGAGAGCAACAAAGCAGCAGATATCAGAAAGTAGATGGGAAAAAGGAAAAGTTTTGAGTGCGTTACATGGAACATCTATATGATCAACAAATGAGAAGGAGTCGTGTGCCTATTTAGCCAAGCCAGTCAAACGCGAGGTAGGAGACATGGGAGGATGAAAGTGACTGGACAAATGAGGCAAAAGCGATAAGACATCAAAGGATGAGCTAAGGGAGCTCAGAAAGGGAGTTAATCGAGAAAAATGGAAGGAAAAGGGTATACCCTAGTAGATCATGACACTATAAATACCACACCATTTTTCAAGAGTAAGAAAGGTAAGAAAGCAACTTGGTTAGTAAGTTAAGATATATCTTGGAGTTCTCTAATGTTTGAAGGAACCTCTAATAAGAGATTTCCTTACCAATATTAGTTGATACTTTGGGATTCTCTTTATATAATGCTCTAGATTATTATTTCTTCTTATCATCATACTTCTTCTACACTAAATTCCCTTTTGGCATAGCTACAGGGGGTGGAGGGGGGCGACGGGCAGTGGAGTGGGGGAAGGGGGGGTTCTCTTTGAAAACTGTACTGACTTGAGCGTCGGATGGTTTTCATCAGAAAAACTTTGGCGACCCTTGACCCCAGTGTTCATCTTATAGGTGGCCTAGGGGAGCAACATCATTCCGGAAAAAAAAAAAAAAAAAAAAAAAAAAAAATCCCTTTTACAGAAGGGGAGTCCGAGCATCCAAGGGGATTTCGATAATCTCTCCTACCAACTCGAATCATCTTGGTAACCAATTTCAATTTATTGTTGGTGTGATTTAGTATTTCCACTTTTTGACATCAACATTAATAAGGTGCATACTGGTTCTTATTAGTTACTACTACTACTACTACTGTTATCATTTTTATTTTTGAATAAATTATTACTATTAATATTAAAATGTCAGGTTGTATATTGAAGTACAGAAACTTAATGAAAAAGCTTTAAATTTAACAAGAGATATGAGCCTTATAATCAGGAATATTCATAATGTAATAGAGTGAAGGTCCTTTTCCTCATGCAATATGAAAAGCAAATTAGCGATGGCTTTCATGCTTCGAGACGACGTCATGATCACAACTGACAACTCTCATATTAACGAGTCTTATTATTACTTACGCTTTCTTCTCAGCATGAGAAATATATATATATATATATATATATATATATTAATTAAATAGCTTCAGGAATCTTTTAATTGACCTTCATTAAATTCTACCTAAGGCAATTAATAAACAGAAATGAGCCAACTACAGAGAAATGATATTCCTTAGAAAATAATTTATTAAATACAAATACAAGTGTGTTAAAATTTAAAGGCGGAAAGAAGTTTTTTTTTTTTAAAAAAAGAAGAAACAAAGAAATGGAAGAAATTTAGCAGCCCAATAATTTGAAGCGTGGGCAGTTGGGAGACGCCCTTTTCTTCCCTCCTTTACATGTTTTTAAATTGCTATCGGGCTTCTTCCTCCTTTGTTGTTGCCCTTTATTAGACTTTTCCTGTTAAAATAAACAAAATGTTCTAATTTTGTGCCAGATAGCATTTCCTGTACATATAAAATGTGCGATTGGTATGACTCAAAATTAGTAAATTTAGCTCAAATTTAGCCGAGGGATAACCAATGTGCTATACATTATGCAAAATAAACCAATAATTGGGTTTGGATAATGAACTTCAAAATTTTCGGGGCTCTCAAATAACATAAACAAACATGTACAAGAAATCATCAATATTGTCATCAAAATTTCAAGCCATGGTTTTAATAATAAGTAGCCAGGGTTTTAATATGACCTTATTATTATTAGTTGAATTGGGGGAGGGGAGATTTGAAATTGAGATCTTAGTTTCGTTTGGAGGTGTAGTTTATTAGCAACCAAAATATACCTGCAACCACTAATCAATTATTAAAATGAAATGGAATTGTTATAAAAGAAAGAAAAAATGGAAACATATACTTACGAATTTTATTGTAGTATTTACAAATTTTTAGGAATTGAAACAGAAATAAGTTGGGTTACAATATATCCCTCTGTATCTAACTTATGGAAATATTAACTAAGAGTATTTTAAATAAAAATAAATAATTTACTTTTTATTTTAAATAAGGAAAATGATATTTATTTTATAAGGTGAAAAAGGAAAAATTAAGGTCATGTTTGAAACCATTTTTAAAAGTGGTTTTTTATTTCAAAAATAATAAATGGATGTAAATGTGCTTGGATGCATGTTTTATAAAATATGTTTTTCAAAATAAAAAACACTTTTTTCCAATTATAATTAAAAAGTTTTTTTTTAAAAAAACCATTCTTTTTAAAATATTTTTCATTTTTTTCAAATCATATTTTCGAAACAAACCACTATTTCACTCTTCAAACAACTATTTTACTTATTATCGAAAGCAATAGTGTTATTCTGGAGGATAATATTACAAAATCTACCTGAATTTCAGAGGTATCAAGTAAGACTTGAAGCTCTTGTTTGTAGTGATGCTGATATGAATTACCGTTGAAAGTTGGTAGTGATGAAGTTGGTATTTCAGTTTTGAATTCCTGGCTTGAGGATGCATCCCCAGATGTTCCTGTTGAAGTGTTGCTTGATTCCAATGCCAAGGATAGCTAATATATATATATATATATATATATATATTTAAAGCAAAAAAGGGGGAAAAAAATCATTTCCATCTCTAATATTCAAGTGTAATTACTTCAATGGAGCATCAAAACAGTAAAATGTGTGCATCAACCAAACCAATGATGTCTAAGGCAAGAATGCATCTTTACGGCTGTGATTGTTTTTGAGCATAGCGTTGCAATCAGAAACAACTGGACTAGAAAAGAATTTGAGTGTTTGTGGATGAATAGACTGGTTCATTCACATAGGTTCGGTTCATCAATTCTTTCCCATGCAATTCAGGTAAGATTAAGATCACTTTTGTGAAACAATACATCACATTTATCACTAGTGTCTGCCACTATATATCTGTACAAAATACCATCCAGATTCATACAATAATATGGTACTGCATTATTGTGATATTTCAACATTTTCCCATCCTCCCTAGCTAAATCCCACTAAAACAAAGTGGTTTGACAAGTCATTCGTGAATTAAAATGAACATGGATGGATTCATTTAGGATTATGATCATAGCATACATTTAAGATCAAATGATTTAATTCGATATGTTTAGTATGGTTCAAACATAAATTCACCTGGAATAGCCTGTGTTCAAGAGACGCTACCCTTTCCAACAATGTACCTTTGAAGTAAGCTTCTCTAATCGCCAAATTCAATGGCACTTGATGAGTCTCCATTCCCAAAACGTTGCTATTGCTGCCCCATTTTGCCAAATTTTGTTTGGTTTCTAGATTTTTCATCTATTTTCCCACTCAGTAAGACAACATCAAAGTTTATATAATTAAATAAAATCACATAAATTTCGGCTTTATACTCGAAAAAATTAGAAAGGAAAAAAGAAAGCAGAAAAACTCACAATGAACTCAACATGATCGAGTCTGGAAACAATAGGCATAGAATCGTGAGCTTGTTTCTGATTTTCCATTTATTATCGGATGAATGTATGTGTTTGCTCTCTGTAGTCAAGTGTGGTGTAGAGATATATGACTTTGAAAAACAGTTACATGGTCCCTCCTTTTGCGTTAGACTGAGTGACTTATTAGTATAGCTCACAACTCATGCGGCGGTTAGTTATAGTACGTGGCATGGATTCAATAGTGTGTTGACCTCGCACCACTTCACTTCGGAAATCGGAGCAGGCAGCAGCTGCTTCAAAACGATGCATTTTACCTGTTTTTCTATTTCTTGACATCATATCAAACAGCTGCGACCGAGGCCTAATTAAAATAAGATTTTAATAGATAATCCGAAATGCTGCTTTCATAAGTTGAAAAAGGTCTACTCACATTAACTGAAAACTATACTAATTTTGTACATTTTTTCTTTATATTCGTAATAAGGATTTAAATTCCAACATACAAATTTACCAATATATATAGAATTTTTTTTTTTTTCTTACTATAAGAGTAAATCTCTTTTAACATTATATAAGAAAGTGCGCTTTGAATACTTTAATTTTGACATCTCGCCAAATTTTTGTCCATGTGTCAAACTACCATGTGATTAATTTTTTTTAAAAGACAAAAAGAACAACTTCATACTTTGTCATAAGACACAGCATTGATTTCCTATAGATTTAGTTGGACTTTGATGCCTAAATGCCATCCATGGATTTCCATGAAAATCAGGTATAGGTTTGGCATGTATATGTAACAATAAATCATTTGCAAGAAAACCTTTTAAGTAGAAAGTTTTTATAAGGGTTACCAGTGAAAGAATGTTTCTTCCAGAACCAAAAGTTAAACTTCAGGAAATTTTATAAATGGAGAGCCTCTAACCATGTTGTTAAAGAAACTTTTGAAAGAGGCTCATTCAATGGCCAGAAGATGGCTTTGAAATAAACAGCATGGCAACAATGGTTAATATTCATCCAAATCCTGGATTAGCAACCTCTGACTGAAAAACAATCACCCCAAAGCAGACCTTGTCACCTCATATGCCAAGAAGCATGCTGCATTGGCAGGAACACTTCGGGCCATGGCTGGGCCGAAACCTTTGTACAAGCCTTTAACACCTTCCGCTTTTAGAATCTTTCTAAAAGCATCAATGGAGCCAGAATACTTGGGATTCTTGTAATCATCTACCTGGATTACACTTTTGACAACATCAGTGGGGTAAACAGAGAGCCAGAAGGATGCTCCTGCCAAACCACCAGCCACGATCAAAGAACCTCTTCCCAACTGAGACGTGTCTTGGCCTCCAGCCATGTACTGTTTCAAAGCTTCATAGACACCAAACATGGCAGCATTTCCAGGAACCTCACGTGCCATTGTGGGAATCAAGCCCTTAAAGAGACCACTTACACCACCTTCTGATCTGAGAACATGCCTCGTCACATCCATTGGTCCACCGTACTTGACTGGCACAGTGGCCGAGCCAGCACCTGCTAGTGCACTTTGGGCTTGCAACCTGGCCTCGCCATGAAACAGAAGCAGTCAACAGGTATCATTTAATGTTCTAACTAGAAGATGCAAAATTAACGAATAATTTGTGGAGTTTGGAAGGAAACTATCATAATCAGCAATTTTGTTTGTGCAAGTAATAAAAGAAAGACTAATTCAAAATTGTTAACGAATGAAAGAAAGAAGCTGAAATTCTTTCAATGGTTTATCATCCTTTTCTCCCAAAAATATACCAGAAATTAGCCAGGATACAATAGTTTCAATGCAGACCTGAGAGATTACCAAAGGTATGCACCATAAAAAATTAATAAATAAAATAAAAATTGTTGTGAGCTCTTTAAAAGAAGAAAAAGAAAAAAAATGGTTGACAAAAAGAATAAAGAAAGCATAATCCAGAGTTTCAATCAATTACGATGATCAGGTGAAAAGATTTACAAAAGGACCATGATACCAACCTGCATTTTATCAATTCAGTGGGGCAAGCAAGAAAAGAAACCGCAACCCCAGCCCCAGCCCCAGCAACAACCTGTTGGTCAACTGTAAGTGGGGCACCTGGTTCGGACCTCAGCAATGCCTCCATTTGTCCTCTCACTGTAAAGAGGAGGGCATTAAAAGCTGCCACAGTTGCAAGTGGAGCTCCCATGCCCTTGTACAATCCCCTTGGGCCTTCGGCAGTTAGAGTTTGCTTGACAGCATCCATTGCGCCAGCATACTTGGGAGGTTGGCCTGGGAGGGGAGCTGGCTGACTTTGAAGCTTCACTTTGATGGTGTCAAATGGGTGCCCAACAATTAATTGTGCTGCTCCTCCAACAGTCCCAGAAATTAAATCCTTGGCTACATCTGCCATCTACAAAATTAACTAGAAATTATGAATTAAAATAATTTCGGATAGTAATTCTGATGTCAAAAGGAGCAGATAATGATCATGATTTCTGGTGTCGAAGCCGCTAGAAACAACTGATAAAGTACATATCCATTTCCAGTAGTAACTTTACATGGGTACTGAATCTAATTGGTTGATGATAGAAGAACTACTCCATACTTGTTAATCTTTATTCTTTTCTGTAGCCGACCAAAAATAGGTTATACAAAAACACCAAACATATGAAGCCCTCCAACAAACATGTTCTACAAGCCATAACACTAATCACACAAATATTTAAGGAACTTTCTGCACAACTGAAGAATTAGATTCAGTTTTAAGCATAAACGAAAGTTCTTCTATTTATTCTCAATTATATATGACAAAACAATCAACCAAGCTACCTTTCTCATAAAAAACACTAGACAATTGCCTTTACCAACAAACAGCGCTGTATCCTAAAACAATAGTAGACGTCAATTGGCATTGTCCATTCCATCCCACCGTACATACTCCCAGGTCCAGGAAAACTAAAGCTACAGTACCTCCTTCTGAGCATGCATCTTCTTTAAGGGAGATCGATTAACTTCCATACTTCTGTTCATCAATTAATTGGATGAAACCCCAAAATGTGTCGGGCACTTTTCTCAATTGAACTTGATTTTGAAGTTTCATCCAGTCCATTTACCTCAGAGGTCATTTCAAAAACCCAAATGACATTAACCTTACCTTGGCAGGCATAACCAGCAAGCAAATCTCCCCATATAGGTCAAACTCTCAACTCAACTCTCCTTAACTATCCATATAGGTCAAACTCTCAACTCAACTCTCCTTAACTATGTAGATCTGCTGAAGACTGAAGTTAGATAATAAGATAAAGTGTCTGCTGCGCACAACTTTCAAGAAAATTGAAACTAGAAGCTCTGTGGACATCCCAATTTCAACTCTCTATAGCAGCTCAACTACCATCATTCACCAGCTTTCACACAGCTAAGATAAAGTCTAGAAACTAATGTTTATAACACATCACACCGACCTTGAACATAATTCAAATTCTTTTAGACTTGGGGATCACAGTCATAATGCTGTACCTCTGCAACATCACCCCTCAAAACACTTAACACAGGAAGCCTTATTGAAACTATTCACAAGCACTACTTTGAATTAAGAGATAGATAAAAATTTCCAGATTAGGCTAACAAATAACAAGCCGGAGATCTGTAGTTCCCACATTAAAAAATTTTCGACAGACCCTGCAGGTTACACTAAAACTCAAGCTCACACAAAATTTGAAAGCCTTGTGCTTCTCTTAGCCTGTTGTTTTCAATCCAAATAAGAATATCCAAAAAAGAAAAGGAAAAACAAGAAATTTGAAAAAATAATTGTACTTCAAATCTCATAAAACACTGTTTATCAAGTCATATGATAACAAATAGTGTGTTGAGAGGAGAATATATCATAATACATGCCCATGGAATTCAAAATGGCAATTAGAACTCATGGCCTTCTGCAATAATAGACTGTGCTTACATCAATGTTGGTAAAAGAAAAAATTTTCTTTTAAAAACCTTTAAACCTTTTTCTACACAGGACTCAAACAATAAGTTTCCGCAGTTAATTTCTACTTCAACATCTAAGCATTGCAGAAGCAACTTCTGAACTCAAAGACTCCAAAATGGAAGTGTAGATTATAAGAACTTGAATAATCAATTTCTACTTCAACATCTATGCATTGCAGAAGCATCACAATCACAACCAGGAATGAGAATTGATATGACAAACATGGGAAAGACCAAAAAGATGCAATCAGTTCCATTACAAGCAGAGCAGCTATAATAGATGTTCTACACAAACGTTTAGTTTAAACTTAAAACAAGCATGTTATAGACCAAACAAATTGCAGTGCAACAAATTAAGTAGACAGGAAATAATCCTACCGGAGCCGATTCTTACAGGCACCAAAAGCTGATTGATACCCAGAAAAGTGGTTTGGTCCCAGACGGAAAGGGGAGATGTTTGGTGATGGGATTTTGGAGATTGAGAGAATCTTGAAATAAATAGAAAAAAAAAAAATGAATCTTGAAACAGATTCACAACCACAAGAAGGTGGTTGAGTCGGTACAAAACAAAATCCACCAACTGCAGTGGAGCGTGGATTTTACACCAAGAATTAAAAAGATGTAGACATTGTGGTTCTCAAACTACATTAAAAAATAAAAAAATTAATTAATTAATCAATTAAAATTAAAATTAAAATATATATATATTAAAGATCTCCACGGCCTATATTAAAGATGAATGATGTAGATTAAAATTAATTATGAAAAAAATTAAGGAAATTTTTTTTTTTTTAAAAAAAATCTAGATTCAAACATATGATTTGAATCCGAAAAGTTGAAGAGTTGGGTTGCAAACCCAAATCTTCAAAATAAATTTTTAAAAAAAAAAAATGAAAAAAAAAACAGAACACTTAGCAAATTCATCAAACCACAAATATCAATCTCAAACATTAACCATAATGGTCAAACCCTAACATCAACCCTAAACACCCAACTACAAATATCAACCTCAAACACTAACCATAACTGTCAAACCCCAACATCAACCCTAAACATCAACTACAAATATCAACCCCAAACACCAACCGCAAACATCAGATCCCAACATCAAATCCTAAACATCTCTCGTTGCCGTAGTCATCTTTATCCCTACCTCCAAAATTTTCATCTTTTCTTTATTTGCTAATGTTGTGGTTTGGGTTTTGGGTTCGATCCAGAGTATGTTCTGGTACGAACCCAAAACCATCTTTGGTTCTGGGTTCGAATCGAACCTAAAACTAGAGATACCCAGAACCATCTCGTTTTGGGTTCGATCGAATCTATAACTAGAGATGGTTCTAGGTTACCAAATTTGGTTCTGGGTTCTATCGAACGCAAAACTGATTAAGGTAGAGAAATGGGGGATAAGGAAGAAGAAGAATGGGAGAGGAGAGATTGAAAGAGAGGAAAAAAAAAAAAAACAAAGAGAAGAAGATGATAGTGAGGTTTTCTGTAGGGGTGATGATGAAGAAGAATGAGAGATTGTTTTTTTTTTTTCCTTACAAAAAGAGGTGATACCACAAATTTCTTGCAAGAAAACACTGCAAAGTTATGGTCATGATTTTTTTTAAATTATTAATTATTTTTTTTTTCTAATTAAGTAAAAAAAAATTTAATTATATATTTATTTATTTAACTTTAATAATTTTATTTAACTAGAGTTAAAATGGTAATTTAATACATTACAACCAAAATGAGAGGCAAATGAGTCATTTTGCTTTTTTTGTCTCTTTTGATCGTTAATTAACTGACGGTTTGAACTTTTTTAAAGAGTTTTAAAAAAGTTAGGAAGAACAAGAGTTGTTTATAAAAGAACTTTAAAAACTTGATATTTATCGAAACCATGAGGACTAAAATGAGGTTTTTCCTTTTATTTACCCTTAATTCATGGTAGAGGAGCGGTAATAAAGTGTTTTTTCGTTTTTTTTTTTTTTTTTAGTTTTTTTAGGATTGGGACGAGCCTAAGGGACTATTAAGATCAACTGGGATAGAAAAACTGATAACACGGTCCGGATTGTTGCCCCTATATGGAGGGATCCATCCATACGAAAGTGAGAGAAAAGATCTACATAAGGGGTGGGGGAACGACCCACACATACAGGTGGGAGAGCTTGTTATAAAGAGCATTTACAAATTAAAAATTACCTTGTAAAATAGGGTGATTTTTTTTTTCTTTTATTAACTTTGACATCTTACGAGTCAAATGACTGTCATGACCTATCAAATGGATCACTAATAGCATGGCTCAAAAGATCTTTTTTTTTTTTTTTTTTTTTGTCTTTTTAAACATTGAAATCTTACGATCAAATGACTCTCAAGACCTATTGAATCAATCATCGATAGTATTGTCTGGATTACTTATCCCACTTTTTTGAATGCTGACACTTTACAGGTCAAAAACTGTCAAGATTTATCGAATATATCACTAATAGTGTGGTCCGAATGACTACTCCCACTACCAGATAGAGGATGACTACTATTAAGAGGAGACTCACAATTTATACATTTGTTTTAAAGGATAAGAGTGAGACTTAAATTCTTAATCTTTTAGGCTGCGTTTGGCACACATGATTGGAATGGATTAGATTGGAATGAAAAATCATTATCCCATGTTTGGTAGAACTTGAGATTTGATTAAAAATTATACCATATCATGTTGGTATAAGTTGGGATTGGATTTGAATAAATTAATTTAATTTTTTTATTATATAAATTTAAATTTATAAAAAATATGAAAAAAAAAAAAAAACATCATCTCCTATAATTCATCAAATATTAAAAGCCACACTTCATTAATATCATCATCTCCCATAATTCAACATTATCAACCCACTTCATCAATATCATCATCTCTCACAATTCAACAACATCAACTCACAGTTCATCAATTTCATTAATTCAGTTCATTAACATTATCATCTCTTATAACAACAACATCAAATTATCATAACATAAAAAAAAAAAAAAAAAAAAAAAACAAGAACACTGAGAACAAAACCCAAAACCAAATGGTTATGGGTTCATCGTTAAACCCAGAACTAGATCGGTTCTGAACTGTTTGGTTCTGAGTTCGTCCTAACTCAAAAGAAGGATGAAGAAAAAGAAGAAGAAGAAGAGAGGTTCCATGGATATGTGATGAGAGAAGGAAGAAATGTGAGAGAGAGATAAATGGGGAGAAGAAAAAAGATATGAAATCTAATCTCATCCCACCTAATGATATGGTTGTGGGTGGAATTGAAAAATGTCATAAGAATGAGAATGGATTGGAGGTTGGAAAGAATCTCAATCTCATTCATTTTAATTGGTCTCCAAACATGGTATTCAAGTAGTTTGCGATTTTTAAATCTCAATCTCATCTCAAATCTCATGCACCAAACACAGCCTTAGGGTTAATGCAGGTATTCAACTATTCTTACTAAAAGATAGTGTGTGTAAATTAGGGTGATTTTTTTTTTTTTAAGGGAAGTAAAATAGGGTGATTTTGTATGGAAAAATTTTTGAGTTTTTCATGAATAGCTAGGTTACCAAAGGTGAAATTTATTATTTTATAATAAAATTATAACTTTAATACTATAATCTTATTACTTAAAAAAAAATGCTATAATCTTATTGGTAAATATACCTTTTAAGAAGTTGAAATTCAAACCCTTAAAAAACGTTTTCAGCCCTTTTTAAAATCGTTTTTTAATCTTGGTATGATTTGAAAATCAATTTTTGATTTGTTTTCTTGGTTGGCATGATTCCTAAATTTTCTCTAACAAAAAACACATCAATTTATATTTACATCAAAATTTTGATAGATTACTTTTCCTTTTATATTTTAATAATTTAATTGATTCCTGAATTTTCTCTAACAAAAAACACATCAATTGATATTTACAATAATTTAATAAGTTAGAATGATGTTTTTGTCCCTTAACCTTTTATATTTTAAAAATTTTTATGATTTGTACATCCTATAAGAGTTTTGACCTATATCACAAAACCTTTTTCTTTTTTTTTTTTTTTTTAAATTAATTTATAATTTAATTTTATTAAAAAATAAAAATAAAGTAAATTGTTATGAAATAAAACCAAAAACCCATTAAAAAAAAAAAACCCTAAAAGCATTGGAATTAGAACACTAACCAAAATAATAGAGAAAAGAGAAAACACAAGAGAAATTTAGAAGAGAATAATTTTTTATTATTTCATTTACTTGTTGAATTGTGTATCAAACACATTCTTACATTCTTTATTTATAGGCAAAGAGTCATAAGAATCATAAGTAAAGATATAAGTTACATATGACATTAAAACACTAATAAGGAGAACATTATTGATGAAGGATATGAACTATCAAAGGGTGGCATCCATTAATTTACAATACTTTCCTTTGGATGTTTAAAGTACAAAGAATATAATTCGTTCAAAACCTTACTAGGAAAAATCCTATGGGAAAAAAATCTTAGTAAAGGGAAAAAAAAATACATTATTCTTATAGGATTTGTGTTCAGAATTGTCTTATTAAAAACTTTAGAAGAAAAACCTAATGGAAAAAACCTTGGCTAACGGGAAAAAAGTGCAATACGCATTAGTCTCCCCCTTATGTTAACGCGTCTTCTTTTTGTAATTTCAACAAAAATCTTTAGGTCAATGCAAATAATATCTTTCAAGATTCTTGGACGTGCCCAAATATTGTCTAATTAAAAATCTCGCTTGTAAAACTCATTAGGATAAAACCTGGTTAAAGGAAAAAAGTGCAGCGTATATATGCCCAAAAATAAAAAATATTCTCCCCCTGAAAAATATCCAACTATCACTCTTGTAGTTACTCGAAGATGTCAAAAATATATTTGATTGCATTTTAGTGTCTTCAAGTTGGTGCAGAATTAAATCTTGCCAAAAGATTTACTGAAAATCTATATTCTAATTTCTTTATGAATACACGTGAACATATAAGATCATTAATATATCATTCCTTTATGAGGTATTCACTAAGATGATTATACCACATTCATCCGGATTGCTATAAGTCATATAAAGACCATCGTAACTTTATTGAATACAAGTTACGATACTTTAAACTATATGTTTTTGACATTTTAAATCCTTTAGAGATTTTCATGTATATATTGGTATCTAATGACCCATATAAATATGTCATCACTATATCCATATGACACATTTCAAATCTTTTGGAGACTGCCAAACATATGAAAAATCGAAACGTAATCGTATAACATAATCATACTAATCATAGGTGATTACATTTATTATCATCATAAGAAAATTTCATGAGTTTTTTTTTTTTCTTGTTTTAATAATCAAATGATAATTATTTATTTTTATTTTTTTTCAGTCTATCATCTAATGAATGGTTAAGATTTTTTTTATCCTAACTTTAAAAGCACTAACTATAGAACATATATTTATATATATATATATATATATATTGATTTTATTATCAATGTTTCTTAATTTTAAAAAGTTAACAAACAAATCAAATTCATCTATTGTATTTTAATTAAATATGAGAGAATTTGTTTTAAGATAAAGAATATAATAGATGAATTTGATTATTTTATCTTAACTTTTTAAAGTTACAAAACACTGATACTAAAATCACTATATATATATATATATAATCTTCTCTTTCAAACTCATCTAATTATTATCAGTTTTCAATAGTTTGCTCTTAGATAGATTGACTTCTTTTATAATTAATATCAATTTGTACATAATCAATGGTCCATAATTTTGAAACGGACAATATTAAGAGGAGACAATGACTCATATATATATATATATATATGTTTATGTATGTATGTATATATGTATGTATACACACACACACACAATACACCTGAGATATCGATATACTTGACACAATAATAATAATAATAATAAGTAATTATATTCTAAAATTGTTAATTGTAATTTATTATATCTTTATTATATTAATAAGTATATTTGATTATAATTAGTAAATGTGATTCAATCTGTCAATTGTGGTAAATGTAATTTGATTTATTTAATTATAATAAAATATAATAAATTATAATAATTAATTTTAAAATACAATCACTCGTGTATCTGAGGGGACCCCACATGTATATACCACATGTGCAATCAACAATTTTTTTTTTTTGTTCATTAGATTGAATTAAAAATTAAGATTTTTTTTATCCTAACTTTTTTAAAATTAGAAAATACTAACTGAACTAATATATATATATACATATATATATATATATTCTAGTTTTTAAGTATATTAAATCAAACGAAAAAGGATTTTTTTTTACCTGGTTTGATCCTGGACTCAATTAAACATCTAGCAAGAAAAGATTTTTGTTTTTTTGAGTTAATAAAGACCAGAATTTGAACTATTGAAGAAAAATATGAAATACATGTACTACACACAAAGATGAACCGGCGATTAGTAAGCATTAACCCATTGAATATTTCAAGAAAAAACATTGAAGTTTGTTACGTACCTTTAGATTAAAAAAACATTGAAGTTTGTTACGTACCTTTAGATTATGTAAATTGTATTGTGGGATTGTTTGGTTATTTATAACTAGTACGTGCCATCTAACTGCCGGAGCACATGTTTTATTCTCTTATGTAATGCTTAATTAACGCATTGGACTAATGAGTTTCATCATCAGACACAAAAAAATAGTTGATGAGCAAAAAAAATAGAAAAAATAAGAACAACGTAAAATACATGAACAAGAAGAAACTTGATGATCTATTTTTAATGAGCCTTTTTGGGAAGAAAGAAATGAATTTGTGCGCATATGTGCTATAGACGAAAGCAGGGAACTGGATTCACAAGGGACCTTTCTATGGACAAAATAACTTCTCATATCTTTTGCAATTGCACCTTAATTATTCCATTACAGAGCACCGGCAAATTGGACAGCTAAGTTCATCATGCAGCCAATTATTGATACACTGAAAATGGTAAACATGTTTGCAAATTGGGAGAACCCTGCACAAGTCACCACTCACAAAATCCTCCAGGCAAATTGCACAGTTGTTACTAGCAGTACTAGTAGTGTTGTGATAACCATGATTGTATTTCTCAGGTGGTGGAAGTTTCTTGATTGCCTCTTCCCTTCGACGTTTAAGCACCCGCAAATGAGAATCATCCAAAGCTAGAGGACTTTCAATGATGTTTGATTCTGCGTCGTTACGGTTCGTAAAGAATACCAGCGTGCGTAAATATAAGAGGTATATCCATGCACAAACGTCGTAAATCCAAGTCAGCAGCAACACTGAAAGGGAAATGGATAGAATGTAAACTAACACGACATCAAACTGATTACTACTCGAATCAAGAGCATCCATCGATTTCTAAACAAGATTTCTGAGTTTCGTGATTTTGTTTATCGACGCATCCATGAGAGAGAGAAAGAGGAACGGGGATTTTTCAACTTCTTAAGGTACATGGAATATGGATGGTTGCTTCTTGTTTATATGGTAACTGTCAAATTTATTAGAATTGCCGTTTCGATTTTTCATTTAATATGCCATCAATATTAATATTTTCAAATAATTTTTTTTTTTAATTTTCTAATTAAATACTTTATTTACGTAGATATTTGGCATGTAGCCAAAAAATTAATTATCTAGCCAAGGAATGGAAAAACCAAAGAGCAATTTGCAGAATATTTTAGTTAAAATAAGCCATTTATAATAAATTATATATCATACCATTTTTCAAAAGATTAAAATTAGAGAAATGCTATATTATTTAAAAATTTGTTATCCAAGTAATGTGTGAAGTTGATTGGCAACTAACACACCATCAATCATCATCTTATGATTAATGTGGTGATTACAAATCAACTAGCCATATAATTTGGATATATTTTGGGAAGTGTTTATAACATTATTTTTAAAAATTGAGTTAATGTACAATGTTTAAATGTACAAAGAATTTGTTTAACTTGTAGGTTTGGGTATCCTATTGAATAAGATTATAACGTTGCACGACTTACAACTAATCCAAAGGTCTGTGAATCTTAAAATTAATTAAATAAGCTTTATTAATTGGCAACCTATTAAACCAATTGATTGCAAACTCCATATTTATTTTGTAAAATCCAATAAAATCTTGCAAAGAATGGTAAAATTTATTATAAACTTTTTTTTTTAGCATAAAAATCATTTTAAAATTTATTCAAATCCATTACTTAAATGAAATATATAAAGTCAATGACTTTTTGAATTCATTTAGATTTTATTAGATTTCATGCAAATATGAATTGAATATACCTAAATTTTAATGGATTTTATATAAATCTGGATTAAATACACCCAAATCTCAATATTGAATACACTCAAAATTGTAAAATATATTAAATTCTAATGAATTTTAGATTGAATACCTCCCCCTCTTAATTAGTGATTGAAATTTATGAAAAATAACTTAATCAAACTCGAAGTATACAAAAAATAATAATAATAATAATTTAATTAAACTATTACCATAATTTTGGTGATCTTCATATTATTTTTTTTATTAGAAGCTATAATTAATCTCATAAAAAATAGGGTGAATTGTAAAAAACGTCCCAACTTTTGCATGAAAAAAAAAAACACCCTAACCTTTCAAACATACAAGTTTTGCACCCAATGGTTAGAATTTCTATGAATTTTTGTTTGCAAATAAAAGCTTTCAGAAGGATGGTGGATTATGAAGTAGACCGAAAGTGTAATGGCAGGGTGTAAAATTTTTGTTTTCCAAAAGTCGGGGTGTTTTTTTTTTTTTTTTTAATACAAAAGTTGGGGGGTTTTTAAGAATTCACTCTAAAAAATATTATGTTATTATAAATGCTAATTATTATGTGTCAGTTGTTAAGTATAATAAGAATTGTGAAATTTAAAATAGAAATTAAAATTATGAAATACCAGATAAGAAGTTTTTCCATGCACCAAGTGACATTTAGTCTTATCATAGTATTACATCGTAAGATTGATGACCAAATATAATGCACATGGTTGGTTAGTCTTTTACATCATAATATGTAATATACTTCTAGGATGTTATAATTTAATTAAAATAAAAATCATTAAATATAATATTATTAGAATATAATAAAATTAAGTGCTAAGTAGATAATAGAAGTGGTTGAGTATCTTTCTTGACCCTAAAAAGTTAAAGATTCAAGTCTTATCATTGTTCTACGAAAATATAAGGTGTAAATATGAGTCTCCTCTTGATAAGAGCAGTTATCTCTCGGTTGTGAAAATAGTCATTTAAGCCGCGTTTTATCACTGTCTAATCTCTATAAGTTCTAAAAATTCTCTCTAAAGTGTTGATGTTAAAAAAAAATAATAATAATGAATTAATAAATAAATAAAACTTTATGTGGAGTGCCATCCGACTCCCTTGTTGACACATACAACATTACTTTTTATAGATTTCTAAAATCTTTTTCCTTCTAATGAATTATGATAACTCAGTCTGTTTTTTATTTTTTTTAACTAATAATTACATATCGTATAGTTTTACCGAACACTCTGGATCAGGATCTTTAATGTGTGGTCTAGAGTTGAAGCTTCCAAAAAGCAAGAGCAAATGCCCATATTGCGTGGAAATCGAACCATGAACATCTTGGCCCATATGGGCTAAAGTCTTCATGGGCTGACTGTGCCAACGGAACCACCAGCGATCTACATCACAGTCTATTCTGTACACAAAGAAAGGATCGATTTTATAACTAATTGAACATGACAATACATCCATCAAATAAATCAGAAGCTGAATATAGAACACCTTGCCTCTTACTTTGTCATACAATATTATACTTTGTGGCTGATTTCATTTTAGAGGACTTTTGTAAATCAAATGCAAGCTCTAAGTCATAGGTCAACAACTGCTCAGAAAGAACATTCCATGCAAAACAAAATTGCACTCAAAAGAAAGATCTGTGGTACAAGCTCACCATCTACAGATAGCATGATTTTCTGTGTTGATACTATAACTTTCTTCAACTTATATATACTACTGTTAATTGTACATCTATATATACTTTCCATGATGTATTACTGGCTCTATTAGTAATATACAAAGTTACTGACAATTGATTTGCTCTTCCTTGACAGCTACTTCATAGTTTGTTTGAGTCTCTTCCTTCTAATTCAAGCTGCAGGAGTCTTTGGCGCAGTCTTCTCCGGTGGTGGTGTATCTTCCAAAGACCATGTCCCAGTATCACAGCAGAGTATATACCATGTGTAATAATTGGCGCAAGAATATTATTCGTCTGTTAAATAGAATATAGCAGAATTAAGTCAATTCGCTTTTGTCTTCTTACAACTCAATTTAAGTTCAACAAGAAGTTGAGGGATTACCTGGATCCACTCAAAACCAAGGTAAAGGGCCAATAATCCTTCCAAAAGAGGAGAGTAAATCTTTTTCATTTGCCTCCTCTCATACCAGGCTGCACAGAGTCAACAGGAAAGAATGAGAAAAGGACTATATGAATCACAATTACAAAATGATGATTTCTAATGTTATGCAGATCAGACTTGCGTGTATGCAAACAGAAAAATTTAGACATCTTGGGTCAACATTACAAACTAACTAGTTAAAATATTCGTAAGAACTACATTTTCCCTCTAGTTATCAATTCATTTAATGACTTAATGCTTCACTATGTTTCCAAGAATATATATAGCAGATGTTTCTTCTTCTCTTACCTCCATATTCAGAGCAACTGAATGGAGCATGATGTAATTCAAAATAGAAAATGAAATCTTGTATCATAAAAACTATATTTAATTTTTTTATTAAAAGTATTCCTGGCCATTCCAGTTGTCAAACAGTGTAGTGTACATCAATTTTGATGATAAGTTTATTGTCCAAGCAGAGTAGTAAGTAAACTCAAGTGAACAAACTTAACATTGATATTCATCAATTGATATCAACTTACTTGAATTACACATGGTAAACAAAACTATTCCAATATATCTTATGTCAAAAATCACATGATTTTTTTGTACCACTGAGCCATCGACGTGACCACCAAAATCTTAGTAACAAAGAAAACAAATTTGCCACTTGTTGGTAATCTTATCTGCAAAAATCTTATATGTTACAAAGAAACATTCCATGCCATGAAAGCGCAGCATAATTCCAACTTATGTGCCTTAGATACGAAATTATCACTATAATAAAATAACATGTCAGGAGTAGAGGAGGAACCTGCAAAAAGCTTTTTCAAATCATCACGACTGGAGCGAGATCGTATAACTGGTGCAACTACATATGTAGGATCTGAAAGAAATATAAGACTCTCATTAGACAAACTTGAGACTTAGAACATAAACATTCCACAAAGAGGATGGTCAGAAAATCAACCTTTGGGAGAGGCAGCTACAAAATAAAGAGAACCAGTCAGAGCAGCTGTTATTACAGCTGCAAATGCCTGAGCAAATGGGACAAATGGAGGCAGCACACCAGTCTGTGTTTCAAGGAAGTAAAGCACGGTTTAGATGAAAGACAATTTTCATCGCTAAAAAGGGAGAATAACAAGTAATAGATAGAACATATACCAGAGATGCAATTCCCCGGGCATCCGTCATCAGATTGGTGCCTCTTAGGAATATATCTGCTAATGCTCCCTGTCAGTGACCAAAAATGAAAAAAAAAAAAAAATCATGATTTGGTACTTCCATCAAAAGGAAGTGATTCTTACCATTAATTGAATTGTCTTTATGCTTTTAGAGACAACCAAACAAGGAATGTCCCAAGTCATTAAAAAATAAAAACAATTATCAGCCATGTTTTGACTCATTGAACTTGGAATTGTTATTTCTAGGCATCAAGATAATCAAAGTACAACTGCAGATTTGATTTGGGACTATTAAATATAACATTGATGAATTTCCTAAGACAAACAAAAATTGTGGGGGCACAGCTGAGCGTCATAGCTTTTCACCAAGTAAAAACAAAAGAGAAGAAAGAAAAAAGGAAAGACAATAAAAAGCATACTATATCTGTTTCTACTGGTTTGACTAAAAGCTAGCAGGTCATGAATTGCCTGAATTAAGTATATAAACTAACAGAAAATGTGTTAATAGTGAATAAATAAGGGTATAAAAAAGGATAGTGCCAGTCTAATTTACAGTCAAGTGGATATATGTAACATTGCAATTGATAAATGTGACTAGCCAAAATATTAAAAAAAAAAAAAAAATCAGATGTAGATTCAAATACCCAAAGCTAAGATTTCAAAGTCCTATGATATTGCTGCTCAATTAAAAAATAATGACAAAAAGACATTTCACAATAACATGCCTGAACAGCAGCGCGGTAGAAAAGCTCTTCTCCTACTGAGCTTGCAGCAACAATTAATATAAACTGCAAATTTAGTATATGATTAAACTGACACTGTCAGAATAACGACACTATGTAGAATCAAATAAGCATTTTAAAATTAAAGAAGATATACCTGCCATGGTGACATTCCATAGAAGAAGCTCCGGAGCTCCTCGTCCTCCACATCTCTGATGGCCCGGGCATGAGGCGAAAATTTAACAACTTCATCCTGTTATCATCTCGGTCTTTTGAATTAAGCAAGAAAAACAGGAAGCAGCACTAACAAGTATAAATTGAAAACAACAGCATTGAGAGTTTTTAACTAAAATTTCGAGAAGACCCCTAATTTAGACTATTCACTATTCTCTCCACCAGCAATCAGCTCAAACAGGTCCTAAGCCCGAGATCTTGCCCACAAAAAATTGAGTAATCCCAACTCATTTTTCTTTATCTTTCAACTGGATTTGACGCCCAAGATTCAGTAAATAACGGACATCAGTCATAAAAGCAAGAAAAGTAACATAAAACACAAGTAAAGAAATGGAAAAGTTAATGAATAAATGAACATACATCTAATATAAACAAAAGGGCCATTATTGGAGGAGCAGCATATCCAAGTCCTTCTAGAATGGCATCTAATGATGGATGAAAACCACCCAAGCTATCAATTCCAGTGATTGAGCATATGAAGTTTCCAGCAAGTGCCATTGCCCCATATATCCCTGATCTCACAACCCCAAAATAGTAATATATTTATAAGAAAACGACAAGCATACACAACTTGCAGCTCAACATTTTATTCAAAAAGCAGATCCAACATCTTCAAAAGCACTTCTTCCTCCAAACAAGAAGAGCAAAAACTTTGACATTTTAGGCAAGTTAAAAATGAAAAGCACAAAAACTAACCGATTCCATAGCTAAGTCTAACAATAGCACCAATCTTATCCCAAACAGGAAAGTGGGTGGTGGAGTCACCAAAGCCGCGATCAAAAGTGGTGACTTCCATAACTCTTCCGGTGAAGCCCCGGGTGGCAGTAGTAGTACTGGTACCACCAGTCTCTCTCCTCTTAATATCATCACCGGTGGTTCTCTTTGCAGAGGCCTTAACGCTTCGTATTTGAGTCTGATTATTACCACCCTTGATGAGTCCTCTCCTTCTGAGACAAAGGCCAGCTCTTCCGGTCAACGACGTGGTTACGGAATTTGAAGTGACGGATGCCAAGAGAATCTCCATGTGTGTGTGGGCAGCAATGGCTCTTGTCTTTGGGGTCAACACGGAACATAGTTGGCGTGAGCGAGCTCAGTTTGAGTTTTGAGTTTTGAGTTTTGATGGGTTGTGTGGTTCGGAGATATCCAGCTTACCAATCACAAGAAGCCTTGGGGAGATAACACTGGCTGATGTGTCATATTTGGCCATTCGCAGATATAAATAAATACATATTGCATTTCTCTCAAAGGAAAAAAAAAAGCATACTGCATTTTTGCTAAAAAAAAAAAATACATTTTGCATTTACTATATGGTCCTTTTTCAATTAAAAGTTAGGCTTAAAGAACCAATCAAACGACCGTACATTTTAAAATTCTGGTATAAATTTGTATCACCAAGATACAGAGCGGAATACACCTATGCTATCTTAGATCTTAAAGAAGAAATTAGATCTCTTCAACTGCTAGTAAAGCATCTCGGAAAACCAATGTAAAACATCTTTTTTAGCGAAGACAAAGTGTTTATTATATTTCATGGTCCTATATAAAAATACCATGGATACTTAAATGGGTGTATCTTATAATGAACGAGGTCTAGGTGAACCCCCAAAGCTAATAAGACGGTCTATACTAAATGGTGGAAAAAATTTACTGTCCCTCAAGAACTTACTTCTGGTTACCTGTCCTCCACTACCACCATTAAAAGTCTCTGCTAATCAGGAATCTTATCTCCTTGCTAAAAAAAAATGAGGAAAGGTATCCAAGAGATGATATTTAATAAGAGATAAAAGAGGGGTTACGACTTAATTTAGTATTAATACTGCTAAATCCATTATAGTCGTTCCTAAACAAATAAAATGGGATGAAGTTGAGTTCCTAGAGAAATGGACTCTTGAAAAGATCATCCCACATCAACCAGTTCTATCCACTATAGAAAATGAAATAGTGGAGACATATGATAGCTTCGTTCAATTAACTTTTGAACCTATAAAGAGCCAACTAGATGCACGTAAGTCTACTGCCTTTATTCCTTTAAAAAAATGAGGATAATGGGATTAACAGTCTCACTTACATGGAAGAAAAGAGTGCTAAGCCTAACAGACCTACAAGCCTAACTCCTTCTAATATGGGTTACTCGGGATTCGATGTTATGGTAATCTCAAATGAAAATAAATAGATTACTATTGAGTTGAGAAGAAGATACAACTCTCGAGAATAAAAGGAATAGAGAATGGTTTGAAGCATCCTTTGTAGAGAAAAACAAAAATGATGGCTTGATAAAAAGTATAATTCATTCTTGATCAAAAGAAGAATGATAGTGAATTTCTCTACCTTTTCACTTGAATATTTTAAAGTAAAAGTATATCCACTACCAGACTTTTCTGCAAGTAGTCTTCAGAATATAGAAGACGAATATATCACTTTCAGAACATCTGATCGAATGGTTATAGCCGTTTATCCCTCCAAAAATTTCTAGAAATTTCTGTAGGTGTAAAAGTCGTTCCCTATAAAGCTTCGGTCACCCTAGCCTTAAATGAAGCAATTGTTAATTTGGTGGAGCAAAACAGTTATGCCAATTTGTGCTTACAGACTCTGGGAAAGCAAACTTCCCGAATTGAAGCTGTTTTAGCAAGTATAGCGGTGTCTAAGGCATCAAAGATCCCAACTAATCAATTAAGTCTAGAATCTTCTTTGGTAAAACCTCCTCCAGAAATCAAATCCTTTTCTATCTCTTCAGAAGGAACTTCAAATAAAGATTTCATGGACGAGTTAGTTTTTAGAATTTCAAAATTAAAAATTTTTAGCTCTCAAGTCAATATTCTTTCTACATTGATAATTATAAAATAGAGGATCTAGAAAAAAATGATAAGTGACGGTTTAAATAAGATCATTTTAAAAAATCCACAACACATGATTACAACTAAAACCTACTATCAAAGACTTTCGCCTCTAGATCTCGATCTTAAAGAGAATTTCTATGAGCAGGCTAGATAGAGTGGCAATGAAATCAATGAGTGAAACATAGATGACTTCTCAAATAGAAATATCCTACTAATAACCAAGTATATGACTATGTTCGCTCAAACGGTAAGGCTTCAAGTGAATTCTTAATAGAATATCTGTTCTGCAATAATATCATGATTCACTGGACATCTTCAAGACTAGTGGGACCATTTCTAACCAGACGTAGTAAAAGCCTAAATAAGATCAGTCAAGAAGCTTGTCAAAAGCGAGACTTCGACATCTGATGCTGCTTCCCTAATAATAGAGCATCAATTAGATGATAGTATTAATACACTTATATATACCATCATACTCCACTTTATTGGAGGAACTGCAACAGTAAATGCCAAGAATTAGGAACTATTAATAAACCTAAAATGTCATTCTTTATCCCATTTCAGATGGTATAAAGATACGTTTTTCTCTAGAATCTTCATGCGAGAATACACAAATAATGACTTCTAGGAAAAAACATTTATATCAGGGCTACCAACCCTTTTCGCCGAGAGAGTTTGTAAGAGGATATAAAAGGATAAGGGATAGGTGTAATGGAATATTACCCTATCGCCTTTATACATGTAATGAACTCGCTTCTAAGATAATTGAAGAGGGGACTATCTCTATATAATGAAATGAAGCTCAAGAAGCAAATGGCAAAAGAGAAGTCATATGGCAGACAAGCCTTTAGTGAATTCTGCAAACAATATAGGTTTGATCATTTGCCGAGGAAGCCAAAAAGGAAGAGCCATCCTTAGAGAAAATGTAAAGGTTACAAATGTCTTTTTAAATATAAAAAGGCTAACTAAAATATGCAAATTTGTAGTAAAGCCTAAGTCCTCTAAAACACCTACTTGCTTTAAATGGAGGGAGAAGGGTCATTATGCCAATAAATGTAGATGTGCTAAAAAGGCTAAATTCAAGCATTCCAAAGTAAGCTTGAAGCTGAAGTTTGAAATACTCTCTCTAACGCCCTCTGAGTTAAAAAGAAACATGTGGTCCAGCTTTCTTATGATTCTAGCTTTAGTGAAAAACAAATCCCTATTAAAGCCAAGCCAATGTACATAAATAGTAGACACCTTGAGATCTATAAAAATTACTTGGATTAGAGGCCTATAATTAATGTCATGTTAACATGCTATTAACAATATATTCAAGATAATACTTTAAATGGCATGATAGCCAACTCACCATATATATCTTTTTGATGATTACAAGAATTCGCGATTTTTTGAGTGGGGATATAGTTCGAACTCAAAACTTAATGGCTAAAACTGTAAGGGACAACGACATATTTTAATTTTATGAAAAATGGTTCATGTCATATATTAATTTCATAATTTAACATCAATCACTCATTTTACTTAAAAAGTAGATATTTTTATAATACAACCAAATTCCTTTCACTTTAGTCCTTAGAAGTAAAACTATAAAGTTTTCTTTGATAAAATTAAGGAGGCACGTCCAAGCAAAAGCCAACCACTCATTCTATTTAATGGTCCCTATCATATATCATTAATTTCATATCACGTATTAATTTCATATATGTCACATCATATATTAATTTCGTAATGTAATATCAACCACTCAGTTTGTTTAAATAGTAGATATTTTTATAATAAAACCAAACACTTTCCTTATAAGTAAAACTACAAGGTTTTCTTTGATCAATTAAGAGACATGTCCAAGCAAAAATCAAGCACATCACCAGCCCTCCCACGGAGGCTCAGGCTTTTCATTTCCACCTTCGCTGTCTTTTCTGATGCCTCTCGCCGCCGCAATTTCACCGTCAACCGTTGTCTCTTCAACGTCATTGACTTAAAATCCTCCCCTTCAAACAAACCCATCAACGGTGTCACGACCTCCGATATCACCTTTGACACCTCCCACAACCTCTGGTTCCGCTTATACACACCCACCACCACCGCCACTGCCATCTCCGCTGAAGACGCCATCAAGTTTCCGGTCATTGTCTTCTTCCATGGGGGAGGGTTTGCATTCCTTGGAGCCAACTCAAAACCCTACGATGACTTTTGTCGGAGATTGGCCCGGGAACTTCCTGCCGTCATCATCTCCGTCAACTACCGCCTCTCGCCGGAGCATAAATACCCGAAACAATACGAAGATGGTCTTCAAGCCTTGAAATTTCTCGATAGCACAAGCTTTGAAAGATTTTGTCCAACTTTTGCTGATCTGAAACAATGTTTTCTTGCTGGAGACAGTGCCGGTGCCAACATAGCACACCATGTTGCATTTCTAGCTAAGGATCTTGATTTCCGAAGCCTGAAACTCACCGGAATTATATCAATCCAGCCGTTTTTTGGCGGAGAAGAACGGACCGAATCCGAGCTCAGGCTGGCTGGAGCTCCTGTAGTTTCAATAGAGAGGTGTGACTGGGTTTGGAAGGCATTTCTGCCAGAAGGCTCGGACAGAGACCATCCTGCTGTGAATGTTTTCGGGCCGAATTCAGTTGATATTTCCGGGGTCAAGTTTCCGGCGACGATTGTTTTTGTAGGAGGTTTTGATCCATTGCAGGATTGGCAAAAGAGGTACTATTTGGGGTTGACGAAATCCGGAAAAGAAGCTTATTTGATTGAGTATCCAAATGCTTTCCACACTTTTTATGGTTTTCCTGAGGTGCCTGAGTCTTCTTCGTTAATTAAAGAGGTTAGAGACTTCATGCAAGCTCAATCATCTTAACAAAAGTCAACAAAAATTATCAGGTCGGAATCTGTGATTACATAAATGTATTGGACAGCGGAAATGAGAATTGAAATTTCAGAGGAAATAAAATACTATTGTCTGCAATAAAAGATTACTAGAACCAGTTATTAATTGATATAATATCTAGATTTTCATTCAATATGGTTTGGTGGCAGGAACGACTAATTTAGTCCAATTTAGGTTTAAGTCACTATAAGCTGAAAAATAAAATAAAATAAAAAACTGAGTATAAGTTTTCAATGGAAAAGTGGAAAACACGAAAAAAAAAAAGTAAGTTGTCTTTATTCAGATAATAACACTATAAAAGCAGAAAACAACGAAAATTGATGTTTTTCTTGTTTATCTACTGTTAAACTTGGATGAAGACCTGAGTTGTGAAAGAGGAATGGGTGGGATCTTTACCTAAATAACTCTTATTTATTTATTATAATATTTAAATATTAAAACTTATGTAATATATTTTAAACTTTTTTAATTGATTATTTATATAGTGTATTTTAATATTTTCTTTAATGATTACTTTTATAATATATTTTAAGTTTTTAAGAAATTATTTTTATCATATATTTTAAGATTTTTTAATGAATTCTTATGTCCTTTTTATGCGATATATATTTATTCATCAAATATATTTTTTATTCTATTATAATAATATAACTTAATTAAGAAAATAGTTTTAATAGTTGTTATCATATGGGTTTTTAAATCCCAAAAATATGAAAACCTTTTTTTTTTTTCAATTTGAAAATGGAAAAAACAAAAAACAGAAACGAAAAATGTGAATAATACTATGTTCTTATAAATGTTGTGTGACTTTCCAATGTTTGGCAAAATTAATTTTAGTCGATTAGAAGCACTATACGTATTTGAATTCTCATTTGCCAATTTCTTTTCTAGTAAAGACATCATATATTCTTTAAGGACTCGTTTGGTGCGAAAGATTAGATTAGACTATATTGAAATGATGAGATTGGAATGAATTATTAGACTAAAATAGAATTGTGATGTATTTACTATAACTGAGATTAAACTAAAAATAGTGTTCTCTTGTTTGATAAATCATAAGATTAGAAAAAATATACCTAAATATTGTGGCTGATACATGTGAGATTGGTTAGTGTAAGATTATATTGGATTAATCTTTGAATAAAAAAAAATATTGTTTTAAACTAATTTCAAAAAATATAATTATTTTAAATTAATTTAGTTAAAATTATTTTTTCAAAAAATTTTAATTTATTTTTTTAAGAATTAAATAAGATTATTTGTAATTACTTTAAAATAAATAAATAAATATTTATTTTTAGTTGATAGTTTGAATATTCTTTCCTTTACAAATTTTGAGAATGGGAAAGAAGCCTTTTTCATCCAAAGCTTATGATCTCACGCATAAATTAGTGAGAATCTTTCATTATAAAAAAAAAAAAAAAAAAAAAAAAAAAAGAAGCAAGAATGTCGATTTGATTAACTTGTCTATGGACAATTGAGAGTTAGATAGTTGAAACAGATACAAGAAGTCCGATATATCTTGAACCAGAATAAGAATGTTTGAATAAGAGATTAACCAAGCCATTGTTGTCGTTGTCTGGAGGGAAGTGGTCCCAAAGATGAGGAGACAAAGAAGAGAAAGGAGAGGGGGGCGTGGTTTGGAGTGAGGATCCAAGTCGTGGATGGGTTACCACTGTTAAGGAGGGCTGCCACAATGGAGGCCGCCTCACGGTCACCTCAGCCAACCTTGCCTTGAGACGATCGCCTCAGTCCATGGGGACGTATGCTGACTGGTGTCACCCTAGGCAGTCGCCTCGCCTTTTAAAATAATGGTTCCAACAATAACAAATGCGAAAAAGACAATATTGCTAGAGAAGTATCATTAGCATAATTTTGTTTTAACCTTATCATTAAGATTTTATCTATAATATGTGCTACACTATTGTTATGTATGGATGTTATTATAATTTGAAATGAATTTTTGTTATTTATTTATTTAAGTAGATTTTGTTTTCTGAGGAAGTACATTAGAAAAATTTAAAATTATAATTACAATTTCATATGAACTATATTTTTTAATTAAATAAATAATATATTTATTATTTATTTATTCAAGTGAAACAGCGAATAACTTAGCTCTTCATGCTTTCAACTTTTTTCCAACCAAACGAGTGTCACTTTTTCAACCATCCTCTTCTGTCTCAAGAAATCTCTGTTTAAAACCTCTGCTCTAAAGATATAAAATAATTCTTTGGACCACCATAAAATTTCACGAAACTGCAATTTATTTATTATGAAAAAGGGTAATGTTGAAATTTTATTTCATTATGCTATCCAGGAGATGGGGACTTACAACAAAAGTGGTTGGGTGTCAATAGCAAAGGCCTTATCCTCTGTCCAATTTTCTTTGCAATTCTTGCAACTACACACTAATGGAAAAGGAACCAAACAATACTAGAAAGATCACCATACTGACATACTATTTTATTATTTTTAAAAACATCTAATACTTTATGTGTATGATAAGTATGGTTAAATTTAATATGATTTAAGACTAAAATATCATCTATATAAAACTATACGAAAAACAGGTAAGTGAAATAGAAGATTATAGAACTCTAGTGGAGAATAAAATTAAAGAAATAGATAATATTCTAAAAGAATTAGGCAAATAACTTTAGTGTACTGATAGCATCAATAAGGACTTTCAACATCGTACATCAACTATTTCAAAGGTAATCATATATTGTAGAGAAATATAAAGTCAAAAGCACATGAAATATCTCCTCACCAGAAAAGTGATCACTCAATTTGTTGACCTGCAAACTCGCTTAAGAAGATTCTACAGACCCCTCACAGTGACATGAATTCTGATTTCATGTTAGAGAAGACATGTTTACAGGGCGTAATCACTTATTCAATTTATTTATTTATTTATTTTCAATCTTCTAATTGAGAGATGATACTAACAAAAACCCGGTAACCTTGGCACATATCAGAGAGGAGACAATACTCATTCTTGGCATGGTATGTTGCCATCAAACCTGCATGTACGCAAAATCAAATGAATAAATCTCTGATTATTCATAATTTGCCCCAAAATTCTATCTTCAACAAAATTGTAAAATAACAGAAAATCAATGGAATCAGCAACCATATAACAGTGTCAATTTGGGAGAACAAAATTGTAAAACACCAGAAGACAGTCTTATAAGTGCTAATTTACTGGATAACTATTCTATATTCTTACAATTTTTTGTTTTTTATAATTAAATGGCTCTGCTATTCTGAGTTCAGACATTTCCCAGACCATCGCTCTTCAAGGTTTCATTTATTTAATTTAGTTGAGGCAATAGCAGTCCAAAGAATTTTAGATAGATGGCCACTTAGAACTTAGAAGACTGGCAAACTTCTTTACACAATTAAGAGAGCCTGTACTGTCTTAAAAGAGAATACGCAACCATCATGACATAGTTAGCAAGCACATGGAACCTAAATGTTTTTCAAAATCAGTCATATCTTGAAGAATCATTAGGGATTTAACCTCCTGTCTAAAATTTCCATTTGTAGAAGAGAGTTATGGTTCAGGTAAAACCATTGTAAGGAGGAGCTCACTTGGTGCATAAGGCTTGGGATACATGGAGCTTTATTCTCCTACAAACTTTGTTATCTGTACAGGAAGTTCTCCAACACGTGAAACTAAAACTCATCTGATAGTAGTTTCAAAAACAAAAATACATCTAATACTAAAAGGCCTCCTGAAACTTCATTTCCAATCCAACAAATGACATGAGGCAAAATGCAAATTGTTGTAATTAGATTAGATGAATGAGATTTTCAAAAGCGTGGTGCATACTATTACTTCCATTTCTATCTCTCTTTTTGAACTTTATAAAGGCCTGAACTAATTTTGTGTTACTTCACTTGTTCTCTAACATGTACTTTTATTTCCACACTTTCAAGTACATCTCCAAAAGAATCATCAAAAGATGGAAGTTAAATCAAGAAAGGTGCTCTTGAAAGACTACAATAGATTATGTAAAGGGTTAACAAGGTAGCTTCATATGATTTTTTTAATGATCAACCATTCAATCCTCCCAATTCCATTCATGCATGATGTGTAGGCCTTCTTGAGCATGAGTGAAATTAAGGGCACGACCAATTAAGGTACAAGGATGTGCTTACAATTACAAAAAATTTGGTTGAAAGATCGGTCCAGTGACTGCCACCTAACTCATCTTTAGATGAACACGAAAACAGCTGGACATAAGTTTCAAAATTTAGTGGCAGGTCTTGAAATAGGTCATCACTACTAGGATACTTTAGGCCTTCACAGTAGGCAATTTTCAAAGCCTTCTAACAAATTACTGACAAATGCCTCCAGCTTTTCTCCTCCGTCTTCACAAACTGTCACCATTTTCCTCTTCTTTTAAAGAGTTAAATGTAACTTCAGACATTACTTTCAGAATCAGGGAAGCTGAGTATTTAATTCAGCAAACAATTTGAAGCAACATTATTTTCCCTCACAAGGGGTAATTATGCAAGAGCAAGTCATTATGTTATAAGCTACAGTAATGCTAAACAGATCCTCAATCATGCATCGAAATTTGCCAACGCAATTTGCCTCTTAAATTTTTGATGTTACCAAATAACCACATACAGATGTACAGTGTTACTAGACAAACTTAGCATAACTATTTTTACAACCAGAATATAGTAAAGTAATAAGTAATTGATTAATAAGCATAGACCATAGACTTCCCAATGTGCAATTTTGACAATTGAATTGTTAGTCAGCATGAACTTTAGTGCTACAACTGATAAGGTGAGACACTGAATGAACACCTTTACCAAATCTTCCATCCATGAAATCTTGATTCATATGTCTAATACTTACACAAGCCAATATTACATTTTGATACACAACACCTTCCTACCAATGAGTTTTCTATATTTCCAGTGCCATTCTAACTAAACAATATCCCTAAAATATTTCTCTAACATTTTAATTTAACTATTTCGTATCATATGATATCATCTATAATTCCACAATTCTCAATGCAATTTACCTTATAGAGATACTAATATAAGTTCCCATAACAAAGTCTACATAAAGGACAAAGCATGGGAAGAAAATCTGATTATCTAGACTAGAATAGTCTGCAATAAATCTCCCCTTCAGTACTAGAGGAGAAGTTACACTACTAACCTTAAGGTGAAAAATATACTACTAACTCTACAACATGCACTAGTAAATATTAATGAATAGATCTTTTTGAAACTAAGGTCTAATAGACTTTCTACAGCAAGCTTTAAGAATTATCATACCGTAGCCAGCAGTTTGAACATCAAAACCTTCGTCCTACACACAACAAGAAGAAGGAAAGATTAGTCTAAAATTGCACACAAGGAAAGGTCATAGACAGAAAAGAATCTTATATCTCACTTGCAGTTCTCGGATGAGTGGCAAACTCCCAGTGATTGAGTAAGGCTTTACATGCCCAACTTCCTCTTCAGTTGCTTTACACAACACATGAAAGCCACGAGAATCAAGATCACAGGCAACTCCAGACATTGGCTCATCAAAAGTTAATGTAAGACTGCAAAAAGAAATCCATTCAACTACTTTATTGCACCGTGGTGTAAAAAAACAGAAACATAGACAGCATTAATGCAGAAAAATAGTCATGATAATAATAAAAGAAATTCATTATAAGATGGGAGCAGAGAGTTCAGAAACAACAGCAATGCAATTCTTAATAAAACTCGATCCTACAGTAAGGGGAGCAAAAGAGATAGACACCTTCCCCTCAAGTTCTCATCTGGCAAAACATATTTTGAAACTGGACCTCGTGTATCCAACTTCTCAATGTTCTCATTTATTTCGTCTACATATTCTTGCAGTTTATGCATCACATCTGCTACACTGCAACACAGTATCAAAATAATTAGATCCATTCACTGTAATCTAGTCATTTCAAAACAGACTACTTGGACTATTGAAGAATAAATAACTTGGAAAAAGCAAAAACAAAACCCAGATCATAACTCCAAGAACAAAAGGTACCCACTTACTTATAGAAGGGAGTCAACCTGCAATGGAAGAAAAACAAGCGTTAGATTTCTCACATCAGTGGCCTCTTTTGTATTAAAAATATGAATGATTACAAACCTGACATCTCCTGAAACAGTACACTCAGCGGGAATTTGATTGATACCACCTCCTGGATCTGCAAGAGCGAAGATAAACTACAAAACTGAAATCAAATTTCATTTTCACAATTTATAAATACTTAAAAGTTCAAAACTTACAACTCCATTGGGTTGGTTTCATAGTTGATGGTGTTGCAAATCCATAGACCTGCTCCTTGGGATGAGGTGGATAGTCTCTGTAAAATCGTGTTTGTATTTCTTTAAGTGATTCCATGGCTAGCTCCAAAGGATTTATAGCCTGAAGAAATTGAATGACAACCATAGGATCAATATAAAATCAAAAAGTGATCATGTCATTTCAGTGTTTGATTTTAGCAACAAATTCCCTTTCAGTTAAGTACAATCATCACTCGAAAAAGCTTTCATTGAAATATTATTTGCATGCTGATACAAATTTGCCCTGTAGTCATTTTCTAGCATGAATATCTGCACCTTATCTCCATCCAGACATCAAATTGCATCCAACGGCTGTTAGCAGAATTTTTATTTTGTCATTTAGAAGTGAACTTTTACGTTATAAACTAACTCTTTAGGTACAGAGTATACTAAGAGACAAAAATGGAGAATATGTATATTATACCTTATGTGCTAAACCACTGTGGAAAAGCTTCCCAGTTACATGAAGTTTCCAAGGTATCATACCACCAGTACCGATGCATGGTTGTTTATCTGCTGTGTCAATCCAGAAACTTTGAACAGAAAACAACACCAAACAATCAAGCTTCAGCACCTTATCTCCAAATTACAGTAAAGATAACATAACGATACCCTTCTAGGATATACATATTTAATAGCTCTATTGTTTTCTAACATATTGAAAAGTTCAATGACTTACAGAGGACCTTCCTTCAGCTTATTTAGCAGTCCATCTTTCACAAGCGCATCCACACCAACCCCTGTTATTGCCGAATTCTCTTCATTAGCTATAAAAACAGCTACTACAGTTGACTTCAACTTTGGCTTTGACTCCCCAAGCTTTTTCATTAGTTCAGTGACAAGGGCAACATGTCCCAAACAATCAGTGGTGCCACGGCCACGAAGTTTTTCCCCATCAATGGTCAAAGCAAACGGATCAAATTCCTGCATATGCATCACCATAATTCAATCACACTTAATTCATGATTGTTTACAAAAATCCAAAGAAAACAAAATCCTAAGCTCCCATTATAGAAAATTCAGAGTAACATCCCTGCAGGAACTATGTCGGCTATCCCGCTTTGTCAATCATTCCACACACAATTATACAAGCATACATACATTACAAGAATTGAAAATCATGTGGGGATGTGTAATAAACAACAGGGCTTGAAAGGCACATTAAAACTTCACAGAGACTAATCAATTAACTGCTGACACCAATACAATCACCTAACAAAATGAGAAGACAAACTCATATAATGAAAAGATACCCAATAAGCTTACAGAAATATGATCATGTCTCATAACATAATTCAACAGGTGAGGCCAATAAGATCAAAACTCAAATGGAATTCAAACATAAATTCAAAAAATGAAAGAAATAAAAGAGAACCCAGGAAGGAAGCAAACCCAATCATTGGGATTGGCAGTGACAACATCCATGTGCATGCCAACAAAGGAAATGATCTTGCCAGGCAGAGTTCCAGGATACTCCACGATAAGATTGCCTCTACCAGGGAAATAGGTGACATGGTTAATAAGCAAGGGTCCTCCACCAGTTTTGGTGCTGTAAGGAAGGAGAGAATCAAGTACGTGCTTCACCACCCTGTCTTCTTGTGGGATCAACTCTGGTGGGTTGTTTTGAACGAACTTGGACTCTCCTATCAACTTTGTCAGGAGAGCAACGAAGGACTCCTTGTTCAGATTTCCCAGACTCTCGTTCACGTCTGGACAACCCATTGCGAGACCGACTGACAATTCCTTTCCACAAATAGATGCCGAGTTACAATATCAGAAGTGGAGAGTACTAGATTCCAGATTATTTGTTTTGCTTTTTAAGCAAGGAATTTCTTTGAATACAGTATACACGGAAACAAGATTACAGTTTATCTTTGACCAAATTAATACTTCCTTTATTCAAAATTTCATCTCCGCACGTACGGTGGAGATCTTATTAAAAAATAAATTTATTTATTTTTTAATAAAATCAGTTAAATATAAATTTTAAAAAAATATATATATATATATATATTATATCTCTATAGTCTATCAAATACAGTGAATGGTGAAGATCCAATCCACTCATCTATGTTCATCTTTTGCTCTTTCATCATCCTTTCACTTCTCCTACTCCTTCATCCTGCATCTACTCTCTTCTCACACCCGCTTGCTTTCTCTCTCTTCTCACATCCTTCATCATCAATCTCTTCTCTCTCTCCATATTGTCGACGCCTTCCCTCTCTCTGTTCTCATTAGGACTCCTCATAATTAGAGACTCACTCTGACCTGGGTCACTAGCGATTGAGACCTACTCTGATTTGAGTCTCCATCTTTGAAGACCCACTTTAAAGACCCAGAAGCTAGGTGTCCTTGGTGGAGGCCCAAGAGACCTAGAAATCTCTAGTTTTCTAGATTATTCTTTTTTTTTTTCCCCTTTACTTCTTAATAGTTGGGTGAGAGAACGAGGTTAGTCTGAAGACAGTGACTGATGATGACATTATTGATAACTAGATTAGTAGTTGTTGAGAATTGGATTTTATTGTTTAGGTGGATTCAGTAGTTGGTTGATGATGATTACGATTTGTGAGCTTGTGGGTAAACAACGAAGATGATGATGAACACATCTCGTTATCCTAAGAGGTATCTTAAAATACAAAAGTGGGGTAGTTTTTTTTAAATTTAATCCATTTTTGCACCCCTTAAAAAAAATTTTTTAAAAATATTTTTTTTAACAATCAGTGTGACTAAATTTGATCATTTCCACAAATTTCAATATCTTAAATTAAAATTTGTCCCTCTTTTTATTCAGAGTGTCTAACTCAACCAAAACTCTAGCCATTGTCATCAAATTAAGACATAATGTCTTAACCTCATGTGGCACTTCATTTTTTTCGCATTAGAGTTCCCAAGAGAAATTTTTTCACATTAGGGTTCCCATGAGAAGTCTAGCCATTGCAAACTAAACATCACAATTCGACTTTACATAAATTAGATTACAAACAAATTGGGACTGTTTTTAAAACTCAAATGTTTTCCGCTGAAAATTCTAAAATGGTATAGGGTGGCATAAAATGTCTCAGCACGCCCACATTTGGTAAAACTAGTTTATAAAAACTTTAGAGATTATTTAGAGAAAAAAAAAAGAAAAAAGAAAAAACACTTTAGAGATGTTTTTTTCATTAAAACTTTCAAAGATCCCTCCTCAAAGAAACAATAAAAGTGCTTTCAAAGATCCCTCCTCAAAGAAATAATAAAAGTGCAGCAACTCAAAATTTTTTTATTCTTCATGAAAATTATGATTTTTTTTTTTAAACGATTTCCCCTATCCTAATTTTTATGTTTGAGAATTGATAGGAGAAATAAGGACCGAAGAAAGAAGCACTCAAAGACTGAAGATAAAATTAAGGGGAAAAAAAAAAAAAAAACAAAACAAAAGTGGGTGGAAAATGGTCAGTGAGGGTTACTTTTGGATTTATGTGAGAAAGTAGCTAATTAAGGAATATTTAAATGGGATATTCTGAACAACTCCCTAAAAAGTAAAATAATTGAAAACTAACTCTGATTTTTTTTTATTGGGTGGACCGTTCCCTATCGATTAAAAAAATCGATTGAGGTTAAATTTAAAGGTATAATGGTAATTGGATAAGTAATTTTATTTGTTTTAATTTGAGTTTAAAATTTAAAAATAAAACAAAATTGTCACCATCTCTTTCTCCTCTCTCTCTCTCTCTTTATTCTTCTTCTTCTTCTCTTTCTCGTTCTCTTCTCTTTTTTTTTTCTTCTTCTTGAACCCAATCGAACCTAGATCTGGGTTGGAATTGAATGTAGAAATTGGGTTCAAATCGAACCCAGTTCTTGGGTTCAATTCAAACCCAGAAACTATGTTCGATCAAACCCAGAAACTGGGTTAATTCAATCGAACCTAAAAACTAGGTTCATTCGACCCATTTTCTGGGTTTGATTGGGGTTTTTTTTTTTGTTTTTGTTATTTTTAGTTAATTGGATTTTGATTTTTTTGATTGATTGTTTTGGTATTTTTGTTATTGGTTTTGAACATCAAAATAATCTAAATCAATTTTGGTGTTCAAGAAGAAGAGCAGAAGAAGAGGCAGAAAGAGTGGAGAGAGACGGTTGGTTTTTATGTTAATTAGGTTTTCATGTAAGATTTTGTGTTAATTAGGTTTTAATTTTTTTAATTTTGTGTTATTTTTATTTAATATTATCATTCATTAATAATTTAAAGGATAGTTTAGTTATTATATAAGTTTGAAGAGTATAAGGGAAATTTCACATGATCATAATAAATGTATTTTGGTCATTTTACGATTTTGGATGAAAAATGTTAACATTTTGGATGGAAAGTTAACAGTAAGAAACAGTTTATCTAATAAAAAAAAAAATCGGATGTAATTTTTGATTATTTTACTTTTTAGAGGGGTTTTTCATAATATTCCCATTTAAAATGGATGTCTTTAAGACAATGGGTGTGAAGGGACGTTATGGGTGATAGAGCCACCCAACGGTAAAATTTGAAGGTGTATTCAAAACTTCACCCATCAACCTTGAGCTCAATGAACATGCAGCCCAAAACATGATTGTTGACCATTGTTCTCGGGGACCTAAAAAAACATCATTGTCGACAACCCTCCCCTATGGATTTAGGCCCAAATCCAAAATCCTTGCTTCATGAATAAAATATACGTTAACTATTTTCATGAAGAAAATATTTTCACATGAGCATGCCATCAATAAGCGTGTGCTATTCTTTAAGATGTGGAAAAGTTTATCAATTATTGGGAGAAATCCTAATAACCTTAACTTCTACTGAAATACTAAATTAAACCTTTTTGTTTAAAGATCAATAAACTATTGGTAATTATTTTTGTTTTTCACAATTGTCACCGCTTAATTTTATTTTATTTATTTATTTTTAAGTTAGCATCGATAGAATAGGTTAAAATCTATTAAGACATGTCAAAATCAATCATTATTTATAAAAGCCGAATATTTACTCTCATAAACAAGAGACAACCATTTTCATAATAACAGGAAAAACTATCAACACCAGCTTAAAAATGTGCTTAATGGGAATTCTCAATACCTTAATGAATATAAAGATACTTAACCACTTGTATTAAGAGGTGATGTATATTAGTTAATTGTTTGTCGACCTCCTTTTACTTAGTTTAAACATAATATAATGATGTTTTGTAAGTCATTTGGAATACTATTGAACTCTTGAAATTTTGAAAATATTGAAAAAAATCCAAGAATAATGTTACACTTTCCATAATTTTATTCAAATTTTGTGCGTAAAAGATATGACAAGATGATTTATAGCAACCACCTTAATGATAGGATGATGCATTAATCATCTGTTGGTTACAAATAAGCTTGTTATATCATTTGATTAATGAATTTTGGTAAAATTTTGGGTAATGTAACATTACTCAAACCAAAAATATGCGAAACAAGATTTAAACTTGAAATAATCTCTACATGTTTAGAAATACATTTAAAAAAATATATATCTCTAAAGTACTTTGTAGTAATATAAAACAAACATTGTTGTTACTTTTTTATCTAGTACCGTTATAGCACTTGCCGAAATGGCAAATAATAGATTATAAATATCTATTTTACTGTTGATTTAATTTTTTTCGTGAAAAAATATTTTTTTAACCACATTTTATAAACTCTTTTGATCCATTTTTCAATTATAAAAAGCTCTATGAAGATATTACTTTCATTAAAATATCTACTTGACAAATCATTTTTAACATTTGTTTCGACCAAAACTTGCATTTAAAAGTCAATTGGATCTTCAAACATCTCTTTCCTCCCTTAATCTTATTATCTTTCTTCAACTTTCTATTATTATTCAACTTACAAAACAAGTTAACGCCTTCATTAAAGTAGTCCGGAGGTTATCTCCGAGAACATCATCCGATGCTTAAGTTGGTTTTTTTAGATGTCTTAAAAATAGTCAATTTTTCAAGGCTATTGATGGTCCTCAATTTTTCAAATAGGCTGTTGTATTTGACATTGCTGCCCAGAATTGCAGTGGCAAACCTATGTGTATACTCATGCTTCAGGTTCTCTCAGTCAAAGTTATATTTATACATTCTACTACACCATTTTATTGTAGTGTCCCTAATATGGACCTCTCTAGTCTAATCCCACTCTCAAAATAGAACTTTTTGAACTTAATTGGTATCTTCATGCTCTCCACTATTATCTTACCGTAGCCTTTTTATTTTCAAACCTCTATCTCATTCTCAATCATCACTTTCCAGTTCAAAATACTACTTTCCACCAATTAAAACTGAAGCGGGACCCCAAATATTTATTTGAACCAACTCTAGTTTTGTTGCCTTTGGAGTTCTACCAGTATTCTTGAAACTAACCTATTTTTGTTTCCTGAACATGTAGCTTTCACATAGATCTATATCCATTGATTTTAGGTATGATAACATCTTATTCAAATGCATGACTTGCAACTATTTGGAACACATATGCTGAAGCTCTGATGCTATTTGAACAATGACAATTAGTAGTCATGCAAAAAGTTTCGTTTTTCTTCTCTTGGGTGACGATCATTGCTCCCTTCGAAATCTTTCATGTATCTTCTGTGAAAGTTGTTACATAACCTTCTATTTCCAATTGACTAATAGAGATAAAATTCCTACTCAAATGGAGTACATGCTTCATGTTATTAAGCTTCCAAACAGACATGTTTAGCTTGATTAGCACCTTTTCTTTGCCAACAATGTTGCATGTTTGATCATCACCGAATTACACCTTTCCTAGATTACTTGAGACAATCTTTAAATAACTTCCTATTAGAGGTAGTATGAAATGACACTCTTGAATCTAGCACCCATGATCTTGTTCTGCTCTCCCAAAAAAAAAAAAAAAAAAAAAAACATATTGGAGCATCATCTGTATCTTTTTGTGTATAGTTTGCACCAGTCTAATCTTCATCATCTTTCTTTGGAGCCCTACATTCAAATTGATAATGCCTAATCATCCACAATTCCAACATTCAATGTTTGTTTACTCCCTTGTGAATTGATGTTCTGAAGGTCCTTGATTTAGACTTACCATACCTCAATTTGGATCTACCACACTGATTTCCTTTATTCTTCTTCTGCCTCTGCCTCCACATTTAATGTCCATCCCCAACTGAAGAAACCATCTTCATACCTCCTAATTTCCTCGGTCATAATCATATCCATGACTTCTAAAAATTTCTATTTTTCCTTTCAAAACAAACCACTAATTGACTGGATGACACCTTTCTAACCCTCAAGCAACGAACCTAGAATTAGTAGGGCTTGCACTTTATCATCAAATTCAATTTTAACAAAGGTCAACTAATATGTGATCTCATTAAATGCAATCGAGTCTTATTTTAAAAGCATTTATAGAGAAAATAGTTTCTTTATCAAATAGACCTTACTTGCTACAAAGGTTTGTTTATAGAGATCTGAGAGAGCTTTCATTAGAGACGTTGTTTCTTGATTCTCCAAATTGAAAGCAACTGATCTCAATAATCCAAGTCAAATCGCACCTAGGGCTTCACAGTCTAACATCTTTTAATCCTCATTTGTCATGTCTACTGACTTTCTTTAATCAACAAATATAAGTCTTTCTTGCATAGGTAATCCTCCATCTATGGCTTTTAGAAACTAAAATTCGTCCCATTGAATATCTCGCCTTGTAGTGATCCTTCTTTGATCCCATTGATGCCACTCAAAATAATGAATACCAAGAACACTACCAACCAATCAAACTCTGATACTAGTTGTTAAGAGAATATGGTGACCACAAAGCACATATCAAGCACACAAACAATGTAGAAAAATAAAAGAGACATAAGAATTTTTACATGATTCGAGAAATCTCTAAGTTCATGGAGCGCACCGACACTTTTTCCACTATAAAATTTTATTTACAAACGAAAGTTTTGTCTCTTAATGTCTCTATCACACTTTCTCTTTCTATCTTTTTTACTCTCTCAATATTGTACAAACCTTTTAACCCTTCACACATTTGTATTTATATTTCCAAGGATACAAGTAATAAAACACTTGGAAATCTACTTGTACAAGACTTTTAGCTAGGCCAAGATTCTATTTTCTATATTTGGGTCGGAGACATGCACATGCAACCAAGTGGTCATTATTCCTAGTTGCAATCTTCATTGGGTAGTGTCCCGACCAAGAGGTCGTAGCTCTTAAATGCAATCTTCTTTAATCGTCAAGCGAGACCAAGTGGTCGTGAATTTCTTTCGTCACGACCAGGTGATGCGACTAAGAAGTAGTTTGTTTTTTTGTCAAAAAACTAAACGGTGTTGTTAAAGACTGAAGACTCAATAGTGACTGAAACATAAAATCTGAATTACATTTTTTTTTTTTTTACTTACCTCTAAATGTATAGTAATCTTATTTGTTGTTAAAGTTAAAATAGTTTAAAAACTAGTAATTTGACATTTATATACTTTTATTATTAGTTGTTATGTAACTTCGTTTAATATAATACAAACAATTATAATAAATTATTTAACAAATACTAAAACATTTTTATGTATATATTAATAATATTTTTATTCATAATTAAAATATGATTAATTATTATAGTAATTTTTTTATAAAAAAATTATACATACATAAATAAATTATTATGGTAAAGTAAAATAAATTTATATATTTAAATAAAAATAAACAAATGTTCTTTAGTTGAAGTACTATTGCAACTAAAGATAAAATTGTAAAGTAATATATATTTTAGTCATTGTAATATTTCATTAATTACATTTAAAAGAAATTTGGATAATTTAAAATTAGAATGAATTTAACAATATATTATTTTGAGAACGATAGATTTGAAATAATATTTTTAAAAAATCATTGAGTGATTTAATATTAAGTAAAAAGTAAAAAATTGAAGCTTTTTATTTTCAATTATTTTTAGATGTTTTTAAGTGATTTGACTATTTAAAAAAATAAAAAATAAAAATAATTTATTAGATGTAATTTATACTTATTAAATGAAAAATAATAAAAATAAACTACCCCAAAGTGCTAGTGGTTTCTAGTCACAGGACCTCTCTGTTGGCATGCATGGGATTAGGCTTCACACTCCAACGCATATATCATCTTGACCAACCATATTATTTCTTCACATATTTCATTTTGAAGAAAAGGAAAACCTTCTATCACAATAAGTAATGGTGTATTTGAATGTTACATAGATGTGTATATATAATATGTGTATATATATATAAGGTAACTCATGATCATGATGATTTGGACTATATGCAAATGAAAACAAACAAGTTGTGAAGATGAAAAGTAGAGCAGATGAGATAGTTATTTTGTCCTAAAAACAAGTAGTGAACGTAATGCGTTAAGAACAATTGTCAGAACAATAGTAACAGAGATTGTTAAGAGAGAAAAGTGGTAACAGGTAAGTGTGCAGCCATGCAGATGAAGATAAGAGAAAGGCAATGATTATTGATGATTTGTGTGACTTTGGAATACGAGCCCCGCTGACTGCGACTATTCCTCTTCTTTCAAACCCACCCACCCACGATTCAAGCATTACTTATTTCTAACTAACGACCCCACTTGATCCCCATCTAACTTTTTTAACTATCCGATCCCGAATCTTGGTCGATTCATACCTACAACTATTCATCTGTTTGTCAGTCAGAGTTAAAAATCAAAGCATTAGGGTTTTGGCTTTCGTTGAGGTCTCTTCTGCTTAGATACCCTTCGTACGCAAAGTGATCGGCCAGAAATTAACAATCTACGCTGAATACTTGGCTCTCCTTGCTTCTTGTATGTCATCATTCCCAGTAGATAGATAAATACATGCATAGAGAGAGAGAGAGAGAGAGAGAGAGAGAGAGAGAGAGAGAGAGAGATGATGAGAGGAGGGGACCAAGCAGTGTAAGCTAGGGCAAGAAGTTAAAATGATTTCAGACCTATAAATGTGCACTCTTAGCTGGCCATTCTGTCAAGCTACGGATTTTAATGGGGTCCACGACAGAGTGAGTTTAAATAATGATAAAATGCATATACGAGAGCTTGGAGAAAGAAAAGTAACATAGATTAATGAGTATGACAGTTTCTTCTCAGAACTGAGAAGGCGCTCACAAGTAAAGTGTCCTTCAGACAGGGCCCCGCTCCCTCTCCTCCTCGCGGATGACCATTTCCTGTAAAACCTTCTTTATCAAAACGTACAAAGAAAATAATATTGTTTACAAAAACAATTTATGTAAATTCGAAGAATCTTTTACGATATTTTCTTCTAGGATAAATTCAAAATTAAATTGTTGAAAATCAAGTGTGAGACCAAGAAGAGGATCAATCTCACGTCAGTTAATTAAAAGCAAGAAAAGCTTATTTGCTAATTGGATCCACAATCCACTAGTGATCCTAGGTCTTGAGGATTTAAAAGCCTAATTTTTTTCTTTTTTGAAAATAACTTCTTCATCGAACAAACTATGAGAAGAAACAATCCAAAGTGGCAAATTGCCACAACTGCTCCTTTCCAGAGGAGAAAGCTAAAGAGGCAAGAGCATGAGTCAGACCATTACCCTGAGAAATGGTTTGTCACTTAAACAGAGCTCTAGAAGCCTAAACAACTTGCTTAGAATAGATGGGACTAGAAAAATCTAGTTGAGCAGCTCCGAGCAACATTTTAACTCAAATTAGGATAACTTTGGGTCTGATAATTATCTTAGGAACCACACAGTGACATTCCTAGCTCGAATTCCAAGGAATTCTGTTTAGGAGGGAAGTGCAGTGGTCCCTATCACTGCCTCTGAAACGTTTCATTGTGGTAACTAAAACTTCATTGTGTTTGTTAAGTTTTGCTTTCTTTTGGAGAATTCTAGGTTAAAATCATTTTTCAAGTCAAGGAATCATGTTATTATTTTTTTTAATTTATTATTTTTAGAGTTCGAGATTGAATGAATAATTTCATTTCATTTAGAGGATTCACTTAAATTTCTCATTCTCTTGTACATTAATTAATAAAAATTGAGAATAATATTATGTTGTTATAACTTCTTAACGGCTAAAGATTTAACAATAAATAAAATTTAAATTCAATGGCAATTAATATCAATATTAGAATAACTTTTGCCATGATGCCATAGTTTCAAAAATCTTCATGTGGCATTCTATGTAAACAAATAAACAAAATAAATTTTCTTTGCATCTCAATCTACGTTTGTATTTAATTTTAGTTCATTAGGCAATTAGTCAATTAATTTTGATCTGATAGATTGAGTATGTTTAGCTTGGATATTTGATTCTAATAAGACCACCAATTTCTCTTATTAACATTGTGCAAAACTATTAGAATTTAAATTGTTATAAAATAGCCCCACATATTTCTTCACGTGCCATTTTGAGTGAAGATTAGACTCTAATTAAGATTTTAGGAAATAGTTTCCACGTTCTCTCAAGTGTAATTTTGAGTAGACTTTAAGGTAGTTATAAGAAAATAACCCTCATGCCTAACCTAGTTCAGCACATTCTTCGACCATCTCCGATTTTGATCAAAGGTTGGACTTTAAGTTGTTAGGAAACAAGTCACATGTCCCCTTACGTGCAACATGATAAAATGAACTAGGAATCCAAAAAAAAAAAATGTGGGAGAGAGGAGGATTTGAACTCAAATTAATCTCATGTTAATAACTAGAACTCTTAAGTGTAAATAAAAAAGTAACCCTATAAAAACATTTAAACATAAGTTTATAGGAATTCAATACTTTTTTTGAAGGGTGATGAATTTAATACTTTAATATGTGTTGCTAATAAAAGTGTCAAATATAGTCAGAAGAGTATATCACATGCCACTTTTAGTAGTATTTCTACATTAATTAAAATAACATAAATTTTATCCAATTAAGTGGCATTTTCTAATTAAATAGACACATATCATAAGTACTGCAAGTATCCAATTGACAAACTCAACCTTGTATTCAGCTTTCACTACTGACCGTATTCAAACTCTGGGGAGTTCAAGACGGATTTATTGTGGCCAAGCTCTTAATTAATTGGACCACCGCAATCACTCCATGTTTGGTGGTTGAAATTAATATATATCACATCATATATTAATTTCATAGTGTAATATCAACCACTCATTTTGTTTAAATAGTAGATATTTTTATAATAAAACCAAACACTTTCCCTATAAGGAAAACTACAAGGTTTTCTTTGATCAATTAAGAGACAAGTCCAAGCAAAAATCAAGCACATCACCAGCCCTCCCATGGAGGCTCAGGCTTTTCATATCCACCTTCGCTGTCTTTTCTGATGCCTCTCGCCGCCGCAATTTCACCGTCAACCGTTGTCTCTTCAACGTCATTGACTTAAATCCTCCCCTTCAAACAAACCCATCAACCGTGTCACAACCTCCGATATCACCTTTGACACCTCCCACAACCTCTGGTTCCGCTTATACACACCCACCACCACCGCCACTGCCATCTCCGCTGAAGACGCCATCAAGTTCCGGTCATTGTCTTCTTCCATGGGGGAGGGTTTGCATACCTTGGAGCCAACTCAAAACCCTACGATGACTTTTGTCGGAGACTGGCCCGGGAACTTCCTGCCGTCATCATCTCCGTCAACTACCGCCTCTCGCCGGAGCATAAATACCCGAAACAATACGAAGATGGTCTTCAAGCCTTGAAATTTCTCGATAGCACAAGCTCTGAAAGATTTTGTCCAACTTTTGCTGATCTGAAACAATGTTTTCTTGCTGGAGACAGTGCCGGTGCCAAGATAGCACACCATGTTGCACTTCTAGCTAATGATCTTGATTTCCGAAGCCTGAAACTCACCGGAATTATATCAATTCAGCCGTTTTTTGGCGGAGAAGAACGGACCGAATCCGAGCTCAGGCTGGCTGCAGCTCCTGTAGTTTCAATAGAGAGGTGTGACTGGGTTTGGAAGGCATTTCTGCCAGAAGGCTCGGATAGAGACCATCCTGCTGTGAACGTTTTCGGGCCGAATTCAGTTGATATTTCCGGGGTCAAGTTTCCGGCGACGATTGTTTTTGTAGGAGGTTTTGATCCATTGCAGGATTGGCAAAAGAGGTACTATTTAGGGTTGAAGAAATCCGGAAAAGAAGCTTATTTGATTGAGTATCCAAATGCTTTCCACACTTTTTATGGTTTTCCTGAGGTGCCTGAGTCTTCTTTGTTAATTAAAGAGGTTAGAGACTTCATGCAAGCTCAATCATCTTAACAAAAGTCAACAAAAATTATCAGGTCGGAATCTGTGATTACATAAATGTATTGGACAGCGGAAATGAGAATTGAAATTTCAGAGGAAATAAAATACTATTGTCTGCAATAAAAGATTACTAGAACCAGTTATTAATTGATATAATATCTAGATTTTCATTAAATATGGTTTGGTGGCAGGAAACGACTAATTTAGTCCAATTTAGGTTTAAGTCACTATAAGCTGAAAAATAAAATAAAATAAAAAACTGAGTATAAGTTTTCAATGGAAAAGTGGAAAACACCAAAAAAAAAAAAGAAGTTGTCTTTATTCAGATAATAACACTATAAAAGCAGAAAACAACGAAAATTGATGTTTTTCTTGTTTATCTACTGTTAAACTTGGATGAAGACCTGAGTTGTGAAAGAGGAATGGGTGGGATCTTTACCTAAATAACTCTTATTTATTTATTATAATATTTAAATATTAAAACTTATGTAATATATTTTAAACTTTTTTAATTGATTATTTATATAGTGTATTTTAATATTTTCTTTAATGATTACTTTTATAATATATTTTAATTTTTTAAGAAATTATTTTTATCATATATTTTAAGATTTTTTAATGAATTCTTATGTCCTTTTTATGCGATATATATTTATTCATCAAATATATTTTTTATTCTATTATAATAATATAACTTAATTAAGAAAATAGTTTTAATAGTTGTTATCATATGGGTTTTTAAATCCCAAAAATATGAAAACCATTTTTTTTTTCAATTTGAAAATGGAAAAAACAAAAAATGTGAATAATACTATGTTCTTATAAATGTTGTGTGACTTTCCAATGTTTGGCAAAAATAATTTTAGTCGATTAGAAGCACTATACGTATTTAAATTCTCATTTGCCAATTTCTTTTCCAGTAAAGACATCATATATTCTTTAAGGACTCGTTTGGTGCGAATGATTAGATTGGACTATATTGAAATGATGAGATTGGAATGAGTTATTAGACTAAAATAGAATTGTGATGTATTTACTATAACTGAGATTAAACTAAAAATAGTGTTGTCTTGTTTGATATATCATAAGATTAGAAAAAATATACCTAAATTTTGTGGCTGATACATGTGAGATTGGTTAGTGTAAGATTATATTGGATTAATCTTTGAATAAAAAAGAAATATATTGGTTTAAACTAATTTCAAAAAATATAATTTTTTTAAATTAATTTAGTTAAAATTATTTTTTTCTAAAAATTTTAATTTATTTTTTTAAGAATTAAATAAGATCATTTGTAATTACTTTAAAATAAATAAATAAATATTTATTTTTAGTTGATAGTTTGAATATTCTTTCCCTTACAAATTTTGAGAATGGGAAAGAAGCCTTTTTCATCCAAAGCTTATGATCTCACGCATAAATTAGTGAGAATGTTTCATTAAAAAGAAGAAAAAAAAAAGAGCAAAAACGTCAATTTGATTAACTTGTCTATAGACAATTGAGCGTTAGATAGTTGAAACAGATACAAGAAGTCCAATATATCTTGAACCATGATAAGAATGTTTGAACAAGAGATTAACCAAGCCATTGTTGTCGTTGTGTGGAGGGAAGCGGTCCCAAAGATGAGGAGACAAAGAATAGAAAGGAGAGGAGGGCGTGGTTTGGAGTGAGGATCCAAGTCGTGGATGGGTTACCACTATTAAGGAAGGCTACCACCGTGGAGGTCGCCTCACGGTCACCTCAGCCAACCTTGCCTTTGAGACGATTGCCTCAGTCCATGGGGACATATGCTGACTGGCGTCACCCCAGGCAACCGCCTCGCCTTTTAAAATAATAGTTCTAACAATAACAAACGTGAAAAAGACAATATTGCTAGAGAAGTATCATTAGCATAATTTTGTTTTTACCTTATCATTAAGATTTTATCTATAATATGTGCTACACTATTGTTTTGTATGGATGTTATTATAATTTGAAATGAATTTTTGTTACTTATTTATTTAAGTAGATTTTGTTTTTTGAGGAAGTACATTAGAAAAATTTAAAATTATAATTACAATTTCATATGAACTATATTTTTTAATTAAATAAATAATATATTTATTATTTATTTATTCAAGTGAAACAGCGAATAGCTTAGCTCTTCATGCTTTCAACTTTTTTCCAACCAAACGAGTCACTTTTTCAACCATCCTCTTCTGTCTCAAGAAATCTCTGTTTAAAACCTCTGCTCTAAAGATATAAAATAATTCTTTGTACCACCATAAAATTTCACGAAACTGCAATTTATTTATTATGAAAAGGGAAAAATCCAAAAAAAATCCCTGAAAACGAAAATAATATCAATTTACCCCATTTTTTGAAAATATTAGCCAAAAAAACCCCCTACCGTCTCCCAAAAGCGGTTTTCATCCAGGTTTTTAGTGGTTTTGTAATAAAAATAGTAAAAGACCAAAATACCCTTATAATATTAAAACATTAAAAAATAAAAAAACAAACAATTACTCAATTATCAAACTATCATTTCATAATCAAAATTTAAAAAAATTAAATAAATAATAAATTAATTTAAAAAACCTAAAATAAATTAAAAAATTAATAAAAAATAAAAATCTTTATTAACTTTTATTATTTCTTAAATTGAATTAAATTAAACTAATTTCTAAATTAAATTTCTTATTATTATTAATTAATTATAAAATCCTTTTTATATAATGTTATCCTAACAAATATTGTAAATTAAAAAAAAAAAAAAAATTCAAACTAGGTGAAAGATCTGGGTTTGAATCCAGATCTTCAACATCACGTTGAAAATCTGGGTTCAAACCCAAATCCACCAACACAATAAAAAACCTAAAAATTAAAGGATATGAAAAAAAAAAATGCAAACAAAAAAAATACGAAACTACAAAGTTTTCAGCTCTTAAAATCATGTTCAAGATCTGGATTACAATCAAAGTTTTGTAGCAAAAATACAGAAAAAAATATAACACTCCATCCACCAATAATCACAAACAATTCCATCAATTTCTCTGTATCCCAACAAATAATCACAATCAAAGTTTTCCAACAAAATACAAACAAACAAACAAAAAAATCAAACGGCGCCGCTAGGAAGGCCGCCGATCATCCTCACTGATGACGACCGATAAGGACCTCGACGAGTACGAGCGGACCTCCTCCAACTTGCAGAAGCCATGCCCATCGAGAGCACCACCAAGTCCGACGACTAGTTCTCAAAGGCTTTGAACGGCGCCTCTCTCTCGAACAGAGGCTTCGCCGGTGCCGGCGAAGCTGCAGTTGAGGCCGGTAAAGAGAACAGAGGAAGATGGGCAGTAGGCCGGTAAAGAGAAGAGCAGAGATGGAGAGTTGAAGGTGGGAGAAGAACAAGAAAAGAAATGGAGAGGGATGACAGTAGAGAGAGGGTGAGCGGAAGAGAGAGAGATTGAGATGGAATGATAAAGAGAGAGAGGGCGTCGCGTCTATGAGAGAGAGGGAGGGTGGGGGGGGGGGCGGGGGAGAGAGGGGGGGGGGGGTCGCATCTGTGAGAGAGAGAGAGAGGGTGAGAGAGTATTTTTTATTTTTTTTTCTTTTAATTTATTTTCAATTGTTTTTATTTATTTATTCTTTATTTAATTAAAAAATTATTTATTATATGCCAGTTGTATTCTATTACTTATGATAACGTCCAATTACCTTTTTACCCTTAATATTAACGGATCCGTTATTTTCCTAACCGTTTCACTATCCTAATTGACGGTCGGATCTTTTTGGCTAATATTTTCAAAACCAGTGGTGGTTTGACATTATTTTTATTTTTAGGGGCAAATTGATAATATCCCTTATGAAAAAGGGTAATGTTGAAATTTTATTTCATTATGCTATCCAGGAGATGGGGACTTACAACAAAAGTGGTTGGGTGTCAATAGCAAAGGCCTTATCCTCTGTCCAATTTTCTTTGCAATTCTTGCAACTACACACTAATGGAAAAGGAACCAAACAATACTAGAAAGATCGCCATATTGACATACTATTTTATTATTTTTAAAAACATCTAATACTTTATGTGTATGATAAGTATGGTTAAATTTAATATGATTTAAGACTAAAATATCATCTATATAAAACTATACGAAAAACAGGTAAGTGAAATAGAAGATTATAGAACTCTAGCGGAGAATAAAATTAAAGAAATAGATAATATTCTAAAAGAATTAGGCAAATAACTTTAGTGTATTGATAGCATCAATAAGGACTTTTAACATCTTACATCAACTATTTCAAAGGTAATCATATGTTGTAGAGAAATATAAAGTCAAAAGCACATGAAATATCTCCTCACCAGAAAAGTGATCACTCAATTTGTTGACCTGCAAACTCGCTTCGGAAGATTCTACAGACCCCTCACAGTGACATGAATTCTGGTTTCATGTTAGAGAAGACATGTTTACGGGTCGTAATCACTTATTCAATTTATTTATTTATTTATTTTCAATCTTCTGATTGAGAGATGATACTAACAAAAACCCGGTAACCTTGGCACATATCAGAGAGGAGACAATACTCATTCTTGGCATGGTATGTTGCCGTCAAACCTGCATGTACGCAAAATCAACTGAATAAATCTCTGATTATTCATAATTTGCCCCAAAATTCTATCTTCAACAAAATTGTAAAATAACAGAAAGTCAATGGAATCAGCAACCGTATAAGTGCTAATTTACTTTTGGGAGAACAAAATTGTAAAACATCAGAAGACAGTCTTATAAGTGCTAATTTACTGGACAACTATTCTATATTCTTACCATTTTTTGTTTTTTATAATTAAATGGCTCTGCTATTCTGAGTTCAGACATTTCCCAGACCATCGCTCTTCAAGGTTTCATTTATTTAATTTAGTTGAGGCAATAGCAGTCCAAAGAATTTTAGATAGATGGCCACTTAGAACTTAGAAGACTGGCAAACTTCTTTACACAATTAAGAGAGCCTGTACTGTCTTAAAAGAGAATACGCAACCATCATGACATAGTTAGCAAGCAAATGGAACCTAAATGTTTTTCAAAATCAGTCATATCTTGAAGAATCATTAGGGATTTAACCTCCTGTCTAAAATTTTCATTTGTAGAAGAGAGTTATGGTTCAGGTAAAACCATTATAAGGAGGAGCTCACTTGGTGTATAAGGCTTGGGATACTTGGAGCTTTGTTCTCCTACAAACTTTGTTATCTGTACAGGAAGTTCTCCAACACGTGAAACTAAAACTCATCTGATAGTAGTTTCAAAAACAAAAACACATCTAATACTAAAAGGCCTCCTGAAAATTCATTTCCAATCCAACAAATGACATGAGGCAAAATGCAAATTGTTGTAATTAGACTAGATGAATGAGATTTTCAAAAGCGTGGTGCATACTATTACTTCCATTTCTATCTCTCTTTTTGAACTTTATAAAGGCCTAAACTAATTTTATGTTACTTCACTTGTTCTCTAACATGTACTTTTATTTCCACACTTTCAAGTACATCTCCAAAAGAATCATCAAAAGATGGAAGTTAAATCAGGAAAGGTGCTCTTGAAAGACTACAATAGATTATGTAAAGGGTTAACAAGGTAGCTTCATATGATTTTTTTAATGATCAACCATTCAATCCTCCCAATTCCATTCATGCATGATGTGTAGGCCTGCTTGAGCATGAGTGAAATTAAGGGCACGACCAATTAAGGTACAAGGATGTGCTTACAATTACAAAAAATTTGGTTGAAAGATAGGTCCAGTGACTGTCACCTAACTCATCTTTAGATGAACACGAAAACAGCTGGACAGAAGTTTCAAAATTTAGTGGCAGGTCTTGAAATAGGTCATCACTACTAGGATACTTTAGGCCTTCACAGTAGGCAATTTTCAAAGCCTTCTAACAAATTACTGACAAATGCCTCCAGCTTTTCTCCTCAGTCTTCACAAACTGTCACCATTTTCCTCTTCTTTTAAAGAGTTAAATGTAACTTCAGACATTACTTGCAGAATCAGGGAAGCTGAGTATTTAATTCAGCAAACAATTTGAAGCAACATTATTTTCCCTCACAAGGGGTAATTATGCAAGAGCAAGTCATTATGTTATAAGCTACAGTAATGCTAAACAGACCCTCAATCATGCATCGAAATTTGCCAACGCAATTTGCCTCTTAAATTTTTTATGTTACCAAATAACCACATACAGATGTACAGTGTTACTAGACAAACTTAGCATAACTATTTTTACAACCAGAATATAGTAAAGTAATAAGTAATTGATTAATAAGCATAGACCTAAGACTTCCCTATGTGAAATTTTGACAATTGAATTGTTAGTCAGCATGAACTTTAGTGCTACAACTGATAAGGTGAGACACTGAATGAACACCTTTACCAAATCTTCCATCTATGAAATCTTGATTCATATGTCTAATACTTACACAAGCCAATATTACATTTTGATACACAACACCTTCCTACCAATGAGTTTTCTATATTTCCAGTGCCATTCTAACTAAACAATATCCCTAAAATATTTCTCTAACATTTTAATTTAACTATTTCATATCATATGATATCATCTATAATTCCACAATTCTCAACGCAATTTACCTTATAGAGATACTAATATAAGTTCCCATAACAAAGTCTACATAAAGGACAAAGCATGGGAAGAAAATCTGATTATCTAGACTAGAATAGTCTGCAATAAATCTCCCCTTCAGTACTAGAGGAGAAAGTTACACTACTAACCTTAAGGTGAAAAATATACTACTAACTCTACAACATGCACTAGTAAATATTAATGAATAGATCTTTTTGAAACTAAGGTCTAATAGACTTTCTACAGCAAGCTTTAAGAATTATCATACCGTAGCCAGCAGTTTGAACATCAAAACCTTCGTCCTACACGCAACAAGAAGAAGGAAAGATTAGTCTAAAATTGCACACAAGGAAAGGTCATAGACAGAAAAGAATCTTATATCTCACTTGCAGTTCTCGGATGAGTGGCAAACTCCCAGTGATTGAGTAAGGCTTTACATGCCCAACTTCCTCTTCAGTTGCTTTACACAACACATGAAAGCCACGAGAATCAAGATCACAAGCAACTCCAGATATTGGCTCATCAAAAGTTAATGTAAGTCTGCAAAAAGAAATCCATTCAACTGCTTTATTGCACCGTGGTGTAAAAAAACAGAAACATATATAGCATTAATGCAGACAAATAGTCATGATAATAATAAAAGAAATTCATTATAAGATGGGAGCAGAAAGTTCAGAAACAACAGCAATGCAATTCTTAATAAAACTCGATCCTACAGTAAGGGGAGCAAAAAGAAATAGACACCTTCCCCTCAAGTTCTCATCTGGCAAAACATATTTTGAAACTGGACCTCGTGTATCCAACTTCTCAATGTTCTCATTTATTTCGTCTACATATTCTTGCAGTTTATGCATCGCATCTGCTACACTGCAACACAGTATCAAAATAATTAGATCCATTCACTGTAATCTAGTCATTTCAAAACAGACTACTTGGACTTTTGAAGAATAAATAACTTGGAAAAAGCAAAAACAAAACCCAGATCATAACTCCAAGAACAAAAGGTACCCACTTACTTGTAGAAGGGAGTCAACCTGCAACGGAAGAAAAACAAGCGTTAGATTTCTCACATCAGTGGCCTCTTTTGTATTAAAAATATGAATGATTACAAACCTGACATCTCCTGAAACAGTACACTCAGCGGGAATTTGATTGATACCACCTCCTGGATCTGCAAGAGCGAAGATAAACTACAAAACTAAAATCAAATTTCATTTTCACAATTTATAAATACTTAAAAGTTCAAAACTTACAACTCCATTGGGTTGGTTTCATAGTTGATGGTGTTGCAAATCCATAGACCTGCTCCTTGGGATGAGGTGGAAAGTCTCTGTAAAATCGTGTTTGTATTTCTTTAAGTGATTCCATGGCTAGCTCCAAAGGATTTATAGCCTGAAGAAATTGAATGACGACCATAGGATCAATATAAAATCAAAAAGTGATCATGTCATTTCAGTGTTTGATTTTAGCAACAAAATTCCCTTTCAGTTAAGTACAATCATCACTCGAAAAAGCTTTCATTGAAACATTATTTGCGTGCTGATACAAATTTGCCCTGTAGTCGTTTTCTAGCATGAATATCTGCACCTTATCTCCATCCAGACATCAAATTGCAACCAACGGCTGTTAGTGGAATTTTTATTTTGTCATTTAGAGGTGAACTTTTATGTTATAAATTAACTCTTTAGGTACAGAGTATATTAAGAGACAAAAATGGAGAATATGTATATTATACCTTATGTGCTAAACCACTGTGGAAAAGCTTCCCAGTTACATGAAGTTTCCAAGGTATCATACCACCAGTACCGATGCATGGTTGTTTATCTGCTGTGTCAATCCAGAAACTTTGAACAGAAAACAACACCAGACAATCAAGCTTCAGCACCTTATCTCCAAATTACAGTAAAGATAACATAACGATACCCTTCTAGGATATGCATATTTAATAGCTCTATTGTTTTCTAACATATTGAAAAGTTCAATGACTTACAGAGGACCTTCCTTCAGCTTATTTAGCAGTCCATCTTTCACAAGCGCATCCACACCGACCCTTGTTATTGCCGTATTCTCTTCATTAGCTATAAAAACAGCTACTACAGTTGACTTCAACTTTGGCTTTGACTCCCCAAGCTTTTTCATTAGTTCAGTGACAAGGGCAACATGTCCCAAACAATCAGTGGTGCCACGGCCACGAAGTTTTTCCCCATCAATGCTCAAAGAAAACGGATCAAATTCCTGCATATGCATCACCATAATTCAATCACACTTCATTCATGATTGTTTACAAAAATCCAAAGAAAACAAAATCCTAAGCTCCCATTATAGAAAATTCAGAGTAACATCCCTGCAGGAACTAGGTCGGCTATCCCGCTTTGTCAATCATTCCACACACAATTATACAAGTACATACATTACAAGAATTGAAAATCATGTGGGGATGTGTAATAAACAACAGGGCTTGAAAGGCACATTAAAACTTCACAGAGACTAATCAATTAACTGCTGACACCAATACAATCACCTAACAAAATGAGAAGACAAACTCATATAATGAAAGATACCCAAATAAGCATACAGAAATATGATCATGTCTCATAACATAATTCAACTGGTGAGGCCAATAAGATCAAAACTGAAATGGAAGTCAAACATAAATTCAAAAAATGAAAGAAATAAAAGAGAACCCAGGAAGGAAGCAAACCCAATCATTGGGATTGGCAGTGACAACATCCATGTGCATGCCAACAAAGGAAATGATCTTGCCAGGCAGAGTTCCTGGATACTCCACTATAAGATTGCCTCTACCAGGGAAATAGGTGACATGGTTAATAAGCAAGGGTCCTCCACCAGTTTTGGTGCTGTAAGGAAGGAGAGAATCAAGTACGTGCTTCACCACCCTGTCTTCTTGTGGGATCAACTCTGGTGGGTTGTTTTGAACGAACTTGGACTCTCCTATCAACTTTGTCAGGAGAGCAACGAAGGACTCCTTGTTCAGATTTCCCAGACTCTCATTCACGTCCGCACAACCCATTGCGAGACCGACTGACAATTCCTTTCCACAAACAGATGCCGAGTTATAATATCAGAAGTGGAGAGTACTAGATTCCAGATTATTTGTTTTGCTTTAAGCAAGGAATTTCTTCGAATACAGTATACACGGAAACAAGATTACAGTATTAGATTCCAGATTATTTGTTTTGCTTTAAGCAAGGAATTTCTTCGAATACAGTATACACGGAAACAAGATTACAGTACTAGATTCCAGATTATTTGTTTTGCTTTAAGCAAGGAATTTCTTCGAATACAGTATACACGGAAACAAGATTACAGTATTAGATTCCAGATTATTTGTTTTGCTTTAAGCAAGGAATTTCTTCGAATACAGTATACACGGAAACAAGATTACAGTTTATCTTTGACCAAATTAATACGACCTTTATTCAAAATTTCATCTCCGCTATCTGCTTATTTATTTTTTAATAAAATCAGTTAAATATAAATAAAAAAAAAAAAGATATTATATCTCTATAGTCTATCAAATACAATGAATGGTGAAGATCCAATCCACTCATCTATGTTCATCTTTAGCTCTTTCATCGTCCTTTCACTTCTTCTTCTCCTTCATCCTGCATCTACTCTCTTCTCACACCCGCTTTCTTTCTCTCTCTTCTCACATCCTTCATCATCAATCTCTTCTCTCTCTCCATATTGTCGACGCCTTCCCTCTCTCTGTTCTCATTTGGACTCCTCATTATTAGAGACTCACTCTAACTTGGGTCACTAGCGATTGAGACCTACTCTGATTTGAGTCTCCATCTTTGAAGACCCACTCTAAAGACCCAGAAGCTAGGTCTCCTTGGTGGAGGCCTAAGAGACCTAGAAATCTCTAGTTTTCTAGATTATCCTTTTTTTTTTTCCCCTTTACTTCTTAATAGGTGGGTGAGAGAACTGGGTTAGTCTAAAGACAGCGATTGATGATGACATTGTTGAGAACTAGATTAGTAGTTGTTGAGAATTGGATTTTATTGTTTAGGTGGATTCAGTAGTTGGTTGATGATGATTATGATTTATGAGTTTGTGGGTAAACAACGAAGATGATAATGAACACATCTCGTTGTCCTAAGAGGTATCTTAAAATACAAAAATGAGGTAGTTTTCTTTCAATTTAATCCATTCTCCCACCCTTTAAAAAAAAAAAAAAAAAAAAAAAAATTAACAATCAATGTGACTAAATTTGATCATTTCCACAACTTTCAATATCTTAAATTAAAATTTGTCCCTCTTTTTATTCAGAGTATCTAACTCAACCAAAACTCTAGCCATTATCATCAAATTAAGACATAATATCTTAACCTCATGTGGCACTTCATTTTTTTCACATTAGAGTTCCCAAAAGAAGTCTAGCCATTGTAAACTAAACATCACAATTCGACCTTACATAAATTAGATTACAAACAAATTGGGACTGTTTTTGAAGCTCAAATGTTTTCCGCTGAAAATTCTAAAATGGTAAAGGGTGGCATAAAATGTCTCAGCACGCCCACATTTGGTAAAACTAGTTTATAAAAACTTTAGAGATTATTTAGAAAAAAAAAAAAAAAAAAAAAAACACTTTAGAGATGTTTTTTTCATTAAAACTTTCAGAGATCCCTCCTCAAAGAAATAATAAAAGTGCAGCAACTCAAAATTTTTTTTATTCTTCATGAAAATTATGATTTTTTTTTTTTTTCAAACGATTTCCCCTATCTTAATTTTTATGTTTGAGAACTGATAGGAGAAATAAGGACCGAAGAAAGAAGCACTCAAAGACTGAAGATAAAATTAAGGGGAAAAAAAAAAACAAAAACAAAAGTGGGTGGAAAATGGTCAGTGAGGGTTACTTTTGGATTTATGTGAGAAAGTAGCTAATTAAGGAATATTTAAATGGGATATTCTGAACAACTCCCTAAAAAGTAAAATAATTGAAAACTAACTCTGATTTTTTTTTATTAGGTGGACCGTTCCCTATCGATTAAAAAAATCGATTGAGGTTAAATTTAAAGGTATAATGGTAATTGGATAAGTAATTTTATTTGTTTTAATTTGAGTTTAAAATTTAAAAATAAAACAAAATTGTCACCATCTCTTTCTCCTCTCTCTCTCTCTCTTTATTCTTCTTCTTCTTCTCTTTCTCGTTCTCTTCTCTTTTTTTTTTCTTCTTCTTGAACCCAATCGAACCTAGATCTGGGTTGGAATTGAATGTAGAAATTGGGTTCAAATCGAACCCAGTTCTTGGGTTCAATTCGAACCCAGAAACTATGTTCAATCAAATCCAGAAATTGGGTTAATTCGATCGAACCTAAAAACTAGGTTCATTCGACCCAGTTTCTGGGTTTGATTGGGGTTTTTTTTTTTTTTTTGGTTGATTAGATTTTGATTTTTTTGATTGATTGTTTTGGTATTTTTGTTATTGGTTTTGAACATCAAAATCCAATCAATTTTCAAGTAAGATTTTGTGTTAATTAGGTTTTAATTTTTTTAATTTTGTGTTATTTTTATTTAATATTATCATTCATTAATAATTTAAAGGATAATTTAGTTATTATATAAGTTTGAAGGGTATAAGAGAAATTTCATAAGATCATAATAAAGGTATTTTGGTCATTTCACGATTTTGGATGAAAAATGTTAACATTTTAGATGGAAAGTTAACGGTAGGGAACAATTTATCTAATAAAAAAAAAATCAAGATGTAATTTTTTATTATTTTACTTTCCAGAGGGATTCTTCATAATATCCCTATTTAAAATGGATGTCTTTAAGACAATGGGTGTGAAGGGACGTTATGGGTGATAGAGCCACCCAACGGTAAAATTTGAAGGTGAATTCAAAACTTCACCCATCAACCTTGAGCTCAATGAACATGCAGCCCAAAACATGATTGTAGACCATTTTTCTCAGGGACCTAAAAAAACATCATTGTCGACAACCCTCCCCTATTGATTTAGGCCCAAATCCAAAATCCTTGCTTCCATGAATAAAATATACATTAACTATTTTCATGAAGAAAATATTTTCACACGAGCATGCCATCAATAAGCGTGTGCTATTCTTTAAGATGTGGAAAAGTTTATCAATTATTGGGAGAAATCCTAATAACCTTAACTTCTACTGAAATACTAAATCAAACCTTTTTGTTTAAAGATCAATAAACTATTGGTAATTATTTTTGTTTTTCACAATTGTCACCACTTAATTTTATTTTATTTTATTTATTTATTTATTTTTAAGTTAGCATCGATAGAATAGGTTAAAATCTATTGAGACATATCAAAATCAATCATTATTTACAAAATCCGAATATTTACTCTCATAAACAAGAGACAACCATTTTCATAATAAGAGGGAAAAACTATCCACACCAGCTTAAAAATGTGCTTAATGGGAATTCCCAATACCTTAATGAATATAAAGATACTTAACCACTTGTATTAAGAGGTGATGTACATTAGTTAATTGTTTGTGGACCTCCTTTTACTTTGTATAAACATAATATAATGATGTTTTGTAAGTCATTTGGAATAATATTGAACTCTTGAAAATTTGAAAATATTGAAAAAAATCCAAAGAATAATGTAACACTTTCCATAATTTTATCCAAATTTTTGCCTAAAAGATATGACAAGATGATTTATAGCAACCACTTTAATAGTAGGATGATGCATTGATCATCTGTTGGTTACAAATCAGTTTGTTATATCATTTTATTAATGAATTTGAATAAAATTTTGGGTAGTGTAACATTACTCAAACCAAAAATATGCGAAACAAGATTTAAACTTGAAATAATCTCTACATGTTTAGAAATACATTAAAAAAATATACCCATGTCTAAAGTACTTTGTAGTAATATAAAAACAAACATTGTTGTTACTTTTTTATCTAGTACCGTTATAGTACTTGCCGAAATGGCAAATAATAGATTATAAATATCTATTTTACTGTTGATTTAATTTTTTTCGTGAAAAAATATTTTTTTCAACCACATTTTATAAACTCTTTTGATCCATTTTTCAATTATTAAAAGCTCTATGAAGATATTATTTTCATTAAAATATCTACTTTACAAATCATTTTTAACATTTGTTTTGACCAAAACTTGCATTTAAAAGTCAATTGGATCTTCAAACATTTCCTTCCTCCCTTAATCTTATTATCTTTCTTCAGCTTTCTATTATTATTATTATTATTATTATTATTATTATTGCAAAACAAGTTAACACCTTCATCAAAATAGCCTGGAGGTTATCTTCGATAACAACATCCGATGCTTAAGTCAGTTTTTTTAGTTGTCTTAAAAAGAGTCAATTTTTCTAGGCTATTGATGGTCCTCAATTTTTCAAATAGGCTGTTGTATTAGACATTGCTGCCCATAATTACAGTGGCAAACCGATGTGTATACTCATGCTTCAGGTTCTCTCAGTCAAAGTTATATTTATACATTCTACTACACCATTTTATTGTAGTGTCCCTAATATGGACCTCTCTAGTCTAATCCCACTCTCAAAATAGAACTTTTTGAACTTAATTGGTATCTTCATGCTCTCCATTATTATCTTACCGTAGCCTTTTTATTTTCAACCCCCCGTCCCATTCTCAATCATCACTTTCCAGTTCAAAATACTACTTTCCACCAATTGAAACTGAAGCTGGACCCCAAATATTTATTTGAACCAACTCTAGTTTTGTTGCCTTTGGAGTTCTACCAGTATTCTTGAAACTAACCTATTTTTGTTTCCTGAATATGTAGCTTTCACATAGATCTATATCCATTGATTTTAGGTATGATAACATCTTATTCAAATGCATGACTTGCAACTCTTTGGAACTCATATGCTGAAGCTCTGATGCTAGTTTGAATAATGACAATTAGTAGTCATGCAAAAAGTTTCGTTTTTCTTCTCTTGGGTGACAATTAGTATCTTATGTGAAAGTTGTTACATAACCTTCCATTTCTGATTGCCTAATAGAGATAAAATTCCTACTCAAATGGAGTACATGCTTCATGTTATTAAGCTTCCAAACAGGCATGTTTAGCTTGATTAGCACATTTTCTTTGCCAACAATGTTGCACATTTGATCATCACCGAATTACACCTCTCCTAGATTACTTGAGACAATCTTTAAATAACTTCCTATTAGAGGTAGTATGAAATGACACTCCTGAATCTAGCAACCATGATCTTGTTCTGCTCTCCCAAAAAAAAAAAAAAAAAACATATTGGAGCATCATCCGTATCTTTTAGGGTATAGTTTGCACCAGTCTAATCTTTATCATCTTTCTTTGGAGCCCTACATTCAAATTGATAATGCCTAGTCATCCACTATTCCAACATTCAATGTTTGTTTACTCCCTTGTGAATTGATGTTCTGAAGGTCCTTGATTTAGACTTACCATACCTCAATTTGGATCTACCACACTGATTTCCTTTATTCTTGTTCTACCTCTGCCTCCACATTTAATGTCCATCCTGAACTGAAGAAACCATCTTCATACCTCCGAATTTCCTCGATCATAATCATATCCATGAATTCTAAAAATTTCTATTTTTCCTTTTGAAACAAACCACTAATTGACTGGATGACACCTTTCTAACCCTCAAGCAACGAACCTAGAATTAGTAGGGCCTTGCATTTTATCATCAAATTCAATTTTAACAAAGGTCAACTGATATGTGATCTCATTAAACGCAATCGAGTCTTATTTTAAAAGCATTTATGGAGAAAATATTTTCTTTATCAAATGGACCTTACTTGCTACAGAGGTTTGTTTATAGAGATTTGATAGAGCTTTCATTAGAGACATTATTGTTTCTTGATTCTCCAAATTGAAAGCAACTAATCTCTATAATCCGAGTCAAATCGCACCTAGGGCTTCACAATCTAACATCTTTTAATCCTCATTTGTCATGTCTACTGACTTTCTTTAATCAACAAATATAAGTCTTTCTTGCATAGGTAATCCTCCATCTATAGCTTTTAGAAACTAAAATTCGTCCTATCGAATATCTCGCCCTTGTAGTGATCCTTCTTTGATCCTCTTGCAGCCACTCCAAATAATGAATACCAAGAACACTACCAACCAATCAGACTTTGATACTAGTTGTTAAGAGAATATGGTGACCACAAAGCACATATCAAGCACACATACAATGTAGAAAAATAAAAGAGACATAAGAATTTTTACGTGATTCGAGAAATCTCTAAGTTCATGGAGCGCACCGACACTTTTTCCACTATAAAATTTTATTTACAAACGAAAGTTTTGTCTCTCAATGTCTCTATCACACTTTCTCTTTTCATCTTTTTTACTCTCTCAATACTGTACAAACCTTTTAACCCTTCACACATTTGTATTTATATTTCCAAGGATACAAGTAATAAAACACTTGAAAATCTACTTGTACAAGACTTTTAACTAGGCCAAAATTCTATTTTCTATATTAGGACAGGAGACATGCACATGCGACCAAGTGGTCATTATTCCTAGTTGCAATCTTCACTGGGTAGTGTCCCAACCAAGAGGTTGTAGCTCTTAATCGTAGTCTTCTTTAATCGTCAAGCGAGACCAAGTGGCACGACCAAGTGGTCGTGAATTTCTTTCGTCACAACCAGGTGAGGCGACTAAGAAGTAGTTTGTGTTTTTTGTCGAAAAACTAAACGGTGTTGTTAAAGATTGAAGACTAAATAGTAACTGAAACATAAAATGTTAATTACATTTTTTTTTGTTTTTTACTTACCTCTAAATGTATAGTAATCTTATTTGTTTTTAAAGTTAAAATAGTTTAAAAACTAGTAATTTGACATTTATATACTTTTATTATTAGTTATTATGTAACTTCATGTAATATAATACAAACAATTATAATAAATTATTTAACAAATACTAAAACATTTTTATGTATATATTAATAATATTTTTATTCATAATTAAAATATGATTAATTATTATAGTAAAGTTTTTTTTTGAAAATTATACATATATAAATAAATTATTATAGTAAAGTAAAATAAATTTATATATTTAAATAAAAATAAACAAATGTTCTTTAGTTGAAGTACTATTGCAACGAAAGATGAAATTATAAAGTAATATATATTTTAGTCATTGTAATATTTCATTAATTACATTTAAAAGAAATTTGAATAATATAAAATTAAAATGAATTTGACAATATATTATTTTGAGAATGATAGATTTGAAATAATATATTTAAAAAATCATTAAATGATTTAATATTAAGTGAAAAGTAAAAAAATTAAAACTTTTTATTTTCAATGATTTTTAGATGTTTTTAAGTGATTTGACCATTTAAAAAAATAAAAAAATAAAAATTATTTAATAGATGTAATTTATACTCATTAAATGAAAAATGATAAAAATAAACTACCCCAAAGTGTTAGTGGTTTCTAGTCACAGGACCTCTCTGTTGGCATGCATGGATTAGGCTTCACACTGCCACACATAAATCATCTTGACCAACCATATTATTTCTTCACATATTTTGTTTTGATGAAAAGGAAAACCTTCTATCACAATAAGTAATGGTGTATTTGAATGTTACATAGATGTGTACATATAATATGTGTGTGTATATATATAAGGTAACTCATGATCATGATGATTTGGACTATATGCAAATGAAAACAAACAAGTTGTGAAGATGAAAAGTAGAGCAGATGAGATAGTTATTTTGTCCTAAAAACAAGTAGTGAACGTAATGCGTTAAGAACAAGTGTCAGAACAATAGTAACAGAGATTGTTAAGAGAGAAAAGTGGTAACAGGTAAGTGTGCAACCATGCAGATGAAGATAAGAGAAAGGCAATGATTACTGATGTTGGGTGTGACTTTGGAAGACGAGCCCCATTGACCGCGACTATTCCTCTTCTTTCGAACCCACCCTTACCCACCCACCCACAATTCAAGCATTCCTTATTTTTAACTAACGACCCCACCTGATTCCATCTAACTTTTTTAACTATCCGATCCCGAATCTTGGTCGATTCATACTTACAACTATTCATCTGTTTGTCAGTCAGGGTTAAAAATCAAAGCATTAGGGTTTTGGCTTTTGTTGAGGTCTCTTCTGCCTAGATACCCTTCGTACGCAAAGTGATCAACCAAAAATTAACAATTTACGATGAATACTTGGCTCTCCTTGCTTCATGTATGTCATCATTCCCAGTAGATAGATACATAGATACATGCATAGAGAGAGAGAGATATATATATATATATATATGATGAGAGGAGAGGACCAAGCAGTGTAAACTAGGGCAAGAAGTTAAAATGATTCAAGACCTATAAATGTGCACTCTTAGCTGGCCATTCTATCAAGCTACGGATTTTAATGGGGTCCACGACAAAGTGAGTTTAAATAATGATAAAATGCATGTACGAGAGCTTGGAGAAAGAAAAGTAACATAGATTAATAAGTATGACACTATCTTCTCAGAACTGAGAAGGCGCTCACAAGTAAAGTGTCCTTCAGACAGGGCCCCTGCTCCCTCTCCTCCTCGCGGATGACCATTTCCTGTAAAACCTTCTTTATCAAAACGTACAAAGAAAATAATATTGTTTACAAAAATAATTTATGTAAATTCGGAGAATCTTTACGATATTTTCTTCTAGGATAAATTCAAAATTAAATTGTTGAAAATCAAGTGTGAGACCAAGAAGAGGATCAATCTCACATCAGTTAATTAAAAGCAAGAAAAGTTTATTTACTAATTGGATCCACAATCCACCAGTGATCCTAGGTCTTGAGGATTTAAAAGCCTAATTTTTTTCTTTTTTGAAAATAACTTCTTCATCGAACAAACTATGAGAAGAAACAATCCAAAGTGGCAAATTGCCACAGCTGCTCCTTTCCAGAGGAGAAAGCTAAAGAGGCAAGAGTATGAGTCAGACCATTACCCTGAGAAATGGTTTGTCACTTAAACAGAGCTTTAGAAGCCTAAACAACTTGCTTAGAATAGATGGGACCAGAAAAATCTAGTTGAGCAGCTCCGAGCAACATTTTAACTCAAATGAGGATAACTTTGGGTCTGATAATTATCTTAGGAACCACACAGTGACATTCCTCGAATTCCAAGGAATCCTGTTTAGGAGGGAAGTGCGGTGGTCCCTATCACTGCCTCTGAAACGTTTCATTGTGGAACCTAAAACTTTATTGTGTATATTAAGTTTTGCTTTCTTTTGGAGAATTCTAGGTTAAAATCATTTTTCAAGTCAAGGAATCATGTTATTTTTCTTTTTCTTTTTTTATTATTTTAGGGTTCGAGATTGAATGAAGAATTTCATCTCATTTAGAGGATTCACTTAAATTTCTCATTCTCTTGTACATTAATTAATAAAAATTGAGAATAACATTATGTTGTTATAACTTCTTAACGGCTAAAGATTTAACAATAAATAAAATGTAAATTCAATGGTAATTAATATCACTATTAGAATAACTTTTACCATGATGCGATAGTTTCAAAAATCTTCATGTGGCATTCTATGTAAACAAATAAACAAAATAAATTTTCTTTGCATCTCAATATGCGTTTTGTATTTAATTTTAGTCCATTAGTCAATTAGTCAATTAATTTTGATCTTATAGATTGAGTATGTTTAGCTTGGATATTTGATTCTAATAAGACCATCAATTTCTCTTATTGACATTGTGCAAAACTATTAGAATTTAAATTGCTATAAAATAGCCCCACATATTTCTTCACGTGCCATTTTGAGTGAAGATTAGACTCTAATTAAGATTTTAGGAAATAGTTTCCACGTTCTCTCAAGTGTAATTGTGAGTAGACTTTAAGGTAGTTATAAGAAAATAGCCCTCATGTCTAACCTAGTTCAGCACATTCTTCAACCATCTCCGATTTTGATCAAAGGCTAGACTTTAAGTTGTTAGGAAACAAGTCACATGTCCCCTTACGTGCAACATGATAAAATGAACTAGGAATCCAAAAAAAAAATGTGGGAGAGAGGAGGATTTGAACTCAAATTAATCTCATGTTAATAACTAGAACTCTTAAGTGTAAATAAAAAAGTAACCCTATAAAAACATTTAAACATAAGTTTATAGGAATTCAATACTTTTTTTGAAGGGTGATGAATTTAATACTTTAATATGTGTTGCTAATAAAAGTGTCAAATATAGTCAGAAGAGTATATCACATGCCACTTTTAGTAGTATTTCTACATTAATTAAAATAACATAAATTTTATCCAATTAAGTGGCATTTTCTAATTAAATAGACACATATCCTAAGTGCTGCAAGTATCCAATTTATAAACTCAACCTTGTATTCAGCTTTCACTACCGACCGTATTCAAACTCTGGAGAGTTCAAGACGGAATTATTGTGGCCAAGCTCTTAATTAATTGGACCACGGCAATCACTCCATGTTTGGTGGTTGAAATTAATATATATCACATCATATATTAATTTCATAGTGTAATATCAACCACTCATTTTGTTTAAATAGTAGATATTTTTATAATAAAACCAAACACTTTCCCTGTAAGTAAAACTACAAGGTTTTCTTTGATCAATTAAGAGACATGTCCAAGCAAAAATCAAGCACATCACCAGCCCTCCCATGGAGGCTCAGGCTTTTCATATCCACCTTCGCTGTCTTTTCTGATCCCTCTCGCCGCCGCAATTTCACCGTCAACCGTTGTCTCTTCAACGTCATTGACTTAAAATCCTCCCCTTCAAACAAACCCATCAACCGTGTCACGACCTCCGATATCACCTTTGACACCTCCCACAACCTCTGGTTCCGCTTATACACACCCACCACCACCGCCACTGCCATCTCCGCTGAAGACGCCATCAAGTTTCCGGTCATTGTCTTCTTCCATGGGGGAGGGTTTGCATTCCTTGGAGCCAACTCAAAACCCTACGATGACTTTTGTCGGAGACTGGCCCGGGAACTTCCTGCCGTCATTATCTCCGTCAACTACCGCCTCTCGCTGGAGCATAAATACCCGAAACAATACGAAGATGGTCTTCAAGCCTTGAAATTTCTCGATAGCACAAGCTTTGAAAGATTTTGTCCAACTTTTGCTGATCTGAAGCAATGTTTTCTTGCTGGAGACAGTGCCGGTGCCAACATAGCACACCATGTTGCACTTCTAGCTAATGATCTTGATTTCCGAAGCCTGAAACTCACCGGAATTATATCAATCCAGCAGTTTTTTGGCGGAGAAGAACGGACCGAATCCGAGCTCAGGCTGGCTGGAGCTCCTGTAGTTTCAATAGAGAGGTGTGACTGGGTTTGGAAGGCATTTCTGTCAGAAGGCTCGGACAGAGACCATCCTGCTGTGAATGTTTTCGGGCCGAATTCAGTTGATATTTCCGGGGTCAAGTTTCCGGCGACGATTGTTTTTGTAGGAGGTTTTGATCCATTGCAGGATTGGCAAAAGAGGTACTATTTGGGGTTGAAGAAATCCGGAAAAGAAGCTTATTTGATTGAGTATCCAAATGCTTTCCACACTTTTTATGGTTTTCCTGAGGTGCCTGAGTCTTCTTCGTTAATTAAAGAGGTTAGAGACTTCATGCAAGCTCAATCATCTTAACAAAAGTCAACAAAAATTATCAGGTCGGAATCTGTGATTACATAAATGTATTGGACAGCGGAAATGAGAATTGAAATTTCAGAGGAAATAAAATACTATTGTCTGCAATAAAAGATTACTAGAACCAGTTATTAATTGATATAATATCTAGATTTTCATTCAATATGGTTTGGTGGCAGGAAACGACTAATTTAGTCCGATTTAGGTTTAAGTCACTATAAGCTGAGAAATAAAATAAAATAAAAAACTGAGTATAAGTTTTCAATGGAAAAGTGGAAAACACGACAAAAAAAAGTTGTCTTTATTCAGATAAAACACTATAAAAGCAGAAAACAACGAAAATTGATGTTTTTCTTGTTAAACTTGATGAAGACCTGAGATGTGAAAGAGGAATGTGTGGGATCTTTACCTAAATAACTCTTATTTATTTATTATAATATTTAAATATTAAAACTTATGTAATATATTTTAAACTTTGTTAATTGATTATTTATATACTGTATTTTAATATTTTTTTTAATGATTACTTTTATAATAAATTTTATAATATATTTTAAGTTCTTAAGAAATTATTTTTATCATATATTTTAAGATTTTTTAATGAATTCTTATGTCCTTTTTATGCGATATATATTTATTCATCAAATATATTTTTTATTCTATTATAATAATATAACTTAATTAAGAAAATAGTTTTAATAGTTGTTACCATATGGGTTTTTAAATCCCAAAAATATGAAAACCACTTTTTTTTTTTCAATTTGAAAATGGAAAAAAAAAAAAACAAAAACAAAAAATGTGAATAATACTATGATTCTTATAAATGTTGTGTGACTTTCCAATGTTTGGCAAAAATAATTTTAGTCGATTAGAAGCACTATACGTATTTAAATTTTCATTTGTCAATTTCTTTTCCGGTAAAGACATCATATATTCTTTAAGGACTCGTTTGGTGTGAAAGATTAGATTGAACTATATTGAAATGATGAGATTGGAATGAATTATTAGACTAAAATAGAATTGTGATGTATTTACTATAACTGAGATTAAACTAAAAATAGTGTTCTCTTGTTTGATATATCATAAGATCAGAAAAAATATACCTAAATTTTGTGGCTGATACATGTGAGATTGGTTAGTGTAAGATTATATTGGATTAATCTTTGAATAAAAAAAAAATATTGTTTTAAACTAATTTCAAAAAATATAATTATTTTAAATTAATTTAGTTAAAATTATTTTTTTCTAAAAATTTTAATTTATTTTTTTAAGAATTAAATAAGATTATTTGTAATTACTTTAAAATAAATAAATAAATATTTATTTTTAGTTGATAGTTTGAATATTCTTTCCCTTACAAATTTTGAGAATGGGAAAGAAGCCTTTTTCATCCAAAGCTTATGATCTCACGCATAAATTAGTGAGAATGTTTCATTAAAAAAAAGAAAAAAAAAAGAGCAAGAATATCGATTAACTTGTCTATGGACAATTGAGCGTTAGATAGTTGAAATAGATACAAAAGTCCAATATATCTTGAACCATGATAATTAAGAATGTTTGAACAAGAGATTAATCAAGCCATTGTTGTCGTTGTGTGGAGGGAAGTGGTCCCAAAGATGAGGAGACAAAGAAAAAGGAGAGGAGGGCATGGTTTGGAGTAAGGATCCTAGTCGTGGATGGGTTACCACTGTTAAGGAGGGCTGCCACCGTGGGGGCCACCTCACGGTCACCTCAGCCAGCCTTGCCTTGAGACGATCGCCTGAGTCCATGGGGACGTATGCTGACTGGCGTCACCCCAGGCAGCCACCTCGCCTTTTAAAATAATGGTTCCAACAATAACAAACGCAAAAGAGACAATATTGCTAGAGAAGTATCATTAGCATAATTTTGTTTTTACCTTATCATTAAGATTTTATCTATAATATGTGCTACACTACTGTTATGTATGGATGTTATTATAATTTGAAATGAATTTTTGTTACTTATTTATTTAAGTAGATTTTGTTTTCTAAGGGAGTACTTTAGAAAAATCTAAAATTATAATTACAATTTCATATGAACTATATTTTTTAATTAAATAAATCACATATTTATTATTTATTTATTCAAGTGAAAAAATTATTTATTTATTTATTTAGGGTACAAATACCATACTATAATGAGAAAGATATTTAAACATTTAAATGAAACGGGTTTGAAAACTCTTTTGGGAGAGGAACAAAAGTAATCAGGTTTTGTAAAGTTTTCAAAATATTCAATCCTATCAACGTCAAAAGCTCTTTTGGATGTATAAGTTTTTTTAAAATATATCATCCCAACAATAATTTAATAGTTCAGACTTTTATTTCCCTTCTTCTATCATTAAAAGTCAAAAAAAGTAAAAATTTCCCACGACGCGCGACTTCATTTAATTTCTTCATTCTCTCAAACCTCTGCCAACAAACAGCGAATAGCTTAGCTCTTCATGCTCTCAACTTTTTTCCAACCAAACGGCAGTCACTTTTTCAACTATCCTCTTCTGTCTCAAGAAATCTCTATTTAAAACCTCTGCTCTAAAGATATAAAATAATTATTTGTACCACCATAAAATTTCACGAAACTGCAATTTATTTATTATGAAAAAGGGTAATGTTGAAATTTTATTTCATTATGCTATCCAGGAGATGGGGACTTACAACAAAAGTGGTTGGGTGTCAATAGCAAAGGCCTTATCCTCTGTCCAATTTTCTTTGCAATTCTTGCAACTACACACTAATGGAAAAGGAACCAAACAATACTAGAAAGATCGCCATACTGACATACTATTTTATTATTTTTAAAAACATCTAATACTTTATGTGTATGATAAGTATGGTTAAATTTAATATGATTTAAGACTAAAATATCATCTATATAAACTATACGAAAAACAGGTAAGTGAAATAGAAGATTATGGAACTCTAGCGGAGAATAAAATTAATGAAACAGATAATATTCTAAAAGAATTAGGCAAATAACTTTAGTGTACTGATAGCATCAAGAAGGACTTTTAACATCGTACATCAACCATTTCAAAGGTAATCTTATGTTGTAGAGAAATATAAAGTCAAAAGCACATGAAATATCTCCTCACCAGAAAAGTTATCACTCAATTTGTTGACCTGCAAACTCGCTTCAGAAGATTCTACACACCCCTCACACTGACATGAATTGCGGTTTCATGTTAGAGAAGACATGTTTACAGATCGTAATCACTTATTCAATTTATTTATTTATTTACTTTCAATCTTCTAATTGAGAGATGATACTAACAAAAATCCGGTAACCTTGGCACATATCAGAGAGGAGACAATACTCGTTCTTGGCATGGTATGTTGCCATCAAACCTGCATGCACACAAAATCAAATGAATAAATCTCTGATTATTCATAATTAGCCCCAAAATTCTATCTTCAACAAAATTGTAAAATAACAAAAATCAATGGAATCAGCAACTATATAACAGTGTCAATTTGGGAGAACAAAATTGTAAAACATCAGAAGACAGTCTTATAAGTGCTAATTTACTGGACAACTATTCTATATTCTTACCATTTTTTGTTTTTTATAATTAAATGGCTCTGCTATTCTGAGTTCAGACATTTCCCAGACCATGGCTCTTCAGATTTTATTTATTTAATTTAGTTGAGGCAATAGCAGTCCAAAGAATTTTAGATAGATGGCCACTTAGAACTTAGAAGACTAGCAAACTTCTTTACACAATTAAGAGAGTCTGTACTGTCTTAAAAGAGAATACGCAACCATCATGACATAGTTAGCAAGCACATGGAACCTAAATGTTTTTCAAAATCAGTCATATCTTGAAGAATCATTAGGGATTTAACCTCCTGTCTAAAATTTTCATTTGTAGAAGACAGTTATGGTTCAGGTAAAACCATTATAAGGAGGAGCTCACTTGGTGCATAAGGCTTGGGATACTTGGAGCTTTATTCTGCTACAAACTTTGTTATCTGTACAGGAAGTTCTCCAACACGTGAAACTAAAACTCATCTGATAGTAGTTTCAAAAACAAAAATACATCTAATACTTAAAGGCCTCCTGAAACTTCATTTCCAATCCAACAAATGACATGAGGCAAAATGCAAATTGTTGTAATTAGATTAGATGACTGAGATTTTCAAAAGCGTGGTGCATACTATTACTTCCATTTCTATCTCTCTTTTTGAACTTATAAAGGCCTGAACTAATTTTGTGTTACTTCACTTGTTCTCTAACATGTACTTTTATTTCCACACTTTCAAGTACATCTCCAAAAGAATCATCAAAAGATGGAAGTTAAATCAAGAAAGGTGCTCTTGAAAGACTACAATAGATTATGTAAAGGGTTAACAAGGTAGCTTCATATGATTTTTTTAATGATCAACCATTCAATCCTCCCAATTCCATTCATGCATGATGTGGAGGCCTTCTTGAGCATGAGTGAAATTAAGGGCACGACCAATTAAGGTACAAGGATGTGCTTACAATTACAAAAAATTTGGTTGAAAGATAGGGTCCAGTGACTGCCACCTAACTCACCTTTAGATGAATACGAAAACAGCTGGACATAAGTTTCAAAATTTAGTGGCAGGTCTTGAAATAGGTCATCACTACTAGGATACTTTAGGCCTTCACAGTAGGCAATTTTCAAAGCCTTCTAACAAATTACTGACAAATGCCTCCAGCTTTTCTCCTCAGTCTTCACAAACTGTCACCATTTTCCTCTTCTTTTAAAGAGTTAAATGTAACTTCAAACATTACTTTCAGAATCAGGGAAGCTGAGTATTTAACTCAGCAAACAATTTGAAGCAACATTATTTTCCCTCACAAGGGGTAATTATGCAAGAGCAAGTCATTATGTTATAAGCTACAGTAATGCTAAACAGACCCTCAATCATGCATCGAAATTTGCCAACGCAATTTGCCTCTTAAATTTTTTATGTTACCAAATAACCACATACAGATGTACAGTGTTACTAGACAAACTTAGCATAACTATTTTTACAACCAGAATATAGTAAAGTAATAAGTAATTGATTAATAAGCATAGACCTAAGACTTCCCAATGTGCAATTTTGACAATTGAATTGTTAGTCAGCATGAACTTTAGTGCTACAACCGATAAGGTGAGACACTGAATGAACACCTTTACCAAATCTTCCATCTATGAAATCTTGATTCATATGTCTAATACTTATACAAGCCAATATTACATTTTGATACACAACACCTTCCTACCAATGAGTTTTCTATATTTCCAGTGCCATTCTAACTAAACAATATCCCTAAAATATTTCTCTAACATTTTAATTTAACTATTTCATATCATATGATATCATCTATAATTCCACAATTCTCAATGCAATTTACCTTATAGAGATACTAATATAAGTTCCCATAACAAAGTCTACATAAAGGACAAAGCATGGGAAGAAAATTTGATTATCTACACTAGAATAGTCTGCAATAAATCTCCCCTTCAGTACTAGAGGAGAAAGTTACACTACTAACCTTAAGGTGAAAAATATACTACTAACTCTACAACATGCACTAGTAAATATTAATGAATAGATCTTTTTGAAACTAATGTCTAATAGACTTTCTACAGCAAGCTTTAAGAATTATCATACCCTAGCCAGCAGTTTGAACATCAAAACCTTCGTCCTACACACAACAAGAAGAAGGAAAGATTAGTCTAAAATTGCACACAAGGAAAGGTCATAGACAGAAAAGAATCTTATATCTCACTTGCAGTTCTCGGATGAGTGGCAAACTCCCTAGTGATTGAGTAAGGCTTCACATGCCCAACTTCCTCTTCAGTTGCTTTACACAACACATGAAAGCCACGAGAATCAAGATCACAAGCATCTCCAGACATTGGCTCATCAAAAGTTAATGTAAGACTGCAAAAAGAAATCCATTCAACTGCTTTATTGCACCGTGGCGTAAAAAAACAGAAACATATATAGCATTAATGCAGAAAAATAGTCATGATAATAATAAAAGAAATTCATTATAAGATGGGAGCAGAAAGTTCAGAAACAACAGCAATGCAATTCTTAATAAAACTCGATCCTACAGTAAGGGGAGCAAAAGAGATAGACACCTTCCCCTCAAGTTCTCATCTGGCAAAACATATTTTGAAACTGGACCTCGTGTATCCAACTTCTCAATGTTCTCATTTATTTCGTCTACATATTCTTGCAGTTTATGCATTACATCTGCTACACTGCAACACAGTATCAAAATAATTAGATCCATTCACAGTAATCTAGTCATTTCAAAACAGACTACTTGGACTTTTGAAGAACAAATAACTTGGAAAAAGCAAAAACAAAACCCAGATCATAACTCCAAGAACAAAAGGTACCCACTTACTTATAGAAGGGAGTCAACCTGCAATGGAAGAAAAACAAGCGTTAGATTTCTCACATCAGTGGCCTCTTTTGTATTAAAAATATGAATGATTACAAACCTGACATCTCCTGAAACAGTACACTCAGCGGGAATTTGATTGATACCACCTCCTGGATCTACAAGAGCGAAGATAAACTACAAAACTAAAATCAAATTTCATTTTCACAATTTATAAATACTTAAAAGTTCAAAACTTACAACTCCATTGGGTTGGTTTCATAGTTGATGGTGTTGCAAATCCATAGACCTGCTCCTTGGGATGAGGTGGAAAGTCTCTGTAAAATCGTGTTTGTATTTCTTTAAGTGATTCCATGGCTAGCTCCAAAGGATTTATAGCCTGAAGAAATTGAATGACGACCATAGGATCAATATAAAATCAAAAAGTGATCATGTCATTTCAGTGTTTGATTTTAGCAACAAAATTCCCTTTCAGTTAAGTACAATCATCACTCGAAAAAGCTTTCATTGAAACATTATTTGCATGCTGATACAAATTTGCCCTGTAGTCATTTTCTAGCTTGAATATCTGCACCTTATCTCCATCCAGACATCAAATTGCATCCAACGGCTGTTAGTGGAATTTTTATTTTGTCATTTAGAAGTGAACTTTTACGTTATAAATTAACTCTTTAGGTACAGAGTATACTAAGAGACAAAAATGGAGAATACGTATATTATACCTTATGTGCTAAACCACTGTGGAAAAGCTTCCCAGTTACATGAAGTTTCCAAGGTATCATACCACCAGTACCGATGCATGGTTGTTTATCTGCTGTGTCAATCCAGAAACTTTGAACAGAAAACAACACCAAACAATCAAGCTTCAGCACCTTATCTCCAAATTACAGTAAAGATAACATAACGATACCCTTCTAGGTTATACATATTTAATAGCTCTATTGTTTTCTAACATATTGAAAAGTTCAATGACTTACAGAGGACCTTCCTTCAGCTTATTTAGCAGTCCATCTTTCACAAGCGCATCCACACCGACCCCTGTTATTGCCGAATTCTCTTCATTAGCTATAAAAACAGCTACTACAGTTGACTTCAACTTTGGCTTTGACTCCCCAAGCTTTTTCATTAGTTCAGTGACAAGGGCAACATGTCCCAAACAATCAGTGGTGCCACGGCCATGAAGTTTTTCCCCATCAATGCTCAAAGAAAACGGATCAAATTCCTGCATATGCATCACCATAATTCAATCACACTTCATTCATGATTGTTTACAAAAATCCAAAGAAAACAAAATCCTAAGCTCCCATCATAGAAAATTCAGAGTAACATCCCTGCAGGAACTATGTCGGCTATCCCGCTTTGTCAATCATTCCACACACAATTATACAAGCGTACATACGTTAAAAGAATTGAAAATCATGTGGGGATGTGTAATAAACAACAGGGCTTGAAAGGCACATTAAAACTTCACAGAGACTAATCAATTAACTGCTGACACCAATACAATCACCTAACAAAATGAGAAGACAAACTCATATAAGGAAAGATACCAAAATAAGCATACAGAAATATGATCATGTCTCATAACATAATTCAACCTGGTGAGGCCAATAAGATCAAAACTCAAATGGAATTCAAACATAAATTCAAAAAATGAAAGAAATAAAAGAGAACCCAGGAAGGAAGCAAACCCAATCATTGGGATTGGCAGTGACAACATCCATGTGCATGCCAACAAAGGAAATGATCTTGCCAGGCAGAGTTCCAGGATACTCCACTATAAGATTGCCTCTACCAGGGAAATAGGTGACATGGTTAATAAGCAAGGGTCCTCCACCAGTTTGGTGCTGTTAGGAAGGAGAGAATCGAGTACGTGCTTCACCACCCTGTCTTCTTGTGGGATCAACTCTGGTGGGTTGTTTTGAACGAACTTGGACTCTCCTATCAACTTTGTCAGGAGAGCAACGAAGGACTCCTTGTTCAGATTTCCCAGACTCTCGTTCACGTCTGGACAACCCATTGCGAGACCGACTGACAATTCCTTTCCACAAATAGATGCCGAGTTACAATATCAGAAGTGGAGAGTACTAGATTCCAGATTATTTGTTTTGCTTTTTAAGCAAGGAATTTCTTTGAATACAGTATACACGGAAACAAGATTACAGTTTATCTTTGACCAAATTAATACTTCCTTTATTCAAGATTACAATATCAGAAGTGGTAACAGGTAAGTGTGTAGCCATGCAGATGAAGATAAGAGAAAGGCAATCATTACTGATGTTGGGTGTGACTTTGGAAGACGAGCCCCGCTGACCGCGACTATTCCTCTTCTTTCGAACCCACCCTTACCCACCCACCCACGATTCAAGCATTACTGATTTTTAACTAACGACCCCACCTGATCCCCATCTAACTTTTTTAACTATCCGATCCCGAATCTTGGTCGATTCATCCCTACAACTATTCATCTGTTTGTCAGTCAGGGTTAAAAATCAAAGCAGGGTTTTGGCTTTTGTTGAGGTCTCTTCTGCCTAGATACCCTTCGTACGCAAAGTGATCGGCCAGAAATTAACAATCTACGCTGAATACTTGGCTCTCCTTGCTTCTTGTGTGTCATCATTCCCAGTAGATAGATAGATACATGCATAGAGAGAGAGAGAGATATGATGAGAGGAGGGGACCAAGCAGTGTAAGCTAGGGCAAGAAGTTAAAATGATTTCAGACCTATAAATGTGCACTCTTAGCTGGCCATTCTGTCAAGCTACGGATTTTAATGGGGTCCACGACAGAGTGAGTTTAAATAATGATAAAATGCATGTACGAGAGCTTGCAGAAAGAAAAGTAACATAGATTAATGAGTATGACAGTGTTTTCTCAGAACTGAGAACTGAGAAGGCACTCACAAGTAAAGTATCCTTCAGACAGGGCCCCGCTCGCTCTCCTCCTCGTGGATGACCATTTCCTGTAAAACCTTCTTTATCAAAACGTACAAAGAAATTAATATTGTTTACAAAAATAATTTATATAAATTCGGAGAATCTATTACGATATTTTTTTCTAGGATAAATTCAAAATTAAATTGTTGAAAATCAAGTGTGAGACCAAGAAGAGGATCAACCTCACGTCAGTTAATTAAAAGCAAGAAAAGTTTATTTACTAATTGGATCCACAATCCACTAGTGATCCTAGGTCTTGAGGATTTAAAAGCCTAATTTTTTTTCTTTTTTGAAAATAACTTCTTCATCGAACAAACTAGGAAAAGAAACAATCCAAAGTGGCAAATTGCCACAGCTGCTCCTTTCCAGAGGAGAAAGCTAAAGAGGCAAGAGCATGAGTCAGACCATTACCCTGAGAAATGGTTTGTCACTTAAACAGAGCTCTAGAAGCCTAAACAACTTGCTTAGAATAGATGGGACCAGAAAAATCTAGTTGAGCAGCTCGAAGCAACATTTTAACTCAAACGAAGGATAACTTTGGGTCTGATAATTATCTTAGGAACCACACAGTGACATTCCTCAAACTCCAAGGAATCCTGTTTAGGAGGAAAGTGCGGTGGTCCCTATCACTGCCTCTGAAACGTTTCATTGTGGTAACTAAAACTTTGTTGTGTATATTAAGTTTTGCTTTCGTTTGGAGAATTCTAGTTTAAAATCATTTTTCAATTCAAGGAATCATGTTATTTTTCTTTTTTTTTATTATTATTTTAGAATTCGAGATTGAATGAAGAATTTCATTTCATTTAGAGGATTCACTTAAATTTCTCATTCTCTTGTACATTAATTAATAAAAATTGAGAATAACATTATGTTGTTATAACTTCTTAACGGCTAAAGATTTAACAATAAATAAAATTTAAATTCAATGGCAATTAATATCGATATTAGAATAACTTTTACCATGATGCGATAGTTTCAAAAATCTTCATGTGGCATTTATAGTTTCAAAAATCTTCATGTGGCATTCTATGTAAACAAATAAACAAAATAAATTTTCTTTGCATCTCAATCTGCGTTTTGTATTTAATTTTAGTCCATTAGGCAATTAGTCAATTAATTTTGATCTTATAGATGGCGTATGTTTAGCTTGGATATTTGATTCTAATAAGACCACCAATTTCTCTTATTAACATTGTGCAAAACGATTAGAATTTAAATTGTTATAAAATAGCCCCACATATTTCTTCACGTGCCATTTTGAGTGAAGATTAGACTCTAATTAAGATTTTAGAAAATAGTTTCCACATTCTCTCAAGTGTAATTGTGAGTAGACTTTAAGGTAGTTATAAGAAAATAGCCCTCATGCCTAACCTAGTTCAGCACATTCTTCGACCATCTTCAATTTTGATCAAAGGCTAGACTTTAAGTTGTTAGGAAACAAGTCACATGTCCTCTTACGTGCAACATGATAAAATGAACTAGGAATCCAAAAAATCCAAAAAAAAAAAAAAAATATGTGGGAGAGAGGAGGATTTGAACTAAAATTAATCTCATGTTAATAACTAGAACTCTTAAGTGTAAATAAAAAAGTAACCCTATAAAAACATTTAAACATAAGTTTATAGGAATTCAATACTTTTTTTGAAGGGTGATGAATTTAATACTTTAATATGTGTTGCTAATTAAAAGTGTCAAATATAGTCAGAAGAGTATATCACATGCCACTTTTAGTAGTATTTCTACATCATTAATTAAAATAACATAAATTTTATCCAATTAAGTGGCATTTTCTAATTAAATAGACACATATCATAAGTACTGCAAGTATCCAATTGATAAACTCAACCTTGTATTCAGCTTTCACTACTGACCGTATTCAAACTGTGGGGAGTTCAAGACGGATTTATTGTGGCCAAGCTCTTAATTAATTGGACCACGGCAATCACTCCATGTTTGGTGGTTGAAATGGTTGGGTTATTAGTATATGATTTTTGCTTTCTCAGACTGACAAAGATGACACATGAGTGGTACAGATTGACAGCAAAAAAAAACACATGTAACAATCAGAGGTAAAGTATAAAAATAAGAAGTCAGATAAAATGATCAAGAGACAGAAAAGAATGGACAGTTCAGAGAGAAAGACAATGACCTGGAAGAAAAGAGTTTTTAACTTTTGCAATTATCTGACTCGGGGAATGTTTGCTTTATTTTGGTAAAGGGAAAAGATGTGAGTATGTCAAGTTGCAGCTTTGCAACATGTAAAGTTGCCTAAGCTTGCAGGCCTAAAGGTCAAAAATAAAGCACAGAGCCGAGTACTCTACTGTTTAAGTTTTTCGTGCAGATCAAAAAGAAGATAACAGTGATTATATACTGCTAATATTGACTGTTCACTGCAAATCTTACCTTTTCTGCTCATAATAAGTACATATATAGTTAGAAGAAATCATTGTACTTCTAATAAATAATAAGAATATATGTTATTCTATTCACAAAATGGAAGTTTCTAAGCTTCTATAGCCAGTTTTGATAGAAGTGTTGCACTCTTCGTCTTTGTTTCTCTGTTGTGGCCATTAACTTTTATAATGTTCCTAACACTTAATTAAGCAAATGCAATTAATAAGATTTAGAGCCCTACATATATGAGAAGTTCAAAACTTCTTTTAATTGTCATTTTATATGCATGTGTTGATGGCAACAGTTCATCGATCTTCTGAAATAATCACTGTGAATTATCTGTCTCTATCATAGAAAAAGTCAAACTCCTGTCTTCTTTGTTAAAATAGAAAATCACGATATTACTCCTTTTTCCAATTCTTGGGATGGGGAAATGTTTAATCCTAATTTGTCAATGATCAACGATAGACAGGGCTTCTGTACATAATGTATAGAAAACTTCATTTAGTCATTGAGGTTTTAAAAAATATCAAGTTTTTAAAGTTTTTTTGAAAATAACTATTTTCATTTCTAATTTTTTTCAAAACTCTTAAAAAAAATTCAAACTGTTAGTCAACTAATAGTCAATAGGTGACTTTAGGCCATTTTTAATAATTTAAATTAAAAGGGATTTTAGATAATTTAACTTGTAAATTCATTATTTTATCAAAATAATTCGATAATTTACGTGAAACTAACAACTATCAAAGGTAAAAATATTTTTTTACGTATTCTGTCAATGTTGACTGTCAGTTAACTGATAGTTTTGAACTTTTTTTAAGAGTTTTTGAAAAATTATGAATAAAAAGAACTGTTTTCAAAAAAACTTTAAAAATCTGATATTTTTTTTTAAATTTCAGGAACTAAAATAAAGTTCTTCCTTATATATAATAATTTTACCACAAGGGTTTTCTAACTTTAAAAAGTTAAGACGAAACAATTAAATTCATCTATTATATTTGAATTAAATAAAAGAGAGAACTTATTTTAGGAAAGAAAATACAATTAATGAATTTAATTGATTTATTCTAATTTTTTAAAGTTAAGAGACACAGATTATAATCACTATATATATATATATATTAAGGAGATTGATGAGACTTTGGATCAATAACATTTTAATGATTTTGATTTAACCATGTGACCCTTATTTAAATTTTAGATTTTCTTCACCCTCTCACCTTTCTTTCTTTTTTTTTTTTGAAATATCTTGCCTTTGTACTTAATTTTCTTATTTAATCTCTTCATCATCTCTCCTGGGTACGTTCTGTGTTCTACTCCCTTTCTTGTTATTTGTTCTGTTTCCTTGATCAGTGCCTCCCCATGTGCACAGTCTTCTTGTCTTTTTCTTTTTTTTTTTTTTCCCTCCTCCTTCTCTTTTAATTAAAAATTTTTATTCTCTTTTATTTTTTTTTATATATAGCTTCAATTTAAATATTATCAATTCTCTCCACCTGTTTGCCTAATCATAAATTTATTAAAGAGAATGATCGAGATATTATAATTATGATTCATGACCACTTCTTTTTCATAGTTAGAAATTTCTATCAAATGATGAAGTGACATAACAAATTTTTCCTTCCATAACAGCATAATGAAGTTAATAAGACTACTAGGATGTCTCTAATAAAGTTGAAAGATGAGGCATAGTTAATATATACAAACCAGTGCTTAATTTGTAACTAAAATGCTAAATGAGTGATACTCTGCAATATTCCATCAACCGTACAGGGAAAATTACTGGACTTATATAAACACAAATCTCCTTTTTGCGCACAAAGTTTTTATTTTGATTTTGATTTTGATTTATAAAGTGGATAAATATATACGAAGAAAGGATAAATGGGACGAAGGAAAGGAGAAACAAAAACTCTTTAAGAAAAGAGAGAGAGGGAGAGAGGGGAAAAAAAAAAAGGAGAGATACAAGGGTGCCCCTGGTACGTGGAATTAGATTGGCTTTTCTTCATAGAATCGGATTAAATATAAATGGATTGGATAAGATTAAATTAATACTGTAATATATTTGGTAATTAGCATAGTGGGGTTTTATTTAAAAATAGTGCTGTCTTTCATTTAGCATAGTATGAGATTAGATAAAAAATAATAATTAACTATATTTTATATTTTATAATATGAAATTAAAAAATAATGTCATATTAAATTCGTTTTTGAATAAAATATATTTAAATTCTTTGGTTAAAATAATTGAAGTTATTTATAATTGATCACTAATAATATAATATTTATTTGTACTAATAGTTCAAAAATCAAAATATATTAATTCATTTTAAAATATATTCAATATTTTAAATGTAAATTATCAATAAAATAAATTAAAAATAATTACAAAAAACTAATATTTATTTGTAATTCGTTTAAATTTTTATCTTTTGAAATATACTTTTAATAAAATTTATTAAATTATAGATTACAAATTATAATTATTTATTAAAATAAAATCATAAAAAAATTAAAGGACTTGATGTACATTCTAGTGTTTATTTGTTATAATCAATTTAATTATGCACACACGCATGCACGAATACACATACACATGCACACGTGATATGAGCTAATCACACATTACAACGATAATAGTGAGAAAAAGAATAACTAGCATTTTAGATTGTAAAATTATAATCAATTAAAAACATAAAAATTTTATTATTTTTCAATATCTGAGAGCTAATGCAATTTTATTTTTATCTTATATTTAAAGTTAGATATATTTTCTTATTGTATACAATCTCTTATATTAAGATTTGTAAGGACTTTCATGAAATTCAATAAATTTTGGAGAAAGATGATAGTGTAAGAACGCAAAAATATTTTGGAAATATATATATATATATATATATGGAGAGAGTTGTGTCGTTGTGATACTATTGGCACCCAAATTGACCAAAGATAATTTCCCAAGAGCCAAAATAATTTTTATTTTTTTTGAAAAGAACAAACTTTACTTGCAAATATTGAACCTCCATTAAGCTTTTTCCTCTAAAAATTTTATATACTCATTTGTGTTTTATATGCGAAAAGAATCAAATGGTTACTATATATTAACACCCCCGGATTGACTAAAGATCATTTCCCTAGAGCCAAAATAGAATAAAATAATAAAAGCAAGTTTACTTGCAAATATTGCACCTCCGTTAAGCTTTTTATTCTATTTTATATACGTTCACTGATGTTTTATATGTGAAAAGAACCAAATATTTACATTTAGTATACTTTCACTTATGTTTTATATGTGAAAAGATTCAAATGGTTACTATTGACACCTCAAGATTGACCAAAGACCATTTCTCAAGAGTCAAAAACAAAAAAATAAAAAATAAAAAATAAACAAACAACGACAACGGGCAATGCCCGCTATAGATGACATGAAATTGTTGTCGTTGCCTATGTAACAAAAAAGCCTGCATACATTTGATTTGACTTACTGAACAACCATTTATATTTAATCAGTGATCTACATATAATGCACTGACTTAATTTAATGTCGGTGCATACTTAGGTGAAAATCATTAATTTATATAATATATATATATATATTGAAATATTATAGTAAATTCAGGATTTTAGAAGATGATGATAACTTAAACTCATTATCTCTAGGATGTAAATGTAAGAGGCTACCATTAGGTCAATCTCATTTTGTTTATTTTCACACATTATTATCTGGTCTAGTACATATATTTATTTATCTTTAGCTTTTACACAAATAAAACAAATATTGAACCCTTAGACATAGCAACTTTTTTTATTTTATTTTATTTTTAATACTTATTGATTCCTTTATTTGATTTATTAATTTAATATATTAGATTAGAATTTAACAAATATTTTATTTGTCACAGTTTGTGTTATGATCTCTTTATTATATTTTGTTCCTTATAAATGTTATTCAGTTGGATTCAATAGCACCATAAACAAATGAAATATGAAAATATTTATGAGTTGTTTGTTTTTTCATTTGAAAACTAAACATTACTGCTGAAAATTGAAGAATAAATAGTGACTGAAATTTGAAATCTGAATGACATATTTAATTTTTTTTTCCTTACCTCTAAATGTATAAGAATGTTGTTTGTTTTTTAAAATTAAATTGTCTAAAAACTAATAATTTGATATTTATATTCATTTTATTATTAGTTGTTATTTAACTTCATTTAATATAATACAAACAATTATAATAAATTATTTAACAAATACTAAAACACTTCTATGTATATATTAATAATATTTTTATTCATAATTAAAATATGATTTATTATTATAGTAAAGTAATTTTTAAAAAAAAATTATATATACATAAATAAATTATTATAATAAAGTAAATTAAATTTATATATTTAAATAAAAGTACATAACATGTTTTTAAGTTGAATTACTATTGCAATAAAAGTTGAAATTGTAAATTAATATATATTTAAAAGGAATTTATATGATGTAAAATTACAATGAATTTGGAAATATATTATTTTGAAAATGATAGATTTAGAATAATAAATTTAAAAAACAATTAAGTGATTTGATGTTCAATGAAAAGTAAAAAATTGTAACTTTTTATTTTTAATGATTTTTGAATGATTTTAAGTGATTTGACTGCTTAAAAAAAAATAATCACTTAATGGGTGTAATTTAAATCCATTAAATGAAAAGTAATAAAAACAAACAATTCATTATATTTTAACATCTATGTACCATCTTCCATTTATATTTATGTCAAATTTTGTAATTTAAATCCATTAAATGAAAAGTAATAAAAACAGACAATCTATTATATTTTAACATCTATGTACCATCTTCCATTTATATTTATGTCAAATTTTGCAAGTTCCATCAAGAAAGTCATGATAATTAACCCACTCATTTTGTGAACAGAATTTTCTGCACACAGCATGTAGGAAGGACTTGATTTAGATACTATAAACATGCACTTACATTGTTTTTATCTTGTCCAAACTTCTTATTACATTTAATTTTTTAGGCTGCTCTTCCTTTTCTCTCTGATTAACGTTGAAGTACTCAAGACATTTTGTACATTTCTCTTGAAAATTGATTATGTCGGTTCACGCTTCAGTCTTCACACAAACTTCCGTCATTAATAAGATAACGATTTTTTTTTTTTTTTTGACGGATTTCATTCAACCATAGTACATTCATAAATTTAGAACATGCTCAGTCAACTAAGGGGCACTTATATAGAGGGCGACCATGATGGTTGGGAGGTGTGTAAAGATTTTTTTTTTTTTCCTTCTGTTAATGTAGAATATTGTAGGAACAAAATTTCTATAAAGTAAATGAATGGTAAGAAAGATTGAAGAAGCAAAGGAATTACTAATAAATTAAATATGTAAATATTGAATAATATTTTTCAAATTTTTGTTATTAATGGTGGGAGAGATATATAGTCAAAATTGCTGTAAAAAATATTAAAAGAAAGTAATAAAACAATAAAGGAAAACAATGAAATAGTGATTAATTATCCGATATGCCTCTATGCAAGCCTCATGTATTGTTTATTATACAAAACAATACTGATATTGCCACCCAATGATATTACTTATACACACATACATTATCAATAATTTTAAGTGATAAAATGAAAAAACCCCCTTACTAGAAAATAATGCCAATCAACCCCAACTTTGAAAAATACTAACAAAAAAACCCAAATGTTAGTCCAAAAAAGCTATTTCCATCCAAAAATGAAGTAGTTTTGTCACAAAACCGAGAAAAGACGAAAATGTCTTTACAGTATAAAAAGAAAAAAAAATTAATCAATTACCAAACTACCCTTACATTATCAAAAATATTTTAAAAATTGAAAAATAAATTAAAAAAATCAAACAATTAACGATTAAATAGATCAATCTTCACCACCCATATATTTTGAAAAACGGGGAGATAAATTCATATAAAAAATAATTAAATAAATTAAAACTTTAAATAATAATAATAATAATAATAATAATAATAATAATTACTAATACTAGTAACTACAACAAATAAATATAATAAATTAAAATTAATTTAAGTTAAACTAAATTAATAATTAAAACAACTAAAATTAGAAAAATAGAGGCAGAGATCCTAGATGTGATCTCCATCATCCATCAAGATAGATGAACAGTGGAGATCCCAATCTCCACTTACCTTTTAAAAATTAAAAATAGAAAAAAATAAATTATTTGGTGTTCACCATAGGTGTTGTAAACACAACCAAACCACCAATTATAATAACAACGACTATACTTCTCCGGCTTTAACTCTCACTTGGCAACCAAAACCAAACCATCAACAGAATCAAACCACCATCAACACCCAACATCTATATCAACAACTAAAATAAAATAAAAAATATATATTTAAAAAATCAAAACAAAAAGACGGAAACTTTAAGCATTCCATCTTCTAGCACGAACCACCACGACCGCCATCCTTTATCATAGTTAACCTATTTGTATAGAAACCCAGCCACAGCTGTACTACACTACCACGATTGTCATTGAATACCTTTGGCTCTTGCACTTTTGTTGCTGACTCGATAGCATTGGTCAATATCGATTTAGTAGAATTGGTGTCAACAGAGGAGACCTCAGTGGAGAAACTTGGCTTGACGACCTTGACAATAGCACAATTGATGTTTGATCTGCTTCCAATGGCACAATCTCCTCTACCTAGAAAGTGATCCAACTATCGATTTGAGGTGATAGGGGTAAGAGAGAGAGAAAAGCAATGATAATGAGAGAGAAATTGAAATAGTTGGGTTGGGTGAGATGACAGAGAGTGACAATGGTAGAGACCCATTTGCCTGTTCCTTCTAACGAATTTGTAAATTTAAGCACAAAAATCACCAACTGATTAATGGCTAGGTATTTTTGGGTAATATTTTCCCAATTAGGAGTGGTTTCACATTATTTTTACTTTCGGTGGGTATTTTGATAATATCTCTAATTTTAATTACAAAAGTATCCTTAAACAAAAAAATCAAGAAGGACAAATTAATTTCATTAATAAATCAAAATACTATCTCCGCCATTAAACACACACAATGATGTGAAACCCTAATTGTATTCCAACTATCAAACTAATGGAGAAAAAGAAACTTGTTCCAGGAATTTACCCTAATTTCATTGACATTGATTTCCGATGGATGACCATCCTTTCTTAGTGAAGGAATTGTTGCTAGATGACTACTTAGACATTGTATCTGCTTCTTGATTAATAGAATGAATTTTATTTCCAAAATAAAAAAATACAAACAGTCATGAAAAGAAACTTTTATTCATATTGGAACCCTTACCTATTTGAAATTTGAAGAATTTACCAAGTACTACATGCCCACATCATCCAAGACCCCTTCTTGATTTTCCATTTGATTTTATAGTTGACAATCACTCTTCCTTGCTTGTACTCCAATTTCATCGTCAATGGTGTTTTCGAACTTTGCACTTTTATTTAGATTAAAAACTAGGTATGTTGAAATTGGGTGCTTTAATCAATTGATTAGGTTTACAACTAAAATATATAAAAAATAAATGAAGTTTAGTTTAATAATGTTACTATTGGAATTTGAATGATGCTTATAGTAATGATCAAAATTTTAAAATTTAAAAGTGGGTGAACTTATAAGCTGGGTGTGTAAATAATATTTTGATGACAATATCTGCAACCTATACAAAATCGACTTAAATTTTCATTTGAAATTTTTGTTCTAACATTTTTTTCACCTCTTTTAATCATTCTCTTCATTTTTTTTTTTCTTATGAAAGAAATAATTTCTCTTCTTGGTTGAATGCTCTTTTGTTTTTCAACTATTAGTATGATAATATTGAGCATGAGAACTCCTTAACTGCATGTTTATTAACTATTAAGTACAAAAGTTTAGTTAAAGAAAAACCAGTACTTCATATCTATATATTCTTATAATTGAAGATGATTTTCTTAGTTTACTGTTAACGCCTTGAAATCTAACAAGTAATACACCTAAAAACGAAAAACAAAAAATTATTTCTATTCTATATGTTGATTAATATATGTTGATTAATGTATAACTTTGATATTAGGAATATTATTAAAAAGCCCCCTGAAATACAAAATATTATCAAACCACTATTGATTTTGAAAATTATACCTAAAAAACCTCTACTATTATTAGTTTGAAATCAGTTAATGTTTTAGGGTTAAAATTGACTATTCTGTTAGTGGCCAAAAGTAAATAGGTAAATATGCTGCGGCTTTAAACAAAAAAAACCTTAATTCTCTCTCTTACCTCTCAACAATAGTATTTAAATACCAACTTACTAGAAAAATTGTAAAAAAAAAAAAAAATGTGGCTTTAAGTTAGTAGTCACTAGATATAAAGGTATAAGCAGATAAGTAAGTCGACAACAATAGAATTTAAGTTAAGATCTTATCTAAACTCTATAAGCAAAGGGTTCATATTATAATTTATGCTTTTCAAACATGTTACAAGTGTTTTTTGTTTATTGATCAATTATCACAATTTTAAAATACGATTGTTTGTTTGTTTGTTTATTTATTTTTGAAAAGCGATATACATTTATTTATTGAGAATAAAAATAGCTTAAATTTTTTGTGTGTGAGATCCTCTTAATAAATATAGTAATAACAAATTAAGAAGAAAATTTTTTCCCTTCATCAGTATTTGGATTAGTAAATGCTCTTAATATAAAAATTAAATGATTGGACGGCTATCCTTCTTAGCATGGATAAGCCTTTGCAAACCAAAAGGAACATGTTTGGAAACTTGGCAATATTTAACCTATGGTTCAAATTTATTGACTCAATTTATTTACGTTATGAGGGCTACATAAGGTACGATTTTCCAAAAGAAAATTAATGCATTCAACGTTGATATCAACCGGTGCTAGAGTAAGTTTAAATGAGCACAGCAGTGATGCCGATAAGTGGCTTAGGAGCAGTTAACTTCTTTGAAATAATTATATAATATTATATCCATGAAAATGGCATTCCTGTAGTTTGTTGAAACAAGAGGTGTGATCCCTTAGCCTTACGCGATAGAAATAATCCCCACGGAAATGTATGCCCAGACAGACTTTACTCAGAAATCTGCAACAGAAAATGACACTGCACTGAGAACTTTACCAGCCTATCACTCAAACCCTAATCTTTCTCTTTTTATTTATTCTCCTTATTATTAAATCTTTCTTTCTTTACTTTTTACAGGGTGCTTCAAACCTTCTTTTACTCTCTTTTGCCTCCCAGCTGCAGCTCAGTACTCGCACATACACACTAACGAAATTATCAAGAATGTTTTAGAAACCCAAAAAAAAAAAAAAACAAAAAACAAAAAAAAAAAAACAAAAAATCTCACACAAGTCTATCAAAACTAGACTGTATAGATCTTACACATCAATGGCACTGTTCATCTTCCTGATACTGCAAGCATAAATAAATCGTAGTCACACACAACAAATTTCTTGTTTTGTTTCACGATGGTGTGGGTCTGTGCCCTAGGCGAAGCTCTAGATCGAGCTCTTCGATGGCCGTCTCCTTGCAGTTGTTGTTGTTGTTGTTGTTGCTGTTGACATTGTTGTTATCGTCAATGGATTCTGAAAGATCTTTGCCCGAATAACAATGAGAAGAATTCAAACTCGGTGGCGTTGCAGGGAAAGTTACCGATGGGCCTATCAAGTTGCTGGGCGGATATGGTGAAATAGAGAAAAGGGTAGAGGGGGAGTCAATAGAACATGCAGTCACGGTGGTGGGAGTGAAAAGCCCATTAGGGTTAGGCAGTTGATAGAGTAGACATAATCCACCATTCGTGGTGAACTCTTGAGTTGGAAATATAAACGTAGATGATGAAGTTGAAGAGGATGAGGACGGATTGATTGAACACGGTTGAGGAGTTTGGTGGAGGCGAGCACGGTCACGGCGGTGGACATTCATGTGGCCGCCTAAGGCTTGTGCTGACCGGAATTCCCTTCTACAAAAGGTGCAAGTGTAAGACCTTGGAGGCCAAGTGGTTCCCATGATGTTACCTGTGTCTTCTGCGAAGGCTCTAACCTCCCACGAATCATCATCTTCTTGGGGGGCTTGCTTAGGGTTCAACATCCACCCTCCGGCGATTGAGGTAGGGTTTGGTTGATTTTGTTGAGATTGAGCTAATTTTTGGAGCTGGGTTAAGGAGAGAAGGCCAAGCTCAGTAGCCATGGTACAAGTAACATTTAAGATAGGTGATAGAGGTGATGTGGAAGGGAAATGGGAAATGGGTTAAATAGGGAATGGGCTATAGTGGGAGGTATTTTACCAAAATTGTGTTGCAAGCATTTGGATTTTAGCATGATTGACACTACAATAAGTTGCTCTTCTAATTTAGTCATCTTCTGCGTACAAGGACAATTTCTTGCTTTGGCTTTTACGCCCAAAATTTTACTGGTTCAAATATCTCATTCTTTTTTTCTTTTTTTAATTTCTATTCCTCATTATGAGTAAAGATGGCATTGTGTACATGTACATAATTTAGTTAACATTATAATGTTTTGGAATGAAGGTTAAAAATGGAAAAAAAAAATCAAAGAAATAAAATAAATTATAATTATTAATTGAGATGAACACTACCTGTCGCTGCCTTTATTAGTTAGTGAAGGCTTATTGGGTTAAATCAGGCAATTGGTAATGCCGAAGAAGTTTCTTGGCCTGGCTTTGTTATGTGACCAATAAAAGTAACCAACTAACCCAAACGTGACAATGCTTGGGAATATATGCTTGCCTTCCTATTTCTACCCCGTTTGGCTGTCTTATTTGTTTGTGCGCGTACAATTTATTGGCAGTACGTCTAGAAGTGTAATTAATGCATTTAATAACGTTCTTAGGACACGAACTCGGCCACAATGATTTTGTTTATTTTTGAACTGACATTATGGTTCAATAAATATTCAATGTTCGAATAATTACTTTAATATATATATATATAGGTCTCCCCTCACTTGTTGCAATGAGTATATAGGATTCAAATATCATCACCACTAACAAAGAAAATGTATACAAGTACTCAATCTATAGTTGAAGTAGGAAATTCACTATAGTTATTATTTTATGGTCAAAACTCAAAACCACTGTATAAAACTATTGTCGAAGCACCTGACTCACACAGTAGGTAGGCAGTCCCACAATCGTTTTTCATTATTGAAATTCAACTCCTTATATAACTCTTTGAATCATTATTAAACGATAATGAAAAAAAGCTTTATGGTTAGTGAAAGCATTACCATCATCGTTAAGTTTAATTTCCCGAAAAAAATTTCGATAGGATGCCACACTTTACTAATATCATATTATGTAATGTAATTATCTAATTACATTAGATATTAAAATTATGTCATGGAAGGCACGATGTGAACGGGATGGACAACACGGAACCTACCCATCCCAGTTTTTTATTTTCAAATCTTATTTCATGATATATATGTGTGTGTGTGTGATATAAGAGATGCAGGAAAGGTGAAATTGCAGCTTCTCAAGCTATAAAAATTAATTAATTAGCTCTGTTTAACTTCTAATAAGCATAAAATTAGTAATCGGCATCTCTCTATAAAAATAACTAATAAGTATTCCTTCGTTCCACCTTCCTAGCTAAATAACAGAGATAAAACTGCGTTCAATCTTATGTAAAATATATTGTATATGATTCTGTCCAAAGCACTCCCTTACTCGGATGTAGACTGTCTTTTTTACAACTTAAATTATATAATAATTATCGGCAGTCATCACTTAAATTCTTACTCTTGTTGGTTTCTCCTTGTCCCACCTCACCTCTACCAAGAAACTGCTCTTCAACCTTAAAATAATTGTTTAACATACAAAGCTCAAATAACAAGGACCCATGCTTTATAATTTATCCCAAATTTTCGTACAAAGTGACTATTATATCATAATATATATCCCTGTTTAGACAGCCTGAAGTACGTAGAAGTTAATGATGAGAGAAATAGTCATGTCATAGCTTTTTTCGCCCTCGGCTTAAACAAGAAAAATAAAACCTCACTTTTTACAGTTACACCTAGATTGTTTACATCGCCTTGGTTGCTTGCCAACAAGTACCAAGACACATGGGGACACTTGCAAAATTAAAATATTTGTTCTTTCTTAGTTGCCATATCCTACTACAAGTAGAACAACAACATAAATACATAAATTAAGCAAAGCATTGACCTCAAGTACTTAAATTATCTGAAATTTGTACAACATTTTGTTTCCTTTGCTTCATTTTACTTTTTAGTGAGTAACGAGGTTTAGTAATAGTTTTTGTGAATGCCAGCTAGTAATTAATGTCCATGAAAATTACAATTCCATTGTCGATCTTATCGTTTCAAAAGGATATTCGTATAATAGTTAGTTTTGCAAATCCCTTTCTCTCGTCTCTCTTGTAATATGTATATAATGTTGAAGATATTGTGCTCGATTAGGACAAAGATGTGAGCCAAACAAAGAAGATAAAAGACGGAGAGGTACATATTTGATTTAACCAGTTCACAAATCGTGTGGATCTATCATACATGTCTTAGTCCTCAAAACTGACCCATATCTCAATCATATCAAGAAAGAGCGATGCATCTTTTTTATTATATGTTAATGTTCAGCAAATTCCAAAAAAGATATAAATAATTTAAAAGGAAATATCACATCAGAGGAATTTGATTGAGAAACAAAACTAAATTTTATATTTAATCTACACCATACGCAACCAATCATACACGCATAAGTAGCTTTCATTGTCATTATTATTATATGATTAGAAGAAACTAGCCAGTTGATTAATTTGTCAAACTATGAATATACTTTGTATAGTATTGGATTTTCAAAAGAGAATTCGATTTTTACAATAGTGAAAGCCAAGAGCACCTGAAATAGTTCTGATGTGGCAAAAGACGAAACAAAATTAAAATAAAAAATAAAAATAAATAAAAGAAGATAAAAGATAGTTGCGACTCAAAAAAATTGTAATTAAGTAGTACAGTATAACTAATATAATGATTTATAGGAGAAAACATTTCTATTTGTACGTATCTTTATGGGTGTTAGCAATCGTTGTAGCCAGAACATGCTGATATTACGTCGGTTTATAGTTTTTGACAATTAATCAATTAACTACTTCTTGGAAACTAAAGGTTACTTGGTTAACATTTTATTTTTTTTAAAGAACATAATTTGTTGGTTGGTCTTATCAAAATCGACCAGATTGGTTTTTAAATATATAGCATGGTCATATCCGTCACAATCCTGTTTCAAAATAGAGTAGAACTCTAGACAATCCTGTTTCAAAATATATAATCATTTCTGTACATTCACTCCTAACTTAGCACACATTCCCTTCACATTTATGATAGGACTCTGAGTGATTTTTTTTCTTGTGTTATGTGAGTAGTTATCTTCCAGTGTTATAATAATTGATTTAATAATCTCGGTAAGTTTTAATAAACCCCTAGCATTGATATTAAATTACCTTGTAATTGTAGAAAAATATGCGCATAAAATTAGAGGTGGCAACCATCGATACCAGTGGCAGACCCAAAAATTTTCACGAGAAGTAACACTTATATGAAATAATAACAGGAACAATATAAAATTAAAAACATTGTCAATATGATCTTCTATAAAAATAAAAATTCGATAACATAATAAAATTCAAATAAAATAAAATAAACAATGCACTTAATTTAGATGAATCAAATAGTCTAACACTCAAAAAGTTCTAACTGAGGTATTGAAAAAATAAAAATAACGTAAATGATATATTATTATAATTTTCCTTGATTAGATTTCTTATTATTTGGAATTATTTTAATCTCTTTATCATTTTTGTTGAAAATATACGTCTTTACAAAAGTAAACAAGCTACCATTCAACTATATATCTCCTATTCAATTAAGTAAAACTAAAACATTTTTTTTTTTTAAAACAAAACTAAAACTATTAAATATATGAAAATTTTTGAGATTTTACGGTTTATTGATTAAACGCAATAAATTAAACTTTGATATTTTAAAATATATTGCTTGGATATATCTCAAACTAAAATTATAAACATAAAAAATTAAAAATAATAAGAACTAATTGAAAATAAAATTAAGTTATATTTATTAATTTACAACATAAAATCAGTTGTTAAGATTTTGATGATACAAAAATATTATTAGTGTTGATTGTGCAAAAGAAGGTGAATGGCAAAAGGAAAATTTAATATTGATTGCCAGAAGACGAAGGAATTGAAAATAAAATAAACAGTACAAGTTAATAACTCATAAAAAAACCTAAAAATATATATATGTAGCAAAAACTGAAAAAATGTGAAATTATAATTAAATAATTCATTTTCTTTCTTTTTTGAACTTGAGGGGAAGCGTTTGCCTCCCCTCGACCCATATGGGGTCTGCCAATGGTCGATACTATATAGAATTAGTAGGCTTGAGTTAAACCTTATTGGATTTGAGCACTAACAACTCTTAAGTAAATGGATCGTGTTTGGGTTGTACACTCCTAACTCGTTATCTCATTTAACATAATTAAATCTCGAGCATATTATTCAAGTATTATTTTAAATCAATATTATAGTACTACTGATTATTTTCATTTATTAAATTGGTTTAGTGGATTAAATTATGCAATTACATAAAAAGGTTTAAATTTTTTTTCAAAATTTTATATTTGTTAATGGATTGCCTAATTGTGTTTTATTACATAAGCAAGATGACTTCTAAATTGACGCTAACATGTTTTATTAGGTAATCCATTAATGGATCATGTTTGAGTTTAGATTTATGATATGATAAGTCTAAGGGGTTGTGTTTGGTTTGAGCAAAAAATGAATGGGTCGTCTTTGGGTTGAGACAAGCATGATGTGATAACCCATATTAATTGTCACATATACATATAACCAATTAGGTGGTTAGGTAGGCGTGTAGGCGATTCGACCGTTGGTCAACAATTTAAACCTAGTCAAACAAAGTGATGATTTAAAAAAAGAGACATGTAAAAACATGAAATTCATTTTTAATCCATTTTAAAAGTGAAATTGCTTATGACCTACTAAAACAATTAATTTTAGCTTATACCCCTTGATGACTAAAATGCCCTTACACCGTGAATTACATCAATAACTTTTAAAAATAGATAAAAATATAAAAGAATTATTAAATGATCACATTATCCCTTCTTTATAAACCACATGCCACTCGGTCACTAGTAAAACTCATTTCAAACACCTCACAACCAAACGTTCGCTACCCACAATCAGATCGATGATAATGGTTAAAGACCAACAACTATAATGATCCACCAGCAACGATGACACTTCAAACCTACATCTTTTTGAGCTTTAATAGTCGAAACCCATAACCTATAACTCATTTTCACTAAACGGACGACCAGCAATTGAAACGATGTGACAGTGGCAGACCGACAATGAAGGTAAGAGCTAAGGTTAGCAAAAGAGGGGTACTTAGAATGCAAAGTCTGTTGAGGGGCTCCACACACCTTAGCCACGAAGCCTTGGGTTGCATCAACTAGGTTGTCTAGGCGGCCCAAGTAGAAAGAGAGAGAAGCTCTGGTCTTCGCAAACCAGAGCACTTCTCTGCCATCGATCCATCCCACTCTCTCTTGACAATAACTCACAAGCCCTCGCTATTGCATCTCCAACGCAATCGCATGTAGGTGCCATTTTCCTCGTTGTCGATCGTCGCTCCTTTCCGCGTTACTCGTCGTCGCTAGTAAGGGTTCATTGTGTTGAATCTTAAATGAATGTTGATGCTGCACTTAAAACTTGTATGTTATAGTAAGATATGTTTAACTTGAAACTTGAAACTTTAATCTTTTATTTTTATATTTAAGTGTATTGGATTTCTATTGCGTGTTGATGCCGTGATTATCCATAGGGTTTTAAGTTCTGCTTCTAAAAGTATGTTGAGCTTGAGCATAAATGTGTTTATTTCTCTTTTATTTTTGTTATTTATGTGTATTAGATATTTAGATTTAGCATAAATGGGTTTTATTTTCCTTATTAATGTGTTATGTCTAATAATTGCAGTAAAAATGTGTAAGGTTGCTATAAAATGGATTTAGATTTAGTTCATAAATGGATTAGATATGCGGATTTAGTTCATAAAATGTGCTATAAAAATGTGTAAGGCTACAGTAAAAATAGCTAAATAAGCTTTTGTCTTTACTGTCTTCTATTGCATTTAATTTGCTTATCGTTGTGAATGAGATGTCAATGAGAATCAGAAAAGCTCCATATTGTGACAAAACTAAAGTGAAATCATGGTCTCTTGAAGACAATGCCATTCTCAAGAGTCCTCTATATAAAAACAAAGAAAATGGCAATGGCTATTGCCTCTCCCAAATCTGAGAGAAAGCGCATCACTTTTCTTTTTTTTTTTTTTTTACTTTTTTCATTTTTTAGATATCTCTTTTTTTTTTCATAGGTTTCTATTTTATTTTTTATTTAATTTATTCTATAATGTATCTATGTATTTATATATATTTTTTTTAAATGAAAAGAAAGGATATAACTAGTACTGTATGGGGTGTAATTATAAGATGTGGTTTTTTAAAAAGTTTTAGTGGGGTGGACATATAAAAAGGGGGTTTCCTTACAAATTTTAAAGGGTGTAAATATCGAAACTCTTTAACTAAAAACCACATTTGAGTCCAACACAGAAGGGGCAAAACAAATGTACTGGGCCAGACCCAGTATCTGTATGGTACGGATCAGAAACTCCCAACCCGGTGGGAAGCCTGAAGAGAAGACGAGACAACTGAAGTTAAATCAAATCAAGTATAAAACCCTGAATTTGTCCTTTTGTTGTTCCAACTTGATGCATACATACATTTACATGCTCATCATGTTCATGACTCATGGCGGGTCAGGTCAGGTTAGGTCAGGTCAGGTCTGCTTTTCCTTCACTTTTCAATCATGCTCTATTTTCATACTCTCCTGCTACACTGCTAATAGTGCTGCCCTGTCAAACCCTTGTCCTACTAATAACAACTTCTACTTGCTTTACCTTTTCAATCTAATGCATGCAATGCATACTAGATGTTTTTACTCTCTACTCTAAATGTTGGTTGCTTCCTTCAAATTCCTAATATATTACTGCTATCTGTTGTTAATCTATGCTTTTCCCTTCATTCCACAGTATCTTCATGTTGTATTGCCTTTATATTCTTCTGCTGTTGACTAGTTCAAATGCCCATTTGAGACATAATTTTATCTCATGTTTTCTCTGTTTTTATTTGTCTTGTTGGGATTTCTGTGGAGAATGATTTTTATGTTTCTTTTCTTTGTTTTGCTAAAAAAAAAGTGTCAATTTTTAGCATCTTATTTGTACAACTTAGTTTTCTGGTTTCAGAGTTGGCTTTAAGCTCTTTTGACTGATTAAACATTGCAAAACATATGAAGAAGGAATGGGATTTCATTCATTAGACATAGAATTTGATGTTTATCTTTTTTATTAAAAAAATAAGAGAAAAAATAGAGAGAGATTGAAATGTTAAAGTGAGAAGGGAAGTGTAGTTTATTTGTCAATGAATTATGTAGTATGTTCCCCTATCATTTACATAAATCCTATCATTATAAAGCAGTTGTCTAAAGCAATAAATTATAAAGGGTTAACTGGAGCTTTGATTAATAAATGTTAAAATGAGATCTATGATACATTTAAGTGATCCATAACCAAGGGTAGTTATTTGCTTACAATTGCTATGACTTTCTGTGATCATTTTATGTGCTCACAATTCATTTTGTTTCTAACATGAAATCTGTACCGTGAAAATTAGGCTTCTAGAATGCTTTTCTTCACTTCAAACTTAAATATCGAGTTGGATTACTAATTTATTTTCTTGTTTATGGTCAAAGTTAGATTTGAATGCCATGTTGAGAATGATATAGGAAAGAACTTACACCTTATGCTAAATTGTGTCTCATATATCCTTCTATTAGTTTCTAATAGGTTCATAGAAAATATGTGTTGAAAAAAGTTTAATGCTAATAATACGAACATTTCCATACTAGTATAGAAGTTTCTGGGTGCCATATGTATAATTATCAAGAAGCATAACAGTAGTCAAATTCAATGCCAAATGTGTAGGCATGTGAGAATTGTTTTTCTGATTATATATAAAAAATTTTCCATGTTAAAAGTCTGAAAATTGCTATTTTAACTTTATTTAGTTTAATGGTTCTGTATGCTTGGGGAAGTCATGAACGTACTACATTGTGTTTGAAATTCTTTATGGCATCAACATTTTTTGGGAAGCCTTTGGTTTATCAACAACTATTATTTTAGAAATTAAGACCTATGTTTCAATAAAAACTTCATTGTGGGAAGCCACAGTGAGAAATGTTATTGTGAAGGGGGGATGTGGGCTTTCCATCTGAGATTGTATTTCCGTTGCTGAAACTTCATTATCGATTCTTAAATCATTGATTTTATTCAATTAACCTACTTTTGCTAGAGTGCTAACTGAAACTTTGTTGCTTCTTGCAGAATTTTAGCAAACAAAGTTGAGAGAAAAGGCATCCATTTTACCATTGTTTTGCATAGTTCTTACTTTTGACTTCACAACCTAGAAACCAGGCTTTCTAGCAAATACCAACTAATGGTTGAGCTTCCATGATTTTAGTAGGTATTCATGTGCCTTTCTGCTGTTAGTGTTAACATGTAACTATTTAATACTTAAATCTTTATCCTATGATCATTTGGACATCTTGGCTTACCTAATTATAGCCTTTAGTAGGATATGAATTGAACATTTGGTAATTTATGCTTTAGAATGGTGAGAAATAGAAATTAAGTGTGTAACAGTCTAACAGATTAAGGTAGAAATAAGCATATTATATAAGAACCATAATGTTGTATAGTTCTAAGCAATGAGTAGCACCATCATGCAGGAATGTCAATACCACTGAGTACCAGTGCTATTAATTAAATTTTTCTATATTTTGAGCAATATGTTTGTATTGTATTAGAATGAGCAGTTTATGGAGTGGAAAATTCTGTACCTATATCAATTTCAAAACATTGAAAAGAAAAATGACATTGGAAGGCACCTGAGCAATTCTTTTTCAGGCAAGAATCATATTATTTGGTTTATATGCCAGTAAAATATTGGTTGAAGTTATTTGGAGGACGATGTATATTTTAATTTATCAAATACAACCTTGATGCATCTTGTTAGGCCGATATGAATAATAAGTTCTGGATGTAAACAATTAGCTATTGATTTCAGGGAACTGTTACACTTTTTAATAAAATTGTCAACATTTTCTTCAGTCTTATGATGTGGTGCCTCATATGGGTTAACCCAGGGAGGATAAAATCGTGAAGAATTACATAATGTGAGATGTAATGGGATTGCTAAGTATGACACAGGTCTGTGGTTTTTCATAAGTCGTCAGTCCTCATGACTGTTGAGAAAGACCCTATAATTTGGTTTAGAATAAATTGCTTTTTATTTTAGTTTTGAATGGAAGAATGGAAAATATATTTTACACTTGTTTACTAATTCTCCCTATGATTAATTACTATTACAGTAGTGAACAAACGTTTACTTACTGTAGCTGCATACGGTTGTCTTGCCTGTCCTCTCAAAAGTTTAACAAACCTGTGAATTGCACTTCTGGATCTGGCTTGATCACAAGGCTGAGTAGTATAAGTCATGGCTTCCTTGTTAGTTCCTGCACTCATTTCAAAATTGATGACAGAAGTTTTTGAGATGCTCATATTTAACCAGAATTAAAGTTATTTGTGATAATTGTAAACCAAGCTAAAGACACTAAAATTCAAAATCTTTGAGGATGTAACCAAAAGTTCTTGAATCATATCAATACCATTAGAGTTGTTTTTATTAACTGAATACAAGTTTAGCCCCTCATGTGAATGGTTGAGTTATTTATTAAGTAAAAGTGAAATACAATCATAATTTACTTCTTTACGAAGAATGAGGAAATTTAATAGTAGGTTTCATTGTCTATATTGGTTAGAAATATAAGTTCATGTAAATATATTGCCATTGACCTCGTTTTTCTTTCATTCTTTCTTATTTCTTTTTCCCTTCATTTCCTGTTTGAATGTTATATGTCTTGCCCGTTGGTTAAACCGGACTTGTTATCACCTTCTTGGATCGATGACACATTTCATTAAAATCATTAGATGCAGGTTATTTCCCTGTGTTAGTCTAGTAGAATTATGTTCCCTTTTACACATCAGGTCGCTGTCTGCCAGATTTGATCAAGAAGCGCAAAGCATAAAGCATGAAGATACTATCTTCTACAGAAGACATAACTCAACCTCAGTTCAACTCAACTCAGCTTCAGATTCAGAGGGCAGGATAATGATAGTCATTTTCTGAGCACTAAGGTACTTCTAGATAAGAAGCATTAATATGGATTTATGCAGTGATTGATGAAAATTTCTTGCCTTATATTCTTTATGAATAAATCAGATCAAGAGATCTCAACTTGATGATACATTAGAAGGCTGATATGCTGGGGCATGCAATGTAAACTGCAGACCTTCTTTAATTCACATGTTGTATGTTAGGGGAAAATAATTTAGTGAGTATGGAGGAATCACACAATATTTTTGTCACAAAAATCTGCTTGGGAGCAATGTACAGTCAAAACATTAGGGTACCTTTTAAGTTAATTTGAAAAGAAAAGGAGAGTTCAATTTTGTTGTTCATGGGGAACAATGGCACTATGTAAGCTCTATAATCCTTAATTTACCTTGTAATTTTAAAGATGTATGTCATTTTTTACTGACTTTACTACCAAACCAAATTTTCAGGGTTCCCTTTTTTTTTGTTAACAATCTATGTCATTTCTAAAAGGTAAATAAATAAATGGGATAACAATGTCTCTTTCAATGATTTTGTTTTGTTATGTTAAATCCATCACAATCAATAGAATATTGCATTTGTTTGAAATCTAAATGCAGAATACTTAATTGTTATATCTGGATGCTTTGGCAAAATTGTAGTTATAGCATTTGCTTGTTCAGTGCAATAAATTCTCTATAGTAATTACTTGTGACATAGTCTTTTCTCCTGTTGCATGAGGTGATGAGGACTAATACATATCCAAAACGGTAGCTAAGATATTATACATTTTGACAAGACATGGTAAGTGTTCTCTCTCACAAATGTCACAAGTGCACTTTTTTCATGTATTTTGGATTCAGTAGTTTACTAATTTTCAATAATGACATCAAACTTATACAATACAGAGTGTTAGATAATATTATTATATTATTGTTTGGACCCTAACCTATCAATTTATGCTTTTGAGTCTAAAAGTTACTAATATGGTATAAGATTTCCTTTTACCAAGAAGTTGAATTTGAATATATTTATTTTGAATTTGGCATCTTAATCTATGTTTGTACTTGGGTTCAGTCCATATACAAAACTTGTTATGCATGTTGAGGGAGTGTGTTAGAGAATTTTATATCTTGTTTAGCTCTTACTTGCCAACTTAAACTTTTTGGTCTAGCAATGACTAACATAGGTCATAGACATCTCATATAAACTATGGCATGTGGTGTTTGTTACGTTTTCACTAGACTTGAAAAGTTTAAATTGATGATATGGACTGAACAATAGTATTTAAACTCTAAACACTCTCTTACACATATGGTTAGAGTTGATAAAATTCCTTTTTCATGTAGATCATGTGGAAACATAAAAGCAATATGCAACACATAGAGGATTTAAATGTCGTACCACTTGCTTAAATTGGATTTGGTACCATGTTAGATTATGTGCAAACCTAAAATTTTAAACAGACGAGTAAGAGCTCAAAAATAGAATTTAAGCTCAAACAGTGCTGGCTAGTGAATAAAGGCATTGTTAAAGAAAAGAGTTCTTTGTATGAATGATGGCATAAAGAAAAATAGAATCTTATTCACTTAGTGCTACATTAATGAAAGGGGCAGATAGAATTTCACCATTTGTTATCATTTGTCATTTTCACTTCAGTTCTGTTCTTTCATAATATTTGTTTTGGGATAAATTTTGGTTGTGTTTTCTTATGTTTTTAAGCCCTTGGCTAGTTAGGTTGGTTTGTTACAATGCTTAAATACTATTGTCAAACTAGTTCATATTAGCATAAGCTTTTGGATTTGATAGTTATTAACACGGTATCAGAGTTTGGTTTGTTCTAGTAGTTCTAGGTTTGAGTCCCTCATGTGACTACATTTGATATTTGATACTTAAATTTGTTTTGTAGTTGTGTTTGGGCTTTAGCTCACGTACCAAGTTAGTCAGTCTAGCACGTTAAAGGATGTGTTAGAATTTTTAAATACTATTATCGGACTTTGTCCTATTAGCTTTAGCTTACGAGTTTGATGGTTACTAACAGTTCCTAGTTGTTCATTTGGGTACGTTGGGTTGGATAAATTTTATGGCAGTTTTGGAGGAGGAAATAGTTGTTTATATATCACACTTGAGCACTGAGTGCCTTCCACTCTGCAATTTTGGGTTTCTTGACTTTTATGATGGATGTTGTTTCTAAATCATTTGTTAGTAAATGCTTTCGTTATATGGTCATGAAGTCTCAAGGCATTTAAAGTTATGATCTGATTCGACAGCAATGTTAAGTTCTCCCCTTTATGGGTTACAGTGACAAGTGATGGCAATTAGTCTGAAATCTCGCCATCATAATAGTTTTGACTATTTTACAGTAGTTATATCTGATAAATAATGTATTTGATAGGTCTGCTATTTCAGTACAACCCATCTATAAGAGGTTCCAGAACGTAAACTACAGAAGTTGAAATCTAGGAGAAAACAGGTTCGTGAGCATTGTGTGGCAGCAAAGCATAAGTATGATGTATAATGAATTGCATTTGTTATGCCAACAAACATATTGAGTGGCACAAGTGAAGACAATTTTAGAAATTTTCATTAGCTTTGTGCAATACCTTAGGAAACTTCAAAGTGATGCCCCAAGGACTTTTTGATGAAACGTCTTTAAGATATTTTACAACTAGTAGTTTAATATATAGTGCAATCTTCACCATATATCAGTTCAACAGAACTACCTCATTTTCTATATCCTCACAGCAGCAGCCAAAATCCTTGATGGTGTGTTTTGTTCAAGAAATTGACATTGATCTTTATATTTGCAAATCTAAGATTACAGAAGTCTGAATTTGCAGTGTGTAGAATTGAAAACATTATGTTGGATGATCCAATGGAACTTAGGAAGATCTGTTTAAAATTTAATTGAAGTATTTACTTATATCAACAAATTTATGTTATCTTTGTTATGAGTTTTAACTCAAATATATTCAATGTTTATGATTCCAAAATCTTAGTGTTACCATGCATAAATCTCATGCTAAATTCTTAAACCAAACATTTCCTTAAAAATCCTAAGTTATCGTTCTTGGATTTCCCAGGTCCTGGCGTGCGGTGGTTTTACTTGGTAATCTTAAACCTAAACTTTACATTTCTCTTATACCATTAAAACCTAGAGCAAGAATGCCGACCTTAACATTTATTGAAGTGGTTTATATATTACTGTCTAGCCTTATAACTCGAAAACTAGCCTTGCAAGCCTTAACATTTAAACTTTGCATATTGATTATCTTCTTCTTGTTTGCATCATTCTACTCTTCATATTATTAAAAATATAACCTGACAATCAATGTAAAAGCCTGTAAATGAGTATTCTTTCAAGCGCTACTGAGCAGAATATTTACTGTAGGCGGCATAATCCAATTCTTTTACCGGGGTTCTAAATGGGATAGCTTGCTTGAATGGGCCTATTGGTTTGATACATGGGAGCCAATAGAGATGACAAATGAGTGCCTGATAAAAGACTTGTCTACCAGGATGTTTGTGCAATTAGAAACAATTTAATAAAATGATTGTTCTTTACTGATATCTCTGTTTAACTTTGTGATTGGCATCCTTTGTGTCTACTGACTTTCTTTCTAGTGGCAGTATCAATGAAGTGTTTGTATGAACCAGTCAATTAAGAGTTTCAGGCTTGTCCCAATACATGATTTATCCAGTTATGCAACTGAATTATTGAAGAGTAGAAGCAAAAAGTGCTGCTGTTGTTATAAGTACTGTTAAATTTCAATTTGATATTTGATGCACAGCATGCTCTCAAATCTTAACCAAAATCATGCATCAACAAATAGATGAGTTTTAAGGACTACTTATTTACTATGCAAGCTTAGGGACGGTGTCAACGACTTTGTGGTATTGTACTATTGTCATTGACTATGGTAAAAATGAAGGAATATTTGGAAGACACCAATAAGGAGGGCGTTTGAGTCATATATCTAGGTAAGCTTGTTCTTCAATTTTCTTGTATGTAACGAATGAAAAATGGATGCCCCACCCTGGTTAGAATAGTTCCATTCATGATTTTGCAGATGCATGATTTAAGCACGGTGTTGTGGTAGGGAAGTCGTTTATGTTTCTTATTCTAAGAAGCCCCACGCTATAAAGTATATAGGGCCGTTTGGTACCTTGGAAATCTAATGGGTTTAGGGAAAATAATGTCGTGTTTGGATGCATTTTTTAAAATTGTTTTTCATTTTTAAAAACAAAAAATGAGAGTAAAGTGTTTGGTGGTGTGGCATATTTTGTAAAATATGCTTTTGAAAACGAAAACACATTTTTGACAAGAGTAATGCTACATTATCTAAAAAATTTTAAATTTATTGTCTAAATAATGCAGTAAACTTATATGTAATTAACACATCATGAATATATTATCTTAAAATTAATTTAGTAGTTACAAATTAGTTGATCATATAATTTAGATAAATTTTTGGATAAATTTTTGGGAATTATAGTAGAAACCCCCCTAAATGTAAACACTCATTTCATACACACTTAAAACTCTAGCCGGCCTGCCCAACCCTTCGCCTATCAAACCTTTCGCCGGACCTGTCGCTGTCATCGATCCTGTCGCTATCTCAGACCTAAATACTTCCACAACTCTTGTCTCTTCTCCTCGTCCTCTATGATCAGTATATTTTTATAGTTATTTTGCACCCCTAACTCCTATTTTTCTAGCTTGATTCTCGAGTAAAATCGTTGGATTTGATGTGTTTTGTGTAGTGTTTCAGGTTTTCACTAGATGTTAGGTGGCTGAGCATTAAAGAATGCAATTTGGACTTAATTCAATCGAGTTTTGGTGTTTTTCCAAAGATCTAATCACTACCAAGTATCCGCAATGTTCAGCTCACAGATCAACCTTGCAAAAGCCTCAGTTCAGAACCACAACGGAGGGCAATGATGTTATCGTTGAGGGTCAACGAAGTGGTTGCCTCTGTTCAGGTCCGTGACAATGGAGCACTACGATATCATCGCGACTGAGGTAGCGGACTGTCAGTTCCGAGTTTTTAAAACACAAACGTTGGGGGGCAGTTTGGGCCATTTGCAGCATAGTGTTTTCTCACTATAAAAACCTATTCATTGAGCCATCTTCAACTGCCACCATCGAGAGGAGAAAACAGATCACACTTCATCAATTTCTTCATCCAAACTAATCTCAATTGGATCATTCTGAAAGGAAGATGAAAGGAAATCAAGGAGTTCTTAACCAATAAGAGCTCAAGGGAATCATTGGAAGACCATTCAATGGAGGGTTTATTATTTCCTATTTATTCTTGTGATTTTATTCAATTTGAGATGTGTATATAAATATTTAGTTGGAGAACCAACTGTTCTTTGTACTTTGATTATCATTTGAAGTAATTCAATTAATAATTTCATTCATTATTTTTATTGTTTCATTCATAGTTTTGATGTTGGATATTAAAGGAGCAATTCTATTCTTGATCTTGATGATGAATGATTGGATGTAAGGGAGTATTTAAGAGACCACTTAGTTCAATCTAATAGACCTTGATGAATGATAACTGGATTGAGCATGACCATTTTTTAATTAGGTTAATAGCTGATATTTTTAATGGGTTTTCAACTGCATACACTCTAGGATCGATACGTTGATCAATTGGGGATGTAGGGCTCTTATGGTGACCGAATTGATAGAACTCTCCATTAAAAGTTAGGTTAATTGACTGAATTGCTGGGCTTTAATAAAATCAAAGTACAATAGAGCATTGGTGATCTAACTCTTCCTTACATTACTTTTCTTTCCGGAATTTGGCAAAATTATCTTTTCATTGAATTGTTCATTTTAATTTTTCATCAAAACAATTTTCAAATTTGGTTTTTATTTTCAGTACTCAATTTATTCACATTAGAATTTAATATAGTTAATTATCTTAGAAAAACAACTATGTGGGACAATTCCACAAATGTTGTACTGCAATGTTGTGTGGTTATCATTGCATGAGAGAAAAATCTTCCATCACTCTACTACCTCCTCGCAAAGCCTCTCCTCCTCTCTTCCTCCGCTGGTTCACCTCCTCCACCGCCTCCCTCCCTCACGCCGGCTACCTCTCCAACACCCTAGCACAAAAGATAGATAAATTGATTCGTTGCCTCGACTCCCCCTCCAAAGCTAGGGTTTACTCTGACATCAATGTCGTTCGACCTAAGTATTATTGGGACTACAAGTCCCTCACCATCTAATTAGGGTATTCTTGTCCTTTTCCCTTCTTTTTTTTTTTCCATTTTTATTGTCTTAAGATAGGGAATGTGGTTTGATGGATTGATGGTAGATATGATTCGTGAGATTGGGGAGTTTTGAATATTAGAGTTGATTTGGATTAGGATTTGAAGTAGTAAAGTGGATGTCGCCTATGAGATGGAGGTTGTTGGTGTGGAGGTTGATGGTGTTGTGACATTGGGTTAGGGTTTGTGGACTTGATGTGGATAGTTGAAAATTGAAAGAACTAACTTGACCATATTCGATTGAGGTCAGATTCCCTATGTGATTTTGGATAAGTTCGGTTAAGATTTTCAAAAATAAAAAATAGTCAGTTTCAATTTGATTTTGCTCAAAACCAAACTGATTCAACCCATGCACACCTCTAAATTCATGGCTTAGAACTGTCACATTAGAATGAAGCATTACTTTTTAATGAACAATATGATATTTGAGCTCCCCTTCACCAAGACCTAAGGAAACGTGTATACATAATCAATTCTACTAAAAAAAATGTATTTAATTGAATACAATTCTAAAATGTATTTTTAACAGAAACAATGAAAAATTTTAACAATTTCCATGAAATTTTATTAATAAATTTTGTTCATAATTAAAATATAATTTTTTAAAAAAAGAATCATGTTTTATAAATTCATCTTTTATCTTGTATCATTAATAATAACAGTAACAATAATAATAATAATGAATGTTATTATTATTATTATACTATTATTAATTAATAACAAGGGCAGAAATGTTGTGGATACTTGAAAAAAAAATTATTGAAAAATCCTCATAGAATTTTATAATGAATGATCAGGAGTGAGTTTAATATAGTTATTCAGTCAAAAAGGTATATTAGATTAGCCTTTTACTTGTTCATAAAACAATATATTAGTAAAAATTTGTAATATTTTTTTATAAAAATGATAATAACAGCGATTTCAACCATTTAAAAACTAATCCCAAAAGACTTGGAATAATAAATCGGCTTGCATAGTTACTTATTAATTATATGTCAACCATTAAGTCATGATCAGCTTCTAAATTTAAAGTGCATAAATCTCCTAAATCATTATATAATTAAGTTGAGAATTATATATATGAAAATCCTCTATAAATAATAAATTAATAACGAATACATATGCTCAAAAAGCAAGGGTAATATATTTAAAATAACATTGATTAGTGCCTTCATCATTCTATTGAATTAATAACAGAGAATTATGAATTGAAGCGAGCAAATATAAATAAAACTGCAACATATCTAAAAGCTGCAACAGAAAGAAATCGATAAAGTTTTTTAATTAAGCAAGCATGTGAAATCCAATCTGAGTTATGAGTTAGTTGATGAAAATCATATATTTTTCAATTCTAAGTTCATTACTATATGTCTCCCAATTGTCACAACTCACAATTGCAGTGCCACTTTTAGTTAATATGTCTCCTAGTTTGAACTCTTTTTATGTCGTGTCCCCTTAATATAGTGACGCCCTATTTTTCCTTTGACATTACATTCTTCCGATGCATATTTTTAGACCATGTTTGGCAAAAGGGATTTCCATATCTCAATCATAAATCAAACTCATCTAATTAGTTTGAATGGTAATTTTTAACACAATCCACAAACATTAGCCCATATAAGATAGAAAAATTAAATAGTTCAATTTCAACTTAATTTATTCAATTCGTGCAACATAATTAAACTATTAAATAAGTAAATCATATTTAGATTAAACCCTTCAAAATTAAATAATATTATTACTTATACTTAATTATTGTCCATAAAATTTTGTGTTTGTCAATCCATTGTATGTCTTCAATCATCTATATTTATTTGTTGAATTAAATATACTACAAAATTTGTCAATATTTTAGAATTTAGAAAGTTGCCTTTATCTATTGAATTGGATAAGAAGACAATTAACCGTTGATAAAATTATTATTTTTTCTTTATTTCTGCAACAACCAAAAAAAAAAAAAAAAAAAACCTGCCTTGTTTTCCTGACCATTTGTCAATCCATTGCATGTCTTGAATCATCTATATTTATTTGTTGAATTAAATATACTACAAAATTGGTCAATATCTTAGAATTTAGAAAGTTGCCTTTATCTGTTGAATTGGATAAGGAGACAATTAACCGTTGATAAAATTATTATTTTTTCTTTATTTCTGCAACCAAAAAAAAAAAAAAACCCCGCCTTGTTTTCCTGACCATACTCTAAATTATAGATCTCAATTAAAGTAATGTTTTATGATATTTAAAAAAAAAAAAAAAAGGTAGTGTTTTATGAAATATTTTTGGAAGCACATAATCAAAATTGTTTAATAAGAGGTAAAGAAGTTGAAAGAATAAGATAAAGCCCAACCCATGTTATAATAAAACGACAACAACGTCATTATCAGCCACGTGGGCCGCTCATGAGCATGGTGTAGTACCCAATGATTTTAATTAATTAATTTCATAAACTTTTCCTTTCACTTAATTAAATAAAATTAACATTTAAAAAAAAAAATCATAGAATCTATGCGGTAATGGGTGTTGTTTGGACGTAAGTTTTAAAATAAGCGTAGGGCCTTTATGAAAGCAACAAGAAACGTTTTGCTATATTAATTAATAGTAATATTATATGGTGTTTAATTTACAAGTTGGCTTCTGTCTAAGCTTTTTATAAAAAAAAAAGCCGGTTGATGTGTTTGGATTTATTTAAAAGGAATACAGCTAACATCATTATTCATTACAGTGAAGCTGCCTCTCCAAACAAAGTGACAAATGCTTCCTCTCTTTTAGCTTGAAACCTTACGTAGTTGGCGTTGCAGTCTTGGTATCATCTGGACTTGTTACATACCAAAAAATAATTAGCTTGTGCATCCTTTTTTTTTTAACGTATGTTCATCCCTTTTTTTTTCTTTGACGTATGTTCATCCATTTTTTAATTGTATGACTTTGATGAAAATTATAATCTGAGAATCAAAGACTCACTAGTGTTTCCAGTTCAATGGGGACAAAAAAAAAAAAACAAAAAACAAAAAACAAATCAAGATGAAAGGGAAATCATTGATGACTGCAAATCCTATATAAAATAGCTAAAGTTGATTATAAAGTTTATATATATATATATATATATACACGATTAATTAACGACAAAGGAACAGGATTTAACTTAAAAAAAACAAAAAACAAAAAACAAAAAACAAAACAAAACAAAAACAAACAAATAAACTTTTGTGTTTCTATATATAATTCAAGAAGAACATAAAAATTAAAATAAAGGTGCATGATATATCCAGATTTTTTTTTTCATGCACGTTTTGAAATTAATGTCCTTTTCTTGGTTACCAATCAAGAGCATTAGCCATTAATAGTCCAATCACACGTTAAATGTAGTGGAGAAAGCTGGCCGTAGAAGGCGTTTCTTGAATTCTTGCTATTCGATGAAAAAGGAGTTGTAGAATTCAGATCCAGATCTAGATGATGATATGTAAACTTGCCAAAACATAAAGATCATAAAAGCTAAATATAAAAGCCAGTCAGTCTATTTAATTATCCTTTGTCGTCGTACTTGAGATACCTTCACTTAAACACTTCTTCATTTTCTATTGTGTCTTTAATTAAACTATAACCTTTTAAATTATTTTAGTATTTCACAATATCTAGGCAAGATTTACTAGATCTAACATTATTTGTTTACTGAAAATTTTATATATAATGTTAAATATTAATTTACAATGATAAGTATCACATCCTTCATTATTTCCTGTTTTTGATAATATTTCATGAAACCACTTTTGGATAACCTATACAATACTTTCATACTTGACCTGTAAATTGTTATAATCTAGGTGTTCGTTTTGTAAAATAACATATAATTTACAAAAACAAGTGAAACTATTCTTCATGTCATTGTGGGTTACCTTGTTTATTTATGTTTGTGTTTATATTATTTTTAACTGAAGAAAGAACTATTAAATTACGTACATAGCCATCATAATTATACTAAGCAATAATTTATATATGAAAAAGGGAATATGTTACTTTATATTAAATAAATGGATACTTTACTTCAAAAAAATAATAATAATAACAAATGGATACTTCTGTCAAGAAAATTTAAGTGCCAGTGCTCATCCTATAATGATTGGTCAAAAAAGAAATTAATCCGAGGTTCACCCATTTCCATTAATATCTCTAATCTTTCATAATCAAATCAATAATAAATAAAATAAGCCTCTTTTTAAACTACTAACTCATACTTGTTACTTAAATTATTATATTTTCTCTGCTTTTAAATAAAAGAATCAATAGTTTTAACATATTTTTAGTATGGTAACTTTTCAATAGTTTTAACATATTTTTAGTATGGTAACTTTCTATGCTTGGCAATATTTAAATGAAGGTAGTTACGTTTTAAAATCAATATAATAAATAAGCTTAAAAAGATTCATCACTATTTCTGCTAACAAAGATATGATCATGTCCTATAAATTGTCATGAAGACGTGACAGTTAAAAAGATTAACATCTTAATTAACTAAAAATTTTCGTGTGATGTTTTTTTTTTTTTTTTTTTTTTTGTTTCGCTAATTCAACCAATCTTTGTTACCGGTCATGCTGAGTGCTAAAGGCCCTTTCTCCTCTTCATCTTCTTTTACTTTTTCTTCTAATATAAAAAAAGGAAATTATTCTTTTAATGAATCAAAGTGCTGAAGATTATTTAAATGAGTTGATTTGAAAACCAAAGATAGCGGGGACCTCGGATTTAAGCATTGATTAGAGGAAGTTAATTGCATCTTTGGAGTCCGAAGACGCAATATGATTGGTTGAGGGTGATGTTATCGTAGAGATTATCAAAAGATATTATTAAATTTTTTATAATGAAAGACGACAATTTAACGCATGTACAATGAGAGCACTTACTTGGAAGAATCATAGGAGCCTACTGGTCTCAATTATTTGAGCTAGTCAATTTGATCCAGATAACTACTATTATCATTAATACTTTTTTATTGAATTTACCGTCTTAAATAATTAAATTAATTTAAAATTATGATACAAACAGTATATATGTCAAAACATTGATTGTTGACATGTTACCGTATTCTCCTCAATAAGTATATTTAATTTTATCTCAATAATACAAAAATATAAATAGTCTTAATTTCATACATTACTTCTGTATAGAGAGAATTAATAATCATAAATTAACATAATTCAAAAACATAAACTAAGAGTTACAAATTTACAATAATATAGGTACTTTTTTTCACACTTGCTGAGTTGAAGATTTTGCAATAGGCTTAGCTAGGAGCTTAGATTTCATTCACTTTTTGAATGGTGTTATAATTATACATATTTTTTACTGGTTCTTCTAATCGAATTGCTTCCCCTTTTCATATACAACGTAATGGAAATAATATAAATAAGCAGAAAGTAGTGACTCTCATAATATGAGGTGAGGTACTACATTAAAATATATTCTCCAGTTTTTTTTTTTTTTTTTTTTTTCGAAAATCTAAAGATTAGGTTTAGAAAGTATATATGAGGTGCGAATTTGTTTTATTAGTATTCATGCACATCAACAAAAAAATTATATGGATCTTTTGGAATTAATAGAGGTTTTTTGTTTTATTTTTTGGGGGGGGGGGGGGGGGGGGGGGGGGTGTAGCATGTTTTAGCCAACTTATCATCTGCTTCATATAAGGACAAATAACCATAGAAGCAATGACCAGTTAGCAAGAAGTCATGGAACCTAGAGAGTAGCGGAGAGTGTGTATGTATGTATGTGACACGAGGGCCATGCAAAGAGTAGCTCACGGCAGCTCTTGCGGGTTGCAAGCCCGTGAAATAGGGAGGGTGTGTTTGTACGTTAGCAAAGGGCAGTCTATGAGGAAGAGAGGACGCCTTAAAGGAGAAATTAATTAGATGAAACAAAATAAATCCCTGAAGCCATTGACAGTTTTGAGAGAGAGAGAGAAGACGTGTGATAGAGACAAGGGGGGATATGGAGGCAGAGTTGGTGGATCTTCCAAGGACGGATCCAGTCTAATCAACCAAGTCAAGGCTTTGCCTTGTTTGGCTTTTACCATCTCTTTCTGTGTGAATCATATCATCTCTCTCTCTCTCTTTATATTTCTCTCTCTGCCTCGGGGGTTTGGCTTTTATCACTGCCAACTTTCTTATACTTGCTCATCAGTCAGTAGTTACAAAATGTAAGTGAAGCTTTTTTGAACGAGGAGACCCTGAAAAACTCTGGTTTTTGTGACCTAAAATTTTGGAACTTTTTCTAGGATTTGGGACTTGGAGCTTTTATTTTAGGAAAAATTCCAAAAAACGGACCGTAGTTTATAAAAATATCAATTTTATCATCTATAGTTTTATTTTTATCCGAAATAACCTCTGATGTTAATAAAAACACTCAAAATACCCCCTGAAAGCGTGTAAAAGGATGATAATACCTCTGACGGTGATAGATTTCGTTAGATTGACTCAGTTGATTGTTTGACTTCTAGGACAAAAATGAAAATGTAATAAAAAATTAATTGAAATTGATTAAAATAAATTAATACAAATATAATTTTTTTTGAGAAATATAAAAAAATATAATATTAAAATTAAAAATAAATAATCATTTTAAAATATAATAATATAATTAAAAAAAAAAACTTGAAACCATTTCTTCATTTCTTCATTTTCATTTTCTCCTCCATTTCTTCATCTTTTTCTTCTCTTCATCGTCGCCGCCGCTGCCATCCATCATCTCCATATCTTCTTCTCCTCATTGCCACCGTCACCGTCACCCCTCTCTATTTGTGTTCTTCCATTCTCTTTTTCTTCTTTTTCTTCTTCCACTGATCTCATCATCGTCTCCATCAATCTCCACCGCCATTGACTGTGTCACACCCATCTCCACGACCGCCAAGCCGACACACTCCCCTCACACAACCAAAGTAGACCTCACTGTCGCCTCACCCAATCGTCCTTCTCTAAAGTCTCTCCTCGCCATCATCGGTCCCTCACACGGACAACTTTCTCCCTCTTGTTTTCCCTTCGCCGGATCCATCACTCGAATGCACTCTCTCCCTCTCACTCACCCTTCGTCGTGCTTTTCCTCACTAGTGGTTGGCTAGTTATGGTGTCGTGCTTCTCCTTGGTTGATTTTAGTTGCTGATTTTGATTGATTTTGGTTGTTGATTTTGGATGATTTTGATTTTGGTTGGTAATAGTGTTGATGATTGATGATAATTGTGTTGATGATCAATGATGGATGATTGGGTTAATGCGAGAGATTTGGGATTATGATAACTGAGTTTCCAGAACTGGGTTTCCAGTTGCTAGAAACCCAAATTGGAAACCCAGAAATAGGGGGAGAGAAAAAAAAAGGGGGGGAGAAGGAAGAAGAAAAAGAAAGAGGTGGCGGTTGGCGGCGGTAATCTGGTGGAGTCTAGGGCTGGTGTGTTGGAGGCTGGTGATTAAGACTGCTGGTGATGAAGATGGAGGTTAAAGGTGGAGGTTGGTGACGAAGCCATGGATCTCTTTTTTTTTAATCAATTTTTTTATTAGTTTATATTTTTTATTTTAAAAATTATTTTAGTTTTTAAATAAAAATGTTTTTATCAGGGTTAAAATTGTCTTTTTATAATTTTTTAAACTTTTCTGTTAGCTTAATAACTGTAGGGGGGATTTTGGACAAAAAAGAAACTAGTATGGTAAAATTGATATTTTTTTTAACTATACACGATTTTTTGGGATTATCCCTTTATTTTATTAAAAAACTTCATTTTAGCCATTAAAATTTTAAAAAATATTATATTTTTAAAATTCTTTTGAAAACAGTTTTTTTTTTTTTTATCCTTAACATTTTCAAAACTCTTCAAAAAAATTCAAACCGTTAATTAACTAATGGTTAAACCAAACAAAAAAATTAAAAAGACTTAATTGCCCTTCACTTTAGTCAAAATAGTAAATGATTGTTTTGCCCTTAATGCAACCAAAATTAATTTTTATTATTAATTTACTAAAAATAAATTAAAATAATAGTAAACTAGTAAGAAAAATTTGAAAAAGATTTGATTATTGTCTTTTTAAAAGAAATTAAATAATACTAAAAATTAATCTTCAAAAAAAATAATACTAAAAATTAATCAATAAGATTTTTCAAAAATACGTATAATTTAAAAATATATAAAAAAATCTTATAATCGTTTCTTCAAATTGTTCAAACATCCAATCAACCCAACATTAAAAATATATAAAATTCTTATAACCGTTTCTCCAAATTGTTCAAACATCCAATCAACCCAACATTCAAACACCCAATATTCAATCAACCTAGCAACAACCTAGCATTCACCCAATCAATACATCAATACAACAACAACCTAACATTCACCCAATCAACATATCAATCAATAATCATCCAAAAAAGACAAAAAAAAAAAAAAAAACAAAACAAAACAAAAGAAAACATCCAATTGACTCGATGTGGTTGTTGCGATGGTGGATTGTTTTTGTGTGGATTAATTGTTGATGATGTTTGATAGTTTGTTTTGTTGATGATGGTGGCTGTTATGACTTTGGTGGTAATGGTGGGTTTATTTTGTTTTAGATGATGGTGTTGTTGATGATTTTGACCATTTTGACCTCAATTTTATATCATTTTCTCGAAAACCAAACAGATTAGAGAAATCAGAGAGAGAGAGAGGGAAGATGTTACAGAAAGATCAGGGATATAATCGGTCAAGTGTGAAACATCTTCAAGAATGTAATCGGTGTCTCCAACACAGTTTTTCGATCGGAGTTCTCAAAAATGACCATATTACCTATGCAGATCAGAGAGGATGAGGTGTAGAAGAAGCGACAGTGAGTGTGAGTGGTTATGGTTATAGAGCAAGAGTAGGTAGGGTCGAAGCACCGGAAACATGGGAATGGAGAGAGAAGCTAAGCTAGAGATGGAGTCCACATACGAGTAAAGTGGCGATGATGGTGAAAGTAGAGATGGAGGAGTATATGGAGCTTAAAATGTTCTGGGTAACCCAGATCTTCAAGATTGAACCCCGATGTTGAAGATCTAAGTTATATGATTGTTTTAAAATTTTTTTATAAATATTTTGTTTTTTTATATGATATTTTTGTTGTGAAATTTAGTGGAAGAGGAGTAGTGTTTGTTTGAGTGCATCAGTTGAAGAATTTTTTTTCTTTTTTGTTATGATGAAAATGAGTTTTTGTTTATTTGTGTTGATGATGATGACGATGAACTGGACTAGGCTTATATTGATGATGAATAATGATTTTGTTGATGAATGATAGTATAGGCTTTGGATTTCAATATTATTATTGTTTAATTTATTTTTAAAAAATAAATTATTTATCAAAATGTCCTCACTTACCATAATGATATTTTTTTTTTCTTTTAGATATTTAAAATCTAAGTCATCCATGCATCATGATCTAAGTTTTTTCATTGAAAAAACCATTTTACCCTTCTTATCCAAACTATTTACTTTGTTGATCGTCAATTGATTAACAGTTTTGACTTTTTTGAAGAGTTTTAGAAAAGTTAGAGAGAAAAAGAACCGATTTTAAAAAAATTTTAAAAATATGATATTTTTCAAAATTTTAAGGACTAAATAAAGTGTTTCCTTTTATTTATCTATAGCCTGATGCAATTGAATTAACAATAAATAATTTATTTTTTTTAAAAGAAAAAAAAGGCCACGCGCCGCTTGAAAGCGTGCGGATAGAGAGCAACGGCCACAATATAATTATAATGAACAAGTACGTAGTGAGAAACAAGGAGAGATTGGGTAAGTTACTTACAGGCTCCCGGAATTTAAGGGGAGGAAAATGAGTGAGTAAGAGAGAGAGAGTGAGCAATTCCCAATGCTGCCTCGTGGCCGACAGCTGTACGGTGACCTTAAACCCCTCCCTATTCCTCTCTGCGTTTTGACTCGGAGACCACACATGATCTACCTTTCATACTCTTTCCCGCTTTTCATCGTGCGTATTGTTAAATTGTTCAAATTTTATATCCAAAATGATACTTAAATTATGTATTATATAAATTAATAACATTTTATAAATTATAAAATAATATGACTTATAATAATTAATAAAATATCAATAACTCATATATCATATCAATTAAATATAAGTTTAAACACAAAATTTAAAATTCTAATATTATTCATATTAATATTATTCGTTATATATGATTTAAACATTTATTTTTATATATCTATCCTCTAAGTGTCGAGGGTTCGATTTCCTCTAATGACATTTTACAACTTTGTATTAGTAGTGGTTTTTTTCCCCCTTATCATAAAAGTATTTATCTTTCAATTACACGAGTGAATATATATGTGTCATACAAGTAATTAATTTAATTTAGATTAAAATCAAAAGGGTTGTTTTTAGAAAAGAGTTAAACCATCAGAGAAGTTTCTACCAATCACCCACAAAAAATATAATGCAATGAAAAACATCTACATATCATCCGGTGGATCTCCATCCATAGAGATTCAACACCTTCCCTTATAGACTCGCGAACATGTCTATCACGAATAGCTCCATCTCAAATAGAGACAAGTAAGGCATGTCCTTGCTACAAGGTTTCTTTGCAACATGGGCAAGGCAAGATTTACCTCACTAGCTGCGTGAACATGCACAGACGTTTTCGTCTAAGATGAAAATGTTCATCGCATGAAGATGTGTAAAGTGTGCTTGCAATGGGAGAGGAGTTCCCCCGTTATTAGGTCTTCATGGATGAAGCTCTAGGATCTTCATTCATGAAAATCCAACATAAATAGGTGGAGATCCAAATTATATATCCATCTTTCATAAATTTTTTTAAACTAGTGTTTTATTTTTCCCAAATCAATGTTTAAACTGTTAATTGGAGATCTCTATTGTCTATCTTTAAGATGGACGGTGGGGATCCAAGTACTTTTGTCTATTGTTAATTTTTATTTAACATTTAAAATATATTATTTTATTTTTATTTATTTTTTTATTTTAATAAATCAAATGACTAAACTATCTTTTCATAAATATTAACTATCTTTGACTGTTATGTTTAAAGTTTATAATAAATACGAGAGAAGGTCATTATCTTGTATTTTAAAGCTCATTTAGATGGTAAAAAGACAAAGTTGAAGCAATTGATAGTAATTTACTTAAGAACGAATTACGCAAAAGTCTTTTGACGTTTGGGTTTTGAAAGACGGAAATAACATTTGATGTTTATTGCAATGACTTCTCCTGTACTAACGGCAAATATTAACTTTAGTAGTCAAAAAGAAGGTATGATTGTCAAAAACTAGTAAAAAGATAAAAATACTTTCTTAGTCTCTCTAACGTAATATATGACAGTCAACATGAACAGAAAATAGTAAAAAATTGTTTCACCTTTAACCTTATATATATATTTGTAATTATTGTTTTTATTTAATTTTTTAAAAATATTTTTTTTAATCTGACACGTGTCACCAATTGTTGTTAAAAAGACAAAATAACCCTTACATATGTAACGTTTGACTATTTGTTAACTAACGGTAAGGACCGATTTGATGAAGTTTTGAAACGTAAAGGACTATGAACACTATAAATAGATTCGTATTTAAAAATGAGAAGTTTTTCAAGAATATAGATATCAAAATGTAGTTTTCTCCTTTTTAAAATTTTTTATTATTTGATTTTTTCAAAATCGATCTTAATCGTCAATCTTTGAAATGGATCGTTCAAATTCGTTTGAAAAAATTATTTTTATATATAAAATTATTTTTTAAATTTCAAAATTACTTAATTTTTAACTTATTTATAATTTTTAAAAATTTAAATTATTTTAAATAGATTTGCACAATCCAATGAACGATGGAGATCAAAATAACCCATTAAATAATATCATTTAAAAAAAATAAAAAATAAGAGAAAGTAACCTAAATACCTTTAATGAAGTTAATGTTTACAGTTAAACGAGACCAGGCCGTCCGAAGGGGGGTGGACCATGCAATAAACATCAAGACTTGTTCATGTTTGTTAAGAGTCAAACGTGATGAGGCTTTTGCGTAATTCATTTTTACTCAATTATAAATGTCCTTTTAAGTCCTATACTGAACAACGACAGCAAAGGAGGGAGTCAGAGAGAGACACTTGGACTGTGAGGTGTGGGTTAGCCTCGAATAAATGTACGTATAAGGTAGCCTTTACAGCCTTTGGCCGTAGGCAGATAGCTTGTATTTTTCGTGTGACTTGAAAGCAGAAGTCACATGTGTAGGGGTTTAAGTACGGTTTGGACCGTACTCTGCCATATACCATAATTTTATTCACATTTTCTATAGTATAATATTTATACGCAAGCCAAAATCGAAACAAGAAAAAAAATATATATTTATTTATATATAAATGATCAAGTGATCTGTCCACGCGTGCTAAATGTTAGTAAATTTGTGGAGAACCTTGAATTAGTGAAATCCTCCGAATCTCAAGATGCTAGTAAGAGAGGTCTAGCATGGACCATGTGAATTCCTCAAGGTATAGTTGTGCTTTAAATTCTAATTTTTTTTTCTTTGAAAATCCGGAACCTCATTAAACCATCCCAAAATTTGGGAACAATAAAAATACAATTACTAAGACCCAATCAAAATTGGGATAATAGCATATCACTCCACAAACCACCAGAATAATCCTCGAAATATAAAGAATCTCGGATAGTCGGATGTAGAATATCAAACAATTTTCAAAACAAGGAAAAAGGCCTGACAACATTAAATCCAGCCTATCCATAGAAAACTAAACAACAAATTACAATCAACACATGAAGACAATTAGCAACACTAAAAACAAAGAGAACATCAACAGTACCACAAAAGTATATTGCATCAATAACCACATTCCACCATAGTCGAACTTTTCAAAAGATCCTGCAACCTGGGCACCTTTAAAGGAATTGATATAGTCACCAAAAAAATTTGATGAGAAACCCTACTTGCTTTGCTATACCTTAAAGAAGAGACTAGTTATCTCTAGAGACTATGGTCATCAAGAAGGCTTGAGATCTATCGATCTTCTCTCAGACTCAAACATCGATCTCCTAATCCAATAAAATCAAAAGGTTTTTGGGGGTTAAATCTAGAAGTCATCTGTATCAACCCCATAAAAACCCCAAAACCTCCTTAAGAACCGAAGAGAAAGAGGCAAGAACAAAGAGAACTAGCCAACAACACTCCAAAAAGGACCCAAAATTGTATATGGTTTTGAATTTTAAGGGATGGATCCAAAAATCTCTGGATCCAACCCTTAAGACCCCATATCTGAAGCAGCCACTAAAAGGAGGTGGGAAACTAGAAGAAAACGACAAGAAAATCAATGTGAATGAAAGGCCTCATTGGAGACAGGGCTTCTAAGAGCTCTCTCTCTCTCTCTCTCTCAAAGGCCTCATTGGAGACAGGGCTTCTAAGAGCTCTCTCTCTCTCTCTCTCTCTCTCTCTCTCTCTCTCTCTCTCTCTCTCTAGGTTGTTCTAGAGAGAACTTTAGAAGAGCTCAAAGCTATTGTGATGTTGAAGAAAAAAAATTGAATTCTAAAATGTTATAATAAATAAGTTGGATTCTTTGTTCAAAATAAATAATAGCTTCTTTTTATTGTAGTATTATTACAATAAATAGTACTATAATAATTCATTTTAACATTTCAAATAATTATAATAGAAGGGTAATTTTTTTCTTTCTGATTATCGAGATTGACCTAGAGGACTACCCTGATTGAGCGAAATGAAACACTGGTGACACGATTCAAGGAACAGCTCTCATATGGGAGAGATTGACCCAAATGAATGTGAAGGAACGGTCCACACGAGGATGGAGAGTTGGTCCATACAAAGATGGGGGAAACCAACCACATTTAGTGACCACAGGATGTAGAACTCTGGATCAAATATGATCTCGAGTTGTGCAGCATCCACTACGGTATTGCACTTATTGACAGAAGTGTTAATTATTTGGATGTGACAAATGTGTTAATTATTTTGATGCAACGCATTGATATATAGTAATTATATTGATTATGAGATCATATATTAATGATGTTATAGTTATAAATTGATTTACTAAATTATTTTAATAGTAAATTTAGATAAATAAGAATATAACATTACTTTATTTATTTTACAATTTTTTATTTGTAATAACATACTTCTTAATCTTAAACTTCCAATACCAAATTAATGATGCAGTGGTGGAAGAAAGGGAGCGCCCACAGAGCCAGCTCCTTTCGCAAAGACTATCTAATTTTCTTTTAAAATTTATATATATTATAAAATTTGTTATTTTATTTAACCTTTAAAAAAATTATTTTAGCATTGTGGCTCTCCCAACCTGAAAACGTCAGCTCATGGACCATTTGTATATGTCAACAAAGTGACAGACTTCTAATTAAATTTGTCCCATAACTATAGTTAATTGTTAATATCTTTTGTATGCTTCTCCAATAAAATCTACTTTATTTTGTTTTTTTTTAAAAAAAACTACTTTGTTTTCAAATTATTGCTAATTATCATCCAAAATCATAACTGGTTAGTCCATTAGTAAATTTACATATTTTCAAAAAGAATTATATACATAATAATTTTTTAGAGAGTAATATATATATCATTTAAACATAGTTACATTGTATAATGACATATGTATGTTAAGATGGCTACTGTTAAATCCGTTACAATTTTTTTTTCTTTTTGAGATATAAGATTGTATCTTTTAAAGAGGGCTTTTTTTTTTTTTTTTTTTTTTTTTTTTTTTTTTTTTTTTGTAGAAACGATTTTAAAGAGTGAAATTATCTCCTTAACATAATTACATTTACATTGTTGGAAATTTTATTGAAATTTTGAAAATACAATAATTATATTTATTAAAATTTGAAGTTGTAATCATTATCACTAAATGATGATTTTATCTGAATAATTATTTGACTATTATGACAATTTTTTTTTTTTTGACATAGTACAAATTACAAGTAAAGATACCATAATCGGAACTTCTTGATGTTTATTTTTAAGGTATGGCCTGCAACATAGCTCCTAAAAGTTGGGAGAGATCGACACTTAAGTAGAAAAATTACTACAAACATAGGTGTGGAAGATACTCGAACCCTACTTTCTAAGACAAAAACAGGGGAAGTGGTGTCAATTGTGCCACCCATAGGTGAGTTTATGAATGTTTTATTATAATAAGTATTTGATGTTTTTAAAAATTAATTATATTGTTAACGATAATATTAATGTTTAACAGTCCTATTTTGTAATATAAATAGTGGATTGGAATTATCTTGTGGGTAACAAAAAAATCCCCTCAAAATCTTACCAAAAAGAAATAGAAACTTCATTGGGAGTGTACCCGTAGACCTTATTTGTTACCTAGGATGAGATTGGATTTAGACTATTTTTTTGTCAAAACCCATGTTTGGTGCTTCCACTCACCCTTCACTAATTTAACCCATCACAAATTTATCTCATTAATTTGGGATAAATTTAACTAGTTAATTTATATAGGGTTAAAATTATCCCACTGTTTGCTTTTTCTCCAATGCCTCACTATCGCCTTCGTCACTGTCAGGCCCCCGTCACTTCTTCTCCTCCCTCACATCCCTCTCCCTCTCCGTCCACGCTATAATACTGCTTATTCTTGCTCACCTTTCTCTCATTCAATTTTGTCTCCACTTGTCGATCTTCATCTTCGTCTTCATCACTGGTTTCTACGCTCGTCGATTTGTTTTTCTTCTTTGTCTTTGTCTCCGACCCTCCGTCGTCATTTTTACGGTCGTCGTTGTCTTTGTCTTCGTCTTCGAGTGGTTTCTACGATTTCTTCGGCATTGCCGATCATTGATCTCTTTTTTGACGTTATAGATCGCTAATAAAAGAAGGTGGTAATGGAGAAGGTAAGCAATGGTGGTGGTTGTGGAGCCAAGTTTGACCGGTCTTAATATATAAAATTTCTGAAAAACCCCTAAAAATTGTTTTAAAATCTAAGTTTGTACCCGCTATTTTTAATCCTATCATACTTTTACCAAACATGAGATAACATCAAATCAAATTTCATATCATCTCATCTAATTCAATCTCACATAAATTATCTAATCCTATCTTATGCACCAAACGAGACCTTACAATATTAACAAGTGATGATGAAGATCACTGGCTAACCCAACTTACAATTAGAGGGAGATGCACCCCTCTTAGTTTTTTGAAATTTTTTTCCTTTTAATAAAATTTTTGTTACCTTTTTCTTATATAACTATAGATATATAATATAGCAAGTAGAAGATAAATCATACATCTATCATTTAATTTATTTTTAATTTTTTTATCCTAATCTTTATCAATATTTAATTTTTATTATTATTATTTTTTATCTTCATTCATATGTTTATTTTTATTCAATTATCTAAATTTTAAATTAGGGTTTCGACATATTAGGAAATATTAATAGATATAGAAAGTATTTTGATTAATGTATTTAGTCAAATTGTCTATAATGGTAATTTTGTTTTAGGTTATTTTTGTAATAAACTTTTACAATAAAATCTGAGTGTATAAATCATAATTTTGATTTTTTATAATCATAATTTTTTTAGGTTATTTTTATAATAAACTTTAATAATAAAATCAAAGTGTGTAAATCATAATTTTGGATGACGATATCTGCACCCTCACACACACACACACACACACACACACACACACACACACACACACACACACACATATACAGTGCTTTTATAATCAGGATATCTTAACTTTAAAAAATAAAGACTAACCAATTAAATTCACTCATTCCATTTGAATTAATAGGAGAGAAAATTTGTTTAAGGAGAGAGAGTGTAATAGATGAATTTGATTGATTGGTCCTTACTTTTTAAAGTTAGGATGTCCTGATTATAAAAAAATTATATATAAGGTTTTTATAATTAGGTATATCTAATTTTAAAAAGTAAAGACTAACTAATCAATTTCATCATTTCTATTTCAATTAAATAGGAGATAGAATTTGTTTTAATAAAGAAAATACAAATGATGAATTTGATTGGTTGGTCCTTACTTTTTAAAATTAAATATACTTGATTATAAAAATCTTCTATATTATTATAGAGGAAGAGAGAAATTAAATTTAAAGAAAACTACCTACACGGACTACATCTTATGTCTTTCAGGACAAGGGCAAGATTTGAATCATTGACCTCTTAAGATTAAAGAAAGTGTTAAATCACTCATACTAAAGGGTGATATACATATACATCTATATATATATATATATATACTGAAAATATATGGTGAGGTTGGACTTTTGAACTAAGTCAATTTTCTTTTGAAAGAAAATGTCATGATATATATGCAATTGGAAGCTTACTTATGTTAGCCTCAAATTTATTCATCATTTGATTACTTATATGAATTTTGATCGACTTGTGTATATTTAAATCAATGGTAAGTGCCTAAGATTGACATTGCATATTTTCATGTATATTAAGTAGATTTGTTCAAAGTGAATTTTCGAACATTTAATTAGTAGACAAGATTGATCTGAAATAAAATTATGTAATCTCTACGTCTACAAGTGATCAATGAATAATTAAAATTGATTTTATTGGAATCAAACATAAATGGTTATATATTTATTTATTGGTGGAGATGGTATCCCATTAATACAAACCCTCCTTATTTAAGATAAATATCTAAATTGGTTAAATAATGAAACATAGTTGAGATATAATATTATATAGTAACTAGAAAGATTCTAGATTTTGTGTAGTTAGAGATTTGCCCAATTCTCCAACAAAAACAGCTAAGCAGGAGGTTAGCGTGATTTATATGTTAAGGGGGATAAGAGTGTGCCTAGAATACAAGAAAAGAGTATATATTGATGTTAAGTCCACTTATGCGATTGGAAATCCCATGAAGTAGGTTTATAAGGGTAATAACAAGTCATTTGTTGTCTTGTTGGCGCTTTATACAATTCTAAGGGTAATAATAGTGCTGACTGCCGTGAATGTGGTTGAGCTATAAACTATTAATAAAATTTATAGCCCGATTAGTAAATGGTGATATGCAAAAATTGCAGTGCACATTTGATGAAGGTTCACCTATATGTGTGTGGAACTGGGTCGGTTCTAATGTGAGCTTAGGCAGGTATCTCCAAAGCACTCATGAAAACCAGTAAGGCGTAGGACCATTAAAATGCCACATCGTTAGAATAGCCTTTTGATAATTTAGTACTCTGTGTGGACAATTAGTCTTCTGATTCACTAAAAGAGACATTGGTTCTTGAAAACAATATGTTTTACCAAGTTCCTATGAAACACGATTAATTGTCCAATGGCTAGTTCATAGCCTGAAAAGCACCTGTGTATAATGATTCTTTTGGTATTTATTTGCTGCATTTTGAAATTTGAGGATTGTTAGAAATTTCATTTAAAATTTCAAATACAATGATTTTATTTTATTAATTTTTGAAGTTGTAATGGTTGTGATGATTTTATGTAAATAATTACGTTGCCGTTATGATGATTTTATGTAAATAATTACGTTGCCGTTATGATGATTTTATTACAATAAATATATGACAGTTTTATGAATTAATTATATTGTTAATGATATATTAATGTGCGATAATCATATATTGTTATATAAATACTAAATTGTAATCATTTGGTGGATGACACAAAAATCCCCTCAATTACCAACTATTTTCAGTTGTTCTCTAGAATGTTGTGTGGGGAGGACACCCTTACAATATTTGCAATATTGCCAAATCATCATTAGAAGTTGGAGATCAAAGCATCATATAATATTATGAATGCACTAGGACATTGTCCTAGAGGGGTGAAATCGGATATTAAGTACGATGCTAAGCACGCCTTCGCCTTAATTGATTTTTATAACATTCATCTATTTTCCAAATTTTTCCAACATACATTGCATGACATTATGATGGACTTTGAGTAAGGGGCTCGTTTGGTTTTTTATCTGAGAACTTAACAATCCTGAATTTTATTAAAAACTAGACAGTGACTGGAATCTAAATTTCAATAACAAGTTTATTTATTTATTTTTGTTTTCCTCTGAATATACTGTCAATTTATTTGTTTTAAAGATAAAAATATTTGAAAATAATTAATTTCACATTCATACCCACTTTTATTATTAGTTGTTATGTAGTTTTATTTAATATGATACAAATAATTAAAAATAAATAAATTAACAAACCTTGGATCAATTTTACGTAAATTTCAATAAATTTTTTTTATAATTCAAATATGTAATAAAATATGATCTATAAATGGTTTTTATATTGATTATAAAACAAATGTGCATTCAACAATGGTGTTGAAATGTTAACGTCTCATTGCAATTTTCAAGTAATTTTCTATAAAAAATAGACTGAAGCAACTAGCTTTCATTTATTGTAGGTACTGGGTTATAATAAAAAATTATTCAATATAGAATTAGGATAAAATTAGAATATATTATCTATGGGAGAAAAATTGGAAAAAAAATATTTTGAATGCAATCCAATGATTTAAAATTAAATAAAAAATTGGGAATTACATTTTTTTAGTGATTTTTGATACTTTTAAATCATTTTTTTGGAAAAATATACTTTTAAATTATTTGACTTAAAAACAAACAAAATAATTTAATAAATCCAATTTATACTTGTTAAGTGCTAAGTGGAAAATACAAACCCTAGACTCTATAATATAGTACTAAGCCTCACATATAAACAAGTTTTTTTTTTTTTTAAATTATTTTACATCTGAATGATTTCATATTTGCATTATGTATCTGTAACTTCAAAAATTATAATAATTTAAAAATAAAAACAAAACATAGTTACATGTTACATAAATGATCTAAAAAAAATCACATGACTAGTGCATTCCTAAATATAATTAATAAACACATCCTGTCTCATTCAGGTGGTTGTGCACATCTTCATCACATCAACGTTAATTAGTGGTTGGGGTTTAAGTCTCATTCTACATATTTTATAGACATGTGTAAAAAGTTTTCTTAAATAAATCTCTTGGTTATAAAATAAATATTTGAACTATGAATATACTAATATTTAATACCTATAGGTCACAACAAATAGGGGTAAAATGAGAAAAACTTGTTTAGAGGGGCTAATAAACTAAAATCCAATATGTTGGAGAGCTAAAGTAACGTTGTTTGCTTTTGTTTTTGTTTTTTTGTTCTGTTTTCTTTTTATATATAACAATATATATATAGACATGGCACATGTATTAACTAGTATTTTAGAAAACAAAACTAACATTAATTGTTTTTTTTTTTGTTTTTTAAACTAATATGGGATTAGAAGATTCTAAAATATATAGATATGGGATTAGAAGTATCCACCGTAATATTTCTAATCCCATATTATTTTAAAAAGAAAAAAATAATAAAACACAGTTAATGTTAGTTTTGTTTTCTAATATACTAGTTAATACATTTGTTGCGCGTGTGTATATATATATATATATATATGTATATATACATAAATTTTGGTGGATACTTCTAGTCCCATATTGGTTTTAAAAAGAAAAAAGAAAAAACAGTTAATATTAGTTTTGTTTTCTAGAACACTAGTTAATACATTTGTCCTCTTTATGAATAATCCTCATAAACAAATGAATGTTCAATGGTGTTCAATTTTTAATTCAATTTAATTTATAATATTTAATTTTAAGTTACTTTCTCCTTATTTTATGTATCTTTTTTAAAGTTATCTTAAAACCGTCCAAAAGTGTAGGATGTGTAGCTTCACAAATTGCTTTAATAAATAAAAGGTGATTAATTTAATTTGATTACATTTTTTTATTGATGGTAAATTTGGTATGTTTGACTTCTTTTTATTTCTATTAAATTGAATGGATTTGAGGTCTCAAGATTTTATGATAGATTGGAAATGCATGATTGGTTAATGAGCCAGAAAGATAGGAAATTTGACCGAAGAGATTATGTGAAATTTATAATATATGTGGTTCCCCATATAACACCTGCCTCACTTAAAAAAAAATAAATAAATCGATAAATTTAATAATATAAACAATTTTGCTACGAAAAAAATACAAGATGGCTTCGTTACGGACCCACATATAGAAATACTGTAACATATTTGTATTTGAGTCTGAATTGTCATCTTTTAGAAAAGAAAAAATGCTTATAATTAAATAAATAAATGATAAAATGAATTAATATATAATTGTCATTTCAAGGAGAAGAGTGTAAAAAAGTAGTACGACAAAGGTATATAAACCCTCGAGTCTGCGTTGAGGTTACGTGGATCCAAGAATTGGATTTGACGTTTATGATTCGTATTTCACTATCTTCTCTTCACTTCTCTTCTTTTCTTTTGTACGAGTCGAGACGACCATGAGAACCATGCACCCAACCCAACCGTCCTCCACTTTTACTTTCCATTCACCGGAGTTTGTTCGCCACGCGCCTTAGGGTTTTCTCATTAATTCTTTCATTTGGATTTAAGCTCAAGCAGTTTATGTTTATATATGTATAAATATTTAAGTATTATGATATTTCAAAAGGTGTATAATCGAATATGGCAGCATCAGCATGGGGTTTTGTTACTTTTTCATTATATTAGTTTAGTTAGTTAGAGCTTTAAATAACCATTTTAGTTAGAAGCTTAGATTCTTTATGGTTCTAATCTTTTATATGAACTTAACTGATTAAAAATTTCAACAATCAATTAATTTCTAAGTAAACACATTGGTATCGTCAAAAGTTCTTTAAAATTTTATTAACTCCTTGAATGTAAATAATTTTTATTTAAAAAATAAATTATAAGAATTATGAGTATGCTAAGATTAAGGGTATATATGCTATCTATTATCACAATATATATATGTCGATAAATATACATGATAATACTTGAATCTCCAATAATAAATATAGAAAAAAAAATTTCACCACCACTTGAATTAAGAGGGAATGTTCAATTTGCATAATTATTAATTTAATTTTATAATTAAATATACTAAATAAGTATGGCTATTATACTTCCATTATAAACTCAAATTTATTGTTTAGTTGAATGTTAACCTGAGCATATTTAAAACATGAAATTGATGTTGATAGAGCTGATATGTTTAAACTGAAACTATAAAAATTATATGCAATAACTGGTTAGAGTGTGATTTATTGTCTGTTCCAATGTTTTTTTTTGTCTACTAATTAAATAAATTATCTACTATGCCATAAATTTTTAATTATTCTTGCCTAATAATAAATGAAACATATTGTACGACCCTACATATAGTTTAATTGTTTTTTGAACTATACAAATACTTTAATTCTTGCAACAATAATTTATAGCCAATAAATTATTACTAATTGTGTTTCGACCAATAAATATATACTTCATTTGGTTCATAACTCATAAGCTAAAATTATAATAGAACTTTTGAGTAGTATGGAATTGTACAATGATTGATTGTTTTAATTTAAGAGGCTTTCAACCATATATATCATATCATATGTCCACCTGTTGAGCAGGTAAATGCTGCATTCATTAAACCCCACTGCTACCTATCGCCATGCTCTCTCTTTTTTAAAGTCCTAAATATTATAGAGTTTATAGAAAATAAAAAGGACCACTCCCAACTTTAATTGGATTAAAGAACAAAATCAAATAGTACTCAAACCTCAATATTGTATTTTTCCCCTTTTATATCACTAAAATGTCCTTCAAAGCTATTAAATATTAAATGAATACTAGGTAGCAAGAACTATAATAATTTTTATATAAGAATGAAAAGTATGTACTATATTCAAAACTTGTAAATGTATCACAGGACCAAAAAAGGTTAAAAAAATTGCATTATTTTTGTGTTTTTATGTGTTATCTCACCAATCCATAAGTTTTCTTTGATAAAGAGAAAACAAATGGTCAACTGTCAGACCTAAACCTTTCAATTCTTCCATATGAACGCATTTGGAATAGTTTGAATGGAGATTAATATCATGCTGGTTTGAGAATTTGAATTTAATTACATTAAAAAACCGAGGGTATAGTAAACTTCATGTCTGGTAAGAATTTTTAAGAAGGGAATTGTTAATTTCAATTGTAAATACATTTTATTATTGTTTAATTATGAGTTAGGTGAGTCGTGGTCAACTATAAATTAGCAGCTCAAGTAAGCAAATGCTTAATTTCTTGATTTAGAGTCTTGGACTTCGTGATTTCGTATGCTATGCCTTTTAGCTATCCATCTTTTTCTCTGTCTCGCCATCTTCAATCCTGCATGTATAAAGCCAAAGTTGTGTTAGGTGTAACCCTGCATGTCTCACAAAGGTCAAAGACAAATCGGAGACCCTTTATTTGGTTTTATGATATATATAATTCTCTAATCTAACTGTTATCTTGGAGATCAATGCCCAAACAGAATATCCTTTCAATACAGCAGCTTGTAATTAAGTCTATGTGAGAGGTGTTGAGTTCAAATTTTAAACTCAAAATTTGAAATTATGATCTGATTAAGTCGAATGAGGACATCTGCAAAAATTCAATGTGGATGCCTTAAAACTATAAACATACACGTGCATTTTTTTTAGGGTTTTTTTTTTTAATCAATGATCTTTTTTTAGGTTCAAGTTGAACACCAATTATTTTTTCAAAATCATATAAGAAAAATAATTTTTAGATAAAAATACACTAGATAAAAATAAAGAATATGAAAAAAAGATTACTGTTCAACTTCAACCTTAGAAAAAAATTTATTTCCATAATTTTCTCTTAAAAAAAAGAGAATTTTTGTTTTGTTTTATTTGTTAAGTAGCTTATGTTAATTAAACTAAAGGCTTAGAATCCATTTAATTATTGATTGACCTATTTAATTTGAGCATTATATGGTTATATAATATGTTTGTTGAACACGTGGCTAGGTATCCAATGTAGACCCTGAATTTTAAAGGTTTTTAATCAAGACTACCTGTGCTCGAATCAAACATTAACCTGTATATCCTTTAATTAATATGAATAGAGTCAATTAATCAATTAGGAGTAAATCCTATAACTGGATAAATCATGAGAGTTAACCATATATAAGATAATCTTAATATATATTAGAATACTTAACCTTGATGATGGCCTGGTCAGAGCATCACTACAGTGCTTGTTAGTTAGGCTATCCCTTTCAACCCTCGTTCCAGTGGCGTGACCTGCTCCTTTCTCCATTCTCTTAACAAAATTAATACTCAACATGACAACATTAACATATAAACAATTAAAACCAATCATGCTTCTAAATTTATTTCCGCAAACAAATCAATGCTTGTAAATTGATTTCCACGATTAGTTGAGAACTGCAGTTTATATTCTAACCCAATTGAAACTTATTAGCTATTACATATTATAAGATATTATATATATATATATATTAAGATCATTAGAGAAAGTGTATGTATAGAGTTAGAGAAAGATCTTCTTAATTATTTGTGTATTTATACAAATAAAACATAATTTTTTTGGATTTATTTACATGCAGTCAATGGACTATAGAGTCTTTGATGAAATACACAATAGATGTCAATAATAAGATTTGAGGGAGTCAAGCAAGGAGGGCAGAGAAAAGAAGAAGAAGAGAGCCGTCCAGGGTGGGGGAGGAGAGGACAAGGCGTAGGACCCAGGCGCCGCAGCATCATTTCCCACTTGCCCATCGATCTCTTTGTTTTTCTAATAATTTAAGGAAAATTGTCCCTCTCCTCTCACGTTTGTTTGTGTCAATGAAACTTAACCAAACCCGGTCAACTTGTTGCGTTAACCATGGTTAGCTTAAAACCACCCCCTCCCCACATCAAATTAAAATTAAAAGTCCAAAGTCCAAACCTCCACGACCAACAACATCCATCATCTAACCCCACCCACACACCCATACACATAAGCATAGAATACCTCCTCTCTAGGGTTCATTTCCTCTCTTCAAATGTTTTTATCATTACATCACTCAACTTCAATTTCACTTCTCTACACGTTTCCCTCTCACCCCGCGTGTTCCTCACGATCCAATCACACCATATTTTCCTTAGCAACTCCAAATCATTTTTATATTACTTAATTTCCAAAAAGCTGATTGGTAGAGCAATTGCATATTAAATTCTTATACCCTGAAAGATTGATAGATGATACCAACTTTATAATACAAGAACAAATAAATTTAATATAGTTACATGGAAAAACTATATATCATAACTGTCATTTAATAACTTATCATATTAATATATTCGAAATAAAAAATTACTGAAAATCTATTAATATATACACATATTATTAAATAAATATGTATGTAAAATATATCAAAAGAAAGAAAATGCATTTTCTTCCTCAACTGCCGCATTAGACCTTCTGAAAAAAAAAAAAACAAACTGCGGCATTAGACCACCTACTTCAAAAGACTACCTGTCAATTCAATCTTTTCCTAGAGCTCCGTTACGAGGTCGCGTTACTTCCACGCTCTTGAAATGGGTCATAGTTTTGTGAGGACTTGAATTCTCAAAATAAGAAAAGAAAATAAAAAAAGAGAATATTAAAATGATATATTTAAACTTTCGGGTGTGAGAGAAATGACTGCGTTTTAGAGTGTTTGTCTCCTCTTCTTTGCTCCTCTCCTCCTCTCTTTCCTTTCTCTGCACTCGATCCTCCTCCTTGTTTGTTTTTCCTTACTTTATTTCTTAATTTATTTTTCACTCTTCGACTCCCGGAGCCTTCCCTTTCTCTTCTTTATATTTATCTTACTTCTCTCCTTATTATATACAATTTTTTTTTTTGTTATATATAAATATATATAAACAGTTATTATATATAATTTTTAATTTAATCTTTTTTTTTTTTGGGTTTCTGTTTTCTTTTGATGTTGGCATGGCTGGTTTGGATTTAGGCACTGCTTCTCGCTACGTTCATCAGCTCCATAGACCTGACCTCCATCTCCAGGCGCACCAACCTGAACCTGAAGACCACGACACCAACAATCGTATCGTTGGAGGTGGACAGTTCTCCACCCACCAACACCACCACCACAACGGCGGCGATGGGGAGGATGAGCACCAGGGTCTTGACCTTGTCGCCGGAGCCAACTCGGGCCCTGGTGATATCGTGGGTCGAAGGCCCAGAGGCCGTCCACCTGGTTCCAAAAACAAACCGAAGCCACCAGTCATAATTACCCGTGAGAGCGCTAACACTCTACGTGCTCACATTCTAGAGGTGGGAAACGGGTGTGATGTATTCGATTGTGTAGCCAACTACGCGAGGAGAAGGCAGCGAGGAATCTGTATACTGAGTGGTAGCGGGACCGTGACTAACGTCAGCGTTAGACAACCAGCAGCTGCAGGAGCCATAGTCACGCTTCATGGTAGATTCGAGATATTGTCTCTGTCGGGCTCCTTCTTGCCACCTCCAGCTCCACCAGGTGCAACGAGCTTGACCATCTTCTTGGCTGGAGGACAAGGGCAAGTCGTGGGTGGGAGCGTGGTGGGGGAGCTGACAGCAGCCGGGCCTGTAATCGTCATCGCTGCTTCCTTCACTAATGTGGCCTACGAGAGACTGCCGTTGGACGAGGACGACCAGCTGCAGATGCAGAGTGGTGGTGCTGGCGCTGGCGCTGGCGGAGGTGGTGCTGGCAACAACTTGTTTGCGGAGGCAGGTGGTCCAGCTGCGCCATCAGGGGGGCTCCCGTTCTTTAATTTGCCACTGAATATGCCACCAAATGTGCAGTTGCCCGTGGAGGGGTGGGCTGGAAACCCTGGTGTCAGGCCTCCCTTTTGAAGATTTGGAAAAACAAAAAAGATTGGATGCTGGTAGATTTGACTTAGAATGTGATCTACAATGGGCAATTTGGTTGTCCTGCATTGGGTGAGAGACATGGGGTTTCTTTGATAAGATAAAAACAAGGTCAGAACAAAATTCAAGTGCTATTATCCTCATCACCATCTTTGTTTCTTGTTCTTCTTCTCTTAATTCCTGTTGATGTTAATTAATTTTAGGTTTTCTTTTTTCTTTTTACTTTTTATCGGTTCATCTTCTTGGGTTTTTGAACTATCATGATATGGAAAATAGTCCTCTTGTTAATGGAATTATTCTCTCTTTTTTTCTTATAAGAAATCAATGGTTTAAGGATGTATTTATATTATATTATGTTTGGAAACTGCAGAGAAGCTAAATTAATTTCAGTGACACTAGAAAATTAGGGTTTTCTTCTTTCATTCATTTTTCAGGATCTCATTTCGCTTCCGTATAATTTTGTAACATCTGTTCCTTTTTGGAATTTGTTCCATAACTTCCTTTTCCTATAATTACCAATATGAAGAGTTGTTTTCAAGTAAATCTAAATCCGGCAGGATTTTGTGGCATGGAATTGTGTTTTCTGCATTGTTTTCCGGAGAAAATAAATACATGAGTTTAAATATATAATTTAAGTGCAAGGTTTTCCTCGTGCAATAGTGATTAATTCTTCTGTTGGATGGATATGGACTTGTGCTGGTCCCAGACCAACACGACTTTCATTAATGTTAAAGCTGACTCTCTTCAATTCTTGATCTAGATCTCTTACAAATGATGAGTTCCATCTCACTGTTTTTATATTATATGACATTCCTCTCTCATCTTAATCTTTTCATATAAAAAAACCCCAAGCGACTGCTGTCCACCATCAAGTTTCTAGCTCTTCCTACCCAGTTCTTTCTTTAGCCAATAGTTTGATTAGTGATCCAAATTAACTACTTTATGTTCCCTAAAAAGGAATTTGGAAGCATTTTTTTTTTTGACACCTTAAAAACTTGTGGTCTATTTAGTTTGTAAGTATTAGCTGAGCCATTTTATTTGCAGTTGAGAAAGTGTCATCACATACAGGTATTATGCTTGCAAACATTTATCTTATATGGTGATATACTCGGATTCCAATATTGCCATTTTTGATACATTTAGACATCCATTGGGGAGGAATTGGGCAGTGTAAGGATATCTAGAAGCATTGTCCTTACACATCTCTGAATCACAGTGGGGCACAGACAAGCAAACATAACACGTACTCCTATTTTTGTTCCAGTGACAGGCATTATTTTCTCCATCATCGAATGGTGTGTCTGCACTGTACCTTGTTTTGCTCATGTTTCTTCTCTTTGACTGTTTTCCTTAAATCTTCATATATAGGCAGTTCATAGGCAGAATTGCTTCTCAAACTTCGAAGTGGCCGGTCTGCTTTAAAATCTTTTAACTATTATATCTCTTTGCAGTCAAATCTTTTAGTTGAGTACCTGCTGGGGAAGGACAAATTTTAGCCAGTTGCGTTACATAGAACACAGCTGTTAAAAGACCTGTCATTCCCAGTAGCTTCCTTTTATTTGAAATTTTATGACAACAAATTAATTAGAATATTATATATCCACTTGTTGATAATCCTTGGAGCCTTCTTTGCCAACCATGAAGTCATGGGATAGATATATAAGTCAGATTTAAATGGGGTTATTGCTCTGAGTTGCTATCATAAATCTATCGAAGTCATCAAGTAGATGAATACAACATAGGGGAAGAACATCAAAATCCTAACATTGCTTTTTCCTCACTTACAATTGTATCCTTTTTAGCAGCCACTAAAAGTGTAGGTCATCATAATATTATTTAATCATCAAGTGTTTTTGCTAACCAGTTAGGTTCTGAAAGGACATGACTATTCATTATATGGACTTTTAATGAACTTAAGTAATGTACAGATGAATTGTCAACTAACTTTATTCTCCACTTGGAATATATATGTATGTACGAAGGCTAATTAGGTTCTGTCCTGATCATCAAGAAGAAAGTGGCCTCCATTCAATTGAAAACCTTATGATTATGAACATCAATTGATCAAATGTTCTTCTCTCAACGAGCTTAATTATCTTGGGAAAATTGCATTTGATTCCGAAAAGCATTTTAGTTTAGGAATATGCTTGAAATATATGTTTCTTTCTAGTGATTTCTTATCAGAACTTGTTTGAATCAAGCTTTAATCTTTGATGGTGTAATTCAATAATTAATTAACATGAACTACTATAGGCACTAGAGGTTAAATTAAGATGACTCTCATGTAGCACGCACATATTAAAATCATTCATCATGCCCTTTTGTTTGCTATTTGTAGGTTTTGTTTGGTATAATATACAAAGTAATTTTTTGGATAATGGTAATATTTGAATCAATCGTGATTATTGCAGTAAAGACTAGATGTGGCAATTAACTGAGCTTGTGCATGATTCCGTGTTAATTGCATTTGTCCAAAGTGGAAGTGTTAATGAATACTTTATTCTTTAGTAAAATAATCAGGTACTAAAAGTCATAAAAAATATTTTAAATTTGTCATTTAAATAATACGATAACTAATTTTAAGACATAATTTGGTAAATAGCAACGTTAAATAAGTTATTACATTATTCATGTAAAATTTGTGTTATATTATATGAATGTTTAGTGTTACTTCAAGTAATTTATAATCTTCTTTCAAATTTTTATAATCTTATTAAATTTCTTAAACTTTAATTTCTCAAGAAAATGGTTTGCTATTTAGGCAATTCTAACGGTGCTTAGTTTACTCTAACCCTTTGGCATGAAAGGAACCATCAGCAAAAGCAATCATAACAACACATAGAATCAAGAAATCCAGTCTCCCAAATACGTTAGTGAAGTAGCACCATGCAAATGTGGGCAAATTTCTTATTTGATATGGATAGACCTCTCCTACATTTGGGAGGAGCAGTATTCTGGATTGTGCGATAAAATCTTATTTTAGTTAAGTCTCAATAGTTATCTCATCTAGCATTAGGAATTAAAAAAAGAAAAAAGGAAAAAAAAGAATCAAGAATTCCGATTCATTCCTGATGAAGAAATATTACAAAAGGCATGTTAAATGATCTCTTTGTAGACCGAATTTATTTCTTTTAACAATATATATAGCTTTCTAATTGAACATTACCTTCAGATATTGCACCAAAACCAAAACAAATCGTAACATAAAGATCAATCAACATGAGTGTAGAAGTAGAACTATATTAGGTGGTTAAAAAAACAAAATATGGTATTTCTCTTTTCTTTTTCTCTTTTAACCACTCTCCCATTCCGCCCGCACTGAAAAAAAAAATGATAAATCCCCATGCAAGTTGGTGTGAGATGATTTAATTCCAAAACCTCTTACTCGACTATAACAAATTGAATCAATCTTTTTTTTAAAAAAAAAAAATTTAATCAACAAAGTTATCTATTAGCTAGGGACAATATTATAGAGCAACAAGCAATGCGTGGTATTAGATTTTGAGGAGTAACTATCAAATACTGCTTCAATCGTAAAATTAGCCATCTTTGATCAATCCTTGAGCCAAAAGATTGATACAACTAAGTATTATTAGATTTTGCTAAATTCTGGTTATAATACTAGCTCATGATATTGCAGAGAAAGAGGAGGAAGGGAGGAGTTAGCAGGAGAATATGAAATGGTATAAGAAACTTAATTTAATAGCAGTTAGGCGATAAAGATCTAGGCTAGCTTCGCAACATAAATAAAGTAGTACTGCAAGTGTGTGGTGGAATAATTATTAAGAAAGCTTGGATTGAAACACGAGCTGACCAAGTCATTTGTGTTATATAATATATTATCAATTATGCATATATGCCGATTCTAAGCTGTCACCTTTGTAGATAATCAAGAGCAGTTAAAGTTTATAATGACGCATGAAAACCTTAAACAATACCTTCTTATTGGCTTATGTTTAATTATAATAAACAATGACTCTTTATCTAACCACATTTCCGAGAACTAGGTTAGACAACGATGATGACATCGTACTACGGAGTCTTCTGTACTGGCCCTGTAATTTGTTAGGGCATTTCTTTTCTTAAATCGCTGGATTGTTTTTAAACCAAAATTACTTTGATCCTTTGAACCTAACCAATTATGTAGGTGACATGAATATGATTTTGACATAAATGTGCTAAGAAATTTAATGATGTTGTCTTAAATGTTACATACAGTGCTTATAAGGTCCAAAATAGATTTTATGATGAAGACTGACTGAAAAGCATACAACAACCGTGGAGTAGTTGACAATAAACTATCTGAAAGACAGATAAAATTACCTTAATTAAGGAGAGAGAATAGAGAGTACTGAGAGCATTGATTTGTGCATGCATGCTTCTTCAACATCATGGTGCTCTCTAATGTATTGATGTATATGTCTGCTCAGATTTGAATCCACTTCTTATATATAGAGTGAGTTCGTAGACAATGAGAAGGCATGATAGTTGATCACATTGTGGTGGATGACAGATCGAGTGTATGTATATAAACATTTAATATTTATCTAAGCTTTTACCGAATAAAGATAAAGTTTGTACCAATGTTTTAGAAGTTGTTAGGCACTAGGCAATCAGTCACCTAGCATCTAGCGATTAGCTAGCTAGCCAGTGAGTACTCACTGACTAATTGATTTCGTTAGTAAAAAATAATTAAATCTATAAAAAAAATTTGGATCATCTGTTTTTCTTTTATTCTCCTAGATTTACAACACTTTTTCGATCAAAATATATCCATAAACTTAAACTTTAACCAAAAAAGAGTAAATTAAAAAAAAAAAAAAAGGAAAAAGCGATGGACCAGATTTTGAAGACCTGATCACTTTTCTTCATCAGATGATGATGGAGCCATCACCGTTTGCTCCATCTGCCACAATCCATCCATACAACCCATAATTGCCACTTGCAAACCCCTAAAACCCAATTAAATTGACTCCATTAGAGATGGAGACGATGAATGCGATCGAGATTGTCAAATGGCAAAGGCGATTGCATGGTGGTAGTGATAGACAGACGGAGGTGGTAGCTTAGGGTTGCAAAAGAGTGGCGAGTGTCGATGAAGGTCAGCAATTTGGTTTGAAAATAAAACAACCTTTTCAAAAAAAAAAAAAAGTTTATGGACACCAAAACAACGTCGTTGTGGTGTCCCCGATACCGTTTTAGTTTTTTTTTTCTTGTTTAATAAATTAACCTAAAACAATATCATTTTTGGGACACTAAAACGATACCATGTTGGTATCAATAATGGTATCAACGAATCAAAATAATAATAATAATAATAATAAATGGACTCCACTCCATCTCGCTGTTTTAAAGCTCAATCAAAAACTCGACTGAGTTGCCCAATTGCCTAGAACTCCGGGGGTTCTCGGCTTGTCCAATTGCTGCCTGAGTGATTGGCCTTGGCTGTTCAGTTTTACAATAGTAGTTCGTACACATCTACTCACAAAATAATTAGTTCACTCATAACTCAAACAATTATTATTGTATTTCTCCTTTATATTAATGATAGTATATATATATGTGTAGAGTTTTCTCTCCTTATTATGAAAATAAATATCTTCCAATGTGAGGGCAGATTTTCAGGCTGTTAATAGTGTCCTCGGCATGTCTCAATATACCTCGTCAAACCCATGACAATTAGAATTAGTTGATTTTTAATTACCTTGTAATATTAAAAGAAAAAGTTAAAAATTAATTAATTTGTACTAAACATATCTAAATCATATACACAATAAGAATGGCTATATATCACAAGATTCTTCAAAAAAATATTTTTATTTAATTTAGTGGAGGATCTAAATCCTAGTGGAGTACCTGATAATTATTTGATTATATCGTAGTGAAGTATAAAAATCAAGTCAAGAAAACTGAAATGAAATTCATATCAAATTAATCAATTAAGATATACGTAACGCGCGCGCATATATATATATATATATATATATATATATGTATATAGCTCTGTTTTAAAACATGTGACAAGTATACATGGCCTAAATTAGACTGATATATATTAAATTTAACTTCTATTTAAGATTGGATTGGATGTATTTATAATGTTTATAGTAATATTTTATGGGTTATATATACTTTTTGTGGGATGGACAGTGTCCGGGCCACATGCGGGGTCTCTATGTAGCTCCTTGTATATTTTTTTTAAATACTCTCTATGTGGCTCCTTATTACAGCATGTTATAATATGTTTGATACCCAAAGCAATTAATAAATTAGAAATCTCGGTAGATATAGTTTTTTTTTTTTTTTTTATTAAGACCAACCTAGGGTCAACTAAGATCAACAGTGATAGATGTTGTAATGCGACTCGATGATTAGTTCTTAGAAATGGAAATGATCAATCTACAAATAGTGAAGAAATATCTTATAAATAGTGAAAGAAAATTGATACACTACTATGATGGCGGGTGAGCTTTGAACTTGACACACATAACATGCCAAGCAGATTGCTACCATTGAGGTAATTCTGCTATGCTCCAGTGGATAGAGTTAAAATCAATAAATTTGTATTTCTATTTATAACTTGGGACTACCCCCACAAGTTTAATAATTTTCTCCACTTTTCTTCGTAATTTTCTTCAAGTCCCAAATTCTAAAAATTTCACTACTTTTGTTAGATTGTTTATTGGTCTTTCTCTTTCTCCATCTTCATCTTTAATTCTCTTTTCCTAATCTGTAATTTTCAAAGCATACCTTTTTATTTTAATTTTCTCTCATTTTTTTTTTAATAAATAATTTCTCCATCTTATCAATTAACTTTTCTCCTCTATATACCTCCAAGGTTAACACCCACTTCTTTTGAATTGATTTTCGTATAAACAAGAATTACTTACAGATTTTTAGCTGTTAAGTAAAAAATTGGCTACATACCGTATAAGTGAACGGGGCACATCATATCTATGGCGCATTGGTGGCACTGAAACATTTTTCTTACGCGTCTATTTCAGTCCTCCTAGTAATGTGTGTTGCAAGGCAATCATCTACAACCACCAAAATTCTCTCGAAAAGTGAGGCTTCGCATATATGTTATGGAGCTGTAATGTCTGAATAAATAATTAATCACACTTTTGCAGTATCACTAGACAATGCTTTTGTGACATTTAAATCCTAATTCATAAAATTATTAGGTTCATTGTAATATCCATTCTACATATAGAAGTTTACATGGGAAATTTCACCGGCTTCTTCAAAGAAAAGATGAAAACAAACAAATAACGATTTTCATTCATCCACCTCACTTTCACAACCACTTGAAGCCCATCGGAGATCTTTCCAAGTCAAGTCGGATGGTCCATAGTATCTTCTGTAGATGTATACAAAGCCCATATAACACTTAAAGCTCTCGACTTGCGATATTTCCACCCCTCCAAAATGGTACGCACATCCCAAATCATTAATTTTTTTTTTTTGAAATTCCAATATTATCCTTTAATAACATTATAAAAAATTAATTTAACTTTATTTACAATAAGCAGACTTACAAAGGAGGATTTCTTCTATGAGCCAAAGATTGGCTATCAATGCTAGGCGTCTGCTTCTGCTGCAACGGAAAAGAAAAAGAACTGCCATGGTTTGATTCGAGGTTTGTTCTGCGCAGTTCCTCGTCTTTCTTGTAGGCTTCTGCTTCTGCTGCAATGGAAAAGAAAAAGAACTGCTATGGTTTGATTCAAGGTTTGTTCTGCGTAATTCTTCGTCTTCCTTGTAAGCTTCTGCTGCAATGGAAAAGAAAAGAAGTGCTATGGTTTGATACAAGGTTTGTTCTGATCAGTTCTTCGTCTTCCTTGTAGGCTTCTGCTTCTGCTGCTATGGAAAAGAAAAGGAACTGCTCTGGCTCCTACTCACTTCACCAAAATATCTTCATTTTCCTACTCAATCGACAGTTTCCCGCATATCCTTGAGAGTCCTTCTTCATCCATTGGAACCCTCAGTTACAGAAAGAAGGAGAGCTTCACACGATTTGAAGACAAACAGTAAAAGAAAATGGAGAAGTAAAAGAAGAGAGAAGAGAATAAAATCAGTGAAACAAAAGAAATCCAGATAAACAGGAGGGCTACACACACACACGGTGCGGTGACTACTTCCACACTTCATCTCCGGAAGGGAGGGAGAACAGAGAAGTTTCTCATTGCCACTTTCTCCTGCCATACTGTTATTATTTTTATTATATATTGTTATTATTATTTTTTTTATAATATTTAATCGTAAATAGAAGAAATAACATATTGAGAATGTGTGGGGTGTTCTTAAAATATATGATATTTTAAAAAATCTTAATGAGGTGTATGTACAAAAAGGGGGCCACATAATCGGATGTACGTACAAAAAGGGAGGCACATAATGGGGTGTATGTACAAAAGGGGTGCACATAGAGATTTTTAGGGGTGTAAATATCGTTACTCTTTTTTTTTTGGGTGCTACTAAATGTACAATAATATTATCTAGGCACACCCACTTTGGCTTGTTTAAGAATTATTAGTAGGGTGGCTGTATTGTAACCCAAATAGCTCATCGTACACTCATCTACTATTTAAACCCATTTAATAAATTTAAATATGTTATAAAATAAGGCTTAAAATCAATGAATTTATAATACTAATCATAATAATAGAGAAAGAGAGAAAACAAGAGAGAAATAGTGAATAGAATTCAATTGATGTATTTTCTCAATGGTTACAATATACTTCTATTTATAGGCAAATTGTGAGAATAATTTGTATAATGAAATAATAACAAATAAGGTAAAAAATATTATAAAAAGGAAGTGGTGTTAAGTCCATATATTCAGTAACACTCTCCTTTGAACGTACACCACTTAATAATACTTTTCGAGATTCTTGATGTGCCCAAATATTACCTCATTAAAAACCTTATCAGTAATACCCAATGTGATAAAACCTTATCAGAAGGGAAAAGAGTATAGGATACAAAACTCCAAAAAAAGATGACATATTCCCATTGATAAACTTTAGGGATGACATCATTTAAATTTTGCTAGTAAAAACACAACGAGACAAAAACTTAAGCTAAAAATATTTCATGATCTGCTGGATAAAAATGTAGTAATCTTATGAATTCAATAGTATTTGCACATGCTCAAAGGGATTGCCTCGTTAAAAACCTTTTCAGGAAAATTTAGTGGAACAAAATTGGATCGAAGGAAAAAAAGAGTGCAGTGTACATATGTCCATATTGACTTAATATGCTTCCCCTGAAAAATATACAACTATTATTCTTGTAGTTCTTCGAAGATATTGAAAAATATGTTTGATTTCATTCCAGTGTCTTTGAGTTGATGGACTAGTACTCCTTTTGATTTGTGCTCGATTTTCAGGCCGAGATAATATCTTGTTTTTTCAAAATCTTACATCTCAAATTTTCTTTTCAAATATTCAACAATCCTTAGGAACTCTTCAAGAGTTTCAATTAAATTCATATTATCGAGATATATTGCTACAATTGCAAATCTAAATTTTGATTTCTTTGTGAATACACAAAGACATATAGGATCATTAATATATCATTCCTTTATGAGATTATATCACGTTGCATTGCATATATGGTAGACTAAATGTATTCGTAGTTCGTTCATAGAATCCTTGCCTCGAATAATTATAACTCGAATTGATGGCATGCACTTTACAGGGAAAATTGTTTTCGGGTTTTAACCTTAAATAGCCAAAAATGACCGGAATTTTTAAGACTTATTTAGGTTCATGAGTTTGGCAGTGTTCAATTATTGTAGCGGAATAGAGATTGACCAAACAAGTTAGGTTGAACTTCATGCAGGCACTGGCAGATTATTATTGATGATATCATCAATATCGAGAAATAATTAACAAGACTGTTTCTATTGAAGACTGATCTGGTCAATCTCAACGATGGCAAATGCTATTTTTATTTTTATTAAGACGAGCACCTAACGTTGTTACTTGCTTTAATTTTGAGCTGAAAATTTTGTATGGACGATCACATATGTGTCGGTGCTTGTGGTGGTGTATATATTCCGTGATTCTTAAGCTACATTTCGTGGATTGTTCGCTATTAACTTTGGCTTTTGTTTAGCTTTCTTTATATCATTGCTCCTGTTAAATCTAAAAAATTCAGCTGTTAAAATTTAAGTAAAATTAAATGACTTGTCATGCATATAGATCAAATTTAAACACGAACATTAAAGAAAGTTTGATTAACATATAATAAAGTCGGATATAATAACGTTGGCCAAGCCCTTTGATAAGGTTGACTTTTATTACTATATTCATAATCATTATGGTAAAACACTTAACATGTTATTATATGATTCAACCATAGAATTTAGACATTTTAACATGCAAACTTCCAATTGTCACATTCGCAATTAAAATTGCAAAGTGGCTGAGTGATGTCAGCCTTTTGAGCTCTTCTTTTGATACTCTTTAAGACCAACCATATCGTGTTTGTATTGATTAAATATAATTGTGTTGTGTTTATGTTTAAGGGATCTGATCTATTTATTAATCATATCATATTCATGTTGAGCAAAAAATAAATATAATGGTGTTGTGTTAATGTTTAAGGGATCTGATCTGTTTATTAATCATATCATGTTCATGTTGAGCAAAAAATAGTCGTATTGTGTTCATATTGAATCAAATCCGATCCGTCAACTTGAATTATCACCCATTCAGGATGATGTATGTTCTGTTCCTACATTTTCAGAGAAGGGAATTAACAGTTAACTCTTTAGCCAATATTATAGACTTGAGCTTCTCCCTTTTTCAATGGTGCGTTTTTCGTTTATGACGATGATCTTTTGTTTTTGCTTTTTGTATTCTGTTTTTCATCTTTAATAAATTTTTACCGGTTGCGTAAATGCACAAATTGAAACATGATGAATTACACAAACTCTCCAAATTTAGATCTAATTGCAGCTGGTAAAACCTTTTGATCAAAATTGCACAAATCATTCCCACTATTAGTTGACTTCCATTTTTTTTGAAAGTGGACCAATTTTTTTAGGATGTAATACCCAGATACCCTTATTTATTTATTTTATCATAGATGTTTTATTCTATTACATTTTAAGTTATAAATATATATATATATATAGGCAAGTGTTCATGAAGTACAGTACTTATTGTTGCAAATAGTTCCACAGCCAATTTAGATTTAGTTAAATTAAATGATAGTTATCAGTGATGGATCCATATGAGGGTTGTAGCCTAGGTTAGTCTTCCCAAAAAAGATTAATATATGTGTTTTTTGAAAAATAACTATGAATTCTGTTTTCTTTATTTTACTGTATTTATATGAAAGATACTTTATAAAAAAATAAAATAATTTCAGAAAATATGAATTATTTTATTTATCTATTCAAAATTAAAAACAAAAGATAAATATTAAAACAAGAACAGAGTTTTATTTGAAGAAGTTATATAATTTCAAAAATATATATTATAAGTGTAAATAGTCTTTATATTTGTACAAAATATTGAATGTTAAATATATATATATATATATAGATGTATTCCCCGCGGGTGACGGCTCCCTCTAGCTAACGCTTGTGATGTGGCAAACACATCAAGACTAATTCAACATTTGAAAAGAAAGTACATGGTTAATTACAAAGCAAGAAAAAAGGAGATGTCATTTATTATGGCCAGTCTGCTAAGATTGGTATATATACTCGCAAGTTTTCAATGTTATCAAGTAATACTTTGGTAAACTGGCTTATCTTTCTCTGCCCCTCCTTTATCAACTTCAACAAGACCAGATCAAATGTTTCTCAAGTAATTTGTCTTCTTCAATTAAGAGGCGTGTCTTTTTTTTTTTTGAAAAAAAATTCAGAGGTGCTTTGCAAGACAAGCCATTCCATCGGAAATGCACCTTTTTAAAAAAAAAATAAATTATGTTCATTATTCCTTTTAGGGATATTTATAATTTGTCCTCCAACATTTGATTATAATTTCAAAATGCTCTCCCTAGTTTTGTAATTAGCGGTTTACCTTCTTAAAGTTTAATTAAATAAATAATCAACTCTTACTGTTACCAGTTCCGTCCATTGTCTTTAAAGGTGGAATGGTAAAATGGTAAATGAAACCTCTAATTAAACGTCAAAAAATAAGAAGGTGTCAACTCGGTTCGGTTTGTTGAGTGGATTATATCTTTTGGACTCATTTGTAATGCTGGCAAGGTCAAAGTAAGAGAGGTTGGCATAAGGGGCCTTGTCGTAGAAGGCAAGAGAGGGTGAGGGCTTTGAGAGGTGGCGATGGAGACAAATTTTATAGGGGAAAAAAGATAGGGATGTGGGATAAAGGAGAGAGAAGCTCTATAGAGATCTTATGGATCTCCATTTCGTGTGAAATTCATCTGGCGATTTGGTTGAAGTTCAACTAGAGAAACATGAAAATTTTATTGATCTTCATCTATACCATATTTATGTTTTATTTTATTTTTTGAAATAAATAAATTTTTTATTTAATATACTTTCTTTCTTTAAATTTTATAAATAATTAATATGAAATAATTATGACTCAAGACATATGACAAATTTATATTGGGTAGATTTTTTTTTTAATTTTTTAATTTATAAATATTTTAATTAAATAATATTCATTCACATGTTTTTAATTTTTTAGTTATATTTTTAATTTATCTAATTTAAATCAGAGGGCAAAAAAGTCATTTACTGTCAGTGTCAACTTTTTAAGGGGCAAAGCAACTGGGGGAGGGGGTAATGGTTAATTACGAAATTAGGGGGAACAATTTCAGATTATGATCAAACTTTGGGGTAAATTATAATATCCCTTCCTCTTTTGTTTTTTTGTTTTTTGTTTTTTTCCTTCAAACAAATATCCCTTCCTTTTAAACCCAAAAGAGTAAATATCAAAATTACTCTCCAGTCTCCACCATATTCTAAAACTATATTTTGAGTTCTAAACAAATAGGAACAATTATACAACAAATTAGCAAATCCATGGCAACCAAAGGAAATACCAAATAATAATAATAATAATAAGATAAATGGAAAAGGAAAAGGAAAAATTGTATGTATATATAGAATTATATATGTTTTAGATGAGTTATTAGACATCAAAAGACTTGCATCTTTTTACATGAGGTTAGTGAATATAAAATATTGTTACCTTGGTCTAACAATCTTGAGCATAGAAGTCAATAATCTCCTTCACATTAAGGTTGAGGAGAGACGAGCAATCATTATGCATCAACCACAACATATGCTCGAACAAAATGGCGTCCACATCCACAAATATGACCCTCTTCTCCCTCATCATCTTTGCATTACGAGTCCCTATCAATACACGAAAGGGGTTTTCTTCCAACACGAAAGGCTCAACCAAAAACTCTCTCTTTTCTTTCCCTACAACAACCGTCACAGGACCACCCTCTGCCTCACCACCCAACACGCCTTCCTCCGTCAGAGGCTGGTATCCGAAGCGTGAACCCGATGACCTCCTTCTTAGTATGGCAACGGGAAAAACCAAGCAGTCCATTTCGCATCAGATAATTGTGTGTATGTGTGTGTGTGTATGGTACGTACATATAAAATACGTGTGCGTAGTAGGGTGGGATGAGAATTGAGAAGTGAAAGAGAAGAGAGGAGAAATGAAATGGAGTATGAGTAACGAGAGAGAAATTGTAACGGCTAGTGAGAGGGACATAAATGAGATGGGCAGTATTTATAAAGCAAAGCAAACCCAAAAGTGCCGTTGGAGTCTGCAAGAATCTTCTTGGTGGTAGGAATAGGAATATGACTACCCGCTCTACGATTCAACCTAATTAACACTCATACGCATTCCACACGGTCTCTGCTAATAATTGTCGTGTGATTTGAATTAAAAATCTTTTTGTTAATATATCATAATTTCATATATCAAATATTATAGCTAAATCATTTTCTATCAATTTAAGTTTTTAGGTCTAATGATTACTAATTTAGTCTGAAGATCTTTAATTCAAACTCTCTCTTCCTATTTTATCTAAATACGGTAGGAAACATGTAGTATGTATTCGTCATTTGTCATCTGTCCATATTGCATGTGAGGGGATTTGTTAACGTCTCATAACTTCAAATTTTAAATATTTAATTGGATCGTTTTCTATCAACTTAAATTTTTTTATCTGATGATTATTCTAAGTTGATATTTATCAAGTGCACAACACAAGTATTAATTAGTATGGTAGAAAAGTGTAATGGGTGTTATTTAAATGAGAATAATGAGGAGAGGCTTCTGAATAAGTGGTTTATTTTATTTTTTTTGAAGTGCTGAATAAGTGTTGTTGAGCACTAATTTTGAATTGAAGCAAATAATTGAAGTGAGGCGCGTATGTGTAATAATATGTTAACTTGACTTGTTCTCTTATACTGTGTAGACTCCGCTCTGACAACGTTGTACTACGCCTTGGCTCCATGTCCATCTTTATTATTGTTTTTAGCTTTGTTATTAAGAATATTCTAATGATCATTCTATTTTATAAAAATCAATATGACAAAACTAAAAGATATTAATTTTGCTTACAATAGTTTTTGATCATGGCAGTTTTGTTTAATGGGCTTTGTCAAACCACGAGCAGCTTATGTATGGCAGCTTTTATGTTGTTAGGTGGGCTGGTTACGTATCTTAACTTTGATTGAATAAATCATTCATCAAACATTAAAAATATATAGATAACAGCGCCGGCCATGAGACTCAGTCGTTAGTCTCACGCCATGTAGCTAGCGAGGACCCAGTTGTTGTTCAGGTTTTTGAATTTTGACTTTGATATGGGGGGTTACCTACTTTTATTAGGTAACATTCACAATTGACAAACAACCTTGGCTGATTTGAAAACACGCATTTGCAATTAATTGTAAACACCGAAGGCAATAAATGAGATAAATCTTATAATAGGTCGTATCAATAGATGACATGCTGACAAGGTAAAATTATTACACTAACATCCTTGACAAGGTAAAAAAAAAATTATTACGCTAACGTCCTTAATGCTATGAGTTCAGTTGATCTACATGGTTAGCTAAATCTCAGTGATTTAAAGGAAGATCATTTCGTTGATGAGATACGGTGAGTCTGTCAGTCATAACATTTTCATGTGTGCTCAACATTTCTAATATTCAACGATGCCATCAGAAAAAATTATGGTGCAAGCATATATGAAATTTTAGTGGCATTAAGCAAGAGACATGATTAAAAGATTCGATCAAACAACTGTTTATATCGAAATCCCTTATGTATATGGGTAGATTGTGCATGTCAAAAGAGTTTAAGTAAGCTACTTCGAATTTGGGTTGAAATTGGGTGTATCGGTGGTGCCTTTATGTTAGGGAGTATAGTAAGTATATGTTTTAATTCTCAAGAAGCTGTTATTCTGCTCAGAATAAGGGCGATGTTGATCTACATTTGTGCTTCTATATTCTAATCAACACAGTCAAATCAGTCATGGACTCTTCTTTTTCTTTACTTATAAAGAGTGTCACCTTGCTGAGTACATAATACACCTAAAAACAGATAATTGGAAACATAAAAGCTAAATTGCAATATATTGAAAGAACGCAATTTTATCTAATGACATTCTTCTAAGAAGCAGGTGGCATTTCCTCAGCTATCAACAATCGAATGAGGAATGAAAATTTTCTTAAAAACTGAGCGAAATACCTGATCTAAAAGGAAAATGAAACGATTCTCTACCATTTGTATTCAATAATGTTGTGTTAGCACTTGGAATTTACCTCTATCACCTAGAAGAACAAGAACCATGTCAACAATCCAAAGCGCTGTCCCCTCAATAAGGAAGCATCTTCATTGCTGAGTTTGGCTAGCCCATATTTGTTGGTACATTTGCATAGTATGAATGGGTTGTTGACCAGGATTGTAGATTCCGGTCCTGTTAAGAGGGGTGGGGCTACTACCATTGTCATCAGAAGACTCGCTCGAAGGTCCTTGCGAGGGAGGACTAGATGTCACAGGTGCACCAAAGCTCAACATATTGGGTATTGGAGCTGAAGAAGCCCCAGGTTGCAATATACTTGAGTTTGATTTTTTCGCATCCGCAATAAAACTTCCCAAAATTATCTGGCAGGGCATAAATACAGTTAAAGTTAATTAAATTTCATCATATCTTTGTCTAGTCTTCATAGTTCATTCCATCTTGATTTGCAGTGTCACACATAATTGCAAACAATTGTAGATCAATACCTGCACTGTTGATGCTGCCATTAGCATTCCTGCTACTCCACCACCCAAAACTCGGCCATCTGGCCCAGCAAGGGACACACTCAATACACCACTTCTGCTGTGACCCCCATTATTTTCAGAAGGTGAGAAGGAACCTGCTAGAGAAATTATTTCAAACCGGCCCTACAAAGGGAAAAAGATCACTATGAGAAAGGAAAGTCATTAGAAACATAGAAGATTAACAGAATAAAATCTATCAAATGACTGAGCAATATATTGGTTTGTTGATGAATGTATGACAGTATAAAAAAACAGTCTTGCATGTTATTTAGAACAAGTTCGCACTTTATGAATGATCAGACAAAAATGAAGATAATATCAGGTTCCAATTAAACTTTATGCTACAGTCTGTGGGGTATACGACTCATGCTCCTCTAGGTTCTTAAAATTCTGTGCACTTATTATGTCTCTCCAAGAAGTTGGCTAGCTACTTCTCATTACGTTCTAAAATTCCTCCTATTCATAGGTCATTTATGGTATGTAGGAAGGACAGCTGCAGCAGGATTAGACAATGGAATTGATCGAGACTCTGAAACTGTTCTTTCCAGGATTCAAACAAAAATGGTGGATCAGGTGAACGATCCATCAAACTATAAATACAGCTTCCTATGACAAAAAGAAGAAAGAGAGAGAGAGAGAGACAGAGACAGAGACAGAGACATAAACAGACACAAAGACAGATCTCAGCACATGAATGATTTTGGTCACCGATTTACAAAACGGAAAATATATATATATATATATACAACATACTAAACTTATAATCCATCAGAATTTCCTTCTAAGTGGACATAACTGCATGTCAAGGTGCTAGCTTAGAATCCAAACCAAGAAGCTGCAATCTTCCTACTTCTGAATTTTACTTGTTAGAAACCCAACTATTCCCAAACCTTGACGCTCACAGGAATTTACACTCATCTCTTGCTATCTCCTATCAGCTTGGACTAAAATACATTCTACCTAACCACTAAAAAAATTAATATAAGCAACACAATGGATTATTTGTTATACTCCATAACAGCCACTTATTTTCTAAGGCCAAGATAGGAGAGGTGTGTTATAATAGGACTGTTTGTCATATTTCAGTTAAGATGGCCCTATCCATTTGCTTGGTTTCTAGTTATGAAGACACAACTGGGTAGGTGCTTCCCATAGCAAGGTAGGAAGGGCAAATAAAGTTTAGGTGAAATTACAGAGCCCAATTGACCATAAAAATTAACATCCTGTCAAGTTTTATAAATGAAACCTCATAGCTGACTTGCTAAGATTGTCACAACCATCTCTACTAGTTATATTTTTTTTTTCTTACAAAAAAAAAAAAAAAAAAGAAAAAGAAAAAGAAAAGGGAAACTGAAAATTTCTGTAGAAGAAAATAATTGCAGTAGTAGTCCACTATAGAGGCTATACAATCCAAAATGCAGTAAAGTAGAATCTGACCATACGCCAATCCCAAAGGTATAGACAGCCCCAAAAAAAACTAAAATATCATATACACCGCCAATAGAGTGTTAGACAAAACCAATATCAAAATATAAAAGTAATTATATTATTAAATTTAGAAAGGAAACAATGGCATTACTCAAGATTTGTTCATACAAAAGGATGCCTATAACATAATTTGATCTGTCATCATTATACAAGAAGGAAGCGCTGACAACGCAACACTTACTCTCTGTCAGACTAGTAATTATAGTAGTAAAATAAAAACATAAACCAGGTTAAGATAATTATTTATTTATTTTGAAAAAAGTTTAAGATAATTTTACCAACACAAATGGGAAAGCGTCAATACGCATCACCCATTAACAGTAATCCAGTGCAAGGAATGCCTTTGGCAATTTACCAAGGGGAGGGAGCTTGGCAAGAACAACCAAATAGCTACTATATTGACAGCAAAAAGTAGCATATAACTGATAGTGGTAACTCAAACCAAGACCAATAATGCTAACAGTTTCAGTCTGCCTATGTCAAAAAAAAAAAAAACTTTTCTAAGGTTCCAGTCACACGAACAATGAAAGCTGACCTGAAGAATCAGTTTAGAGTAGTTAATTCTAAGTTTCTAACCACTGAAACTGAGTTCAACCACTGAAACTAAGTCCACATTCCAGACTCAGTTACAAATACGTTCTGCCTAAATACCTTTTTAATTTACTAGCAATCCACAACCTGATCCAAGCACTAGTCACATCATCTCAGAGGTGATGATTGTACCATCAAATGTGATGATTTTATCATCTCAATTCTCTAAGTAAACAATGTAAGACAACCAAATGATTAGATTGCAGACCACTGCACCCCTCACATAACTACTGAAGCATAAGAACATAGTTTATTTCCTTGTCCTCATAATTAGTATCAACTCCCATCCCAACTATATCAGCAAAACTTTTTTATAACAATAAATTAGGTTCTTAAATTGAAGGACCAGTATTAATTTCTGAACATCATCAACTCATTTACGTCCCACACTACTCACAAAAAATTCATAACATGCTCCACAATATTTCCTTTTTCTTGACCGGTATATAATATGTAATGTAAATCAAGATAAGTTTCCAAATTCTAAATGTCATACATCATCTCTACTCCCACAAGTTTAAACTTATAGGATAGGACCCATAATAGCATTTAAAATTTAATGCAGCTTCTCACACACATGATCATATTAAATCACTGGAGTTGTCATATAAATCCAATCATAAATTTTGCTCTACACTGTAATTTAATTAATAGAATGGAGTCCTGTGTCAACATTTATATGCACAATCCCTCATCAAATAGGCTACTACATCTATATAGAACAAATGCTAAACTCAAAATCTTAAGCTCCTACGAAGAGTCCATGACTAGTCAAATTAAGAAAAATTCACTCCACTCATCCTCTACCTTACAAATCGTCTAATCCATAGGACCATATCTGTATTGCACTTGCATGATTCAAGCAGTTTTTAGTCATCATCCAACTATGTCTACATGCATCTGTTTCCCCAAGTTCCTAATGAGAGAGCATCAATCATTGTAATCAATAACCCTCCGATAAACATTTTGTGTTCACAGGTTTGGTTCCAACCTCCTCGCATTAATAGGTGGTTAATTTCATTTTTCTTATATAAAATCTAAAAAAACGAGAAGGAAAATAATAGAAGAGGACTATGCACATATGTTTGAAATATCATAGAAGTGAGAGATCAAAAGATCATTCCGACATCACAAGATAATTTATGCGAAAAATATAGGAACATGCTTGTCTTTTATGGAGATCAATAGGATGCCAGCTGACAAGAGATGCTCTTCTTTGATACAATGTTTTGTTCGATGACTACTTCTTTGTAACATCACCTCCTAATTCTTCCCTTAATAGTTCTTGTCAGGTGGACTACAGATAAACATGCTATTTTTATGAGTTAAACTCAATGTTTGTATTTGAAATGCAATGTTAATAGGGATTCTTATGTGCCATTTTGAATAATAGATACATACATACATTATTAAATGGCACAAGTATCCTTGGTTCTCCAGATCAGAAGATACTAACTCTTGTCAGAAAAAAGTTCCGATCGATCTTGTGAGACACCAAACAAGTATTCAACAAACCACCAACGATTTGTGGCCTAATAGAACAGGCCTCTTTGAAGAATGGAAGCAGAAATTGCCAGCTTCAAGCCCAGGTAAGGGTGGGTAGAGGAATGGCAGGGCCAGATACCTCCATATGGTTATCTCAACCATCGACAAAGACACACCCAGAAACAAGTAAAATGAAGTCCATCACTCTCAATTCCCAACCTTAAGAAGGTTTCATAAAATAGAGAAAAGACAGTTCACATTGTGTCAAAACTATGGATCTGAAGCATTCCAGCAAGATCCTCTAACAGAAAACATTTTTGGTTACATGGACTTGCTTTCAAATTTAAATAAACAAAAAATTATCATTTCTCCTACTACATCCAAAGCCAAAAAGGAATGGAAGTGCTTATACAAAAGCACTGCCAGGGAAAGATCACGTTTCACATTTGGAAAATATATTAGCAGCCAAAGTGCCTACTTGTATTTTTCAAATTAATTTATACTCCATATTTTAAAGGGTGTCTCTGGCAAGGTTAAAATAAATTATATATCAAAACTCAACTAAAGCAGAATCCCCCAGTGCCAGGACAGATCAGACACCACAGACATGCCAAAAATGTTTAAGTGTGCAGATTAAACTTCAGTCAAATTCATTTACAAAATGTTTTCCCTTTTGGAATCCCTCTCACTTCTTGTAATTTTGGAAAACATCCTACCTAAGCTGAGCCACAAAGAAAAACCCAGCCTCTCAAATACCTGGGCAGAATTTATCATATAAATAACGCAGGAATATCAAAGTTACCTCATATGTTACAGTACCACCAGACATAGCAGGTTGGCGAAGGGTGACATTGCATACAGCACCATTTGCAGAGAGAATACATACGGTCCGAGGTCCTTGCTGTGAAAATGCTATAACCTTTGATGCTATGTCCTGCAGACCAAAGAGGCATACATTTTCAGAAGGCATATTGTTTTGAACAAACAGATCCCCGTCAAGAAATGACATAACTAGACCCATTACACCCCTTCTTCCTGGCCAATGAAAACAAAAAACAGCTTGCTTGAAACCCCACATTAAGAACTGAAATGGTACAAGGAGAAGAAAAGGAGTGCATGAATTTCACTTCATAAAATTACAAGATAAGAGTAAAACATAAAGAGATAAAATAATAATACTAATAATAATAATAATAATAAAAACCAAAAAGAATTTTTAAACTCCAATTCAACATATTTTCATAAATTCTAATTGCGTGATATGTTTATTCTTATAATATTACAGAGATGCCCACTGGCTACGGCAAGCTCAAAACCTTATCCCTAGCGCACACTTTATAAAATTATTAATCATCTTGTTATTTATTTACAGACAAAAAGCAGTATTTTGTCAACCCAATTATTGAATAACCAGCAGTATGAATCAATCTCTTCACCAAATACCATATCACTTGCTCCTGGCTCAGCATACCACAGATATGCGTTTGGACACAATACATGTGAGTTGTATACATGTAATTTTTATATTTATATATATACATAAACCTTTTCCATTGTCAAGATAATTTCCAATATACTAACATCTAAGCATTATCCAAATATTTTGCAGTTATTTGTCCAGTTAGCATTGAGCCTTGCTTTTCCAATTTATTGTGGTTCTGCCTTCCAACACCTATCCTTTTTAAACCGTCAAGGAGAAAAATGCAGTGTTGAATCAATTTCATTTACTATGCACTCAAACAAGCCACCATCCTCAACATACAAACTTGCCATGGGCCTCGGCACTAGAAAAGATACTGGTCAGAAACAAAAACCGTCTACACTGTGTAAACCACCTACACTACGGATATCATCATAATCCTGAAAATGTGAGGTAACTGAATGAGTAAGCAGCACCAAGTTTTCTATCATTAAGTCATGCATTAATATTAATTATTATTAATCTGGTAGACTTGCAATTCATATTTCTGCTAATTCTGCTAATATTTTTACTTCAAATTAGCCAATTATACTTTCAAATAAAATAAAAAAAAAATTACCCAATTATGGAAACAAACTACCAACAATTTTCGAAAAATATAAATAATAAAATAAATAAACTACTCTTAGATGAAAATAAACAAGTATGAACACGTAAAAGGTGCTGGGATTTCAGTTTCCTTTTAATTATAGACATTAATAATCATAGCATTGAATATATACTGGTTGCGTGGTCGCTAGTTTATCACTAATCATCTCTAGTCCTAGTATTTTTAACAGAAACACAGAATACCTCCCCAGCTTTGACACTGATGACATGAGGAGTAAATCCGGAGCCTCCAACTCCTCCTGCACAATAAAACAACCACAATCTTTCACTTATAAATTACACATTCACACAAATTCAACAAAAGAACCACAATCTTTCACTTATAAATTACAGAGTCACACAAATAAATTTAAGAAAATAAATAAAAGTCACGTGACCTAATGCATCGAGTTGCTTCTTGCCGGAACCAGGAGGGCGACCGCGGTTGCGCTTGGCAGGGGGGTGAGAGGTGGAAGCGGCGGCGGCGGCGGCGGAGGCGGAGGAGTCGGGATGGGAGGCTACTGGAGGAGGAGTGGGGGCTAATCTCAAAGCAATGTTACCATCGGGAGTGTATTTTCTGGGGCGGCCTCTCTTCTTCTTGTTGGGATCAATGCCGAAGCCCCCACTAGACGACCTCAACGACGCCGATCCGTCGAAATCAAGAGGAGGCTTCGAGGATGGTGGTGACTGCGGTGGGGCCACGCCCAGCGAGTTGAACTGGAATCTGCTCCCCGCCGGTTGAGGGATCATCGTGCTGGTCGAGTAGTGTGAGGCGCCCCCCATAAGCATGTTCGCTTGCTGCGCTTGTGCAGCAGCTTCTCTTGACGACTCCATATTCTTGGTATGGATTCCAAGAAAATGCAATCAAGATTCAATTCAACCACCACACACACACACACTCTCTCTCTCTCTCTCTCTCTAACTTATAAACAAAACGGTTTGAGTTGTGTGAGTTATCTACTTTAACAGAACTAGTTTAGTTTTCATGAGTTTGAGTTTGAGTTTGATGAGAAACAAAATAAACACTACAATTTAAGTAGGGTTTTTGGATTTTCAAAGGGGTTTTAAGTTGTGCATATTTGGAACTTGCACCCACCGTTTAAGGAGGAGTTGGTGGATACGTGGCAATTTTTTATTAGGTTAGATTGCAAGTTTTTGTTGATGGTTTGTAGAAAAATGATCCCCTAGATTGATAAGAATCTTCAAATGAAGCACCACCATCATCTATCATGGCTTTGTACTTTATGATAGATGAAGCATCATTTAAAATGAACACCTGTAGTAAGAATCATGTATTTTCTTTCTATCTTTACCATACAATAATGAAGTCTGATCAAAGCAACAAATTAATTCCTTGTGTGTTGTTAGGTTTTCCAGATTCTTGTAAACATTAATAAATGTTGTCGATTACGCTACCAGAAACTGCCCTAGTAATAAATAACCTACTATTTATTAGTCAACAGAGCATGATTTTCGTCAATCAAATAGTAAAAATCGCTTATGAAGTTGATTCTTACTTGAGATCTACTTCCACAAAATTGTAACACGTCAATAAGTTAATCCCACCAGAAGTGGTTTACAAAAACCAATCTGAACAGGAATTGGATTGAAAACTGGCAGTCACCGTCTATCTGGAGCATTTTTTGTTTCAATGGAAAATATTGGAAAATCAAATGATAGAGAACTATTTCTATTGTCCTGTCCAGTATCACGGTAAGTGCAAACACCATTTCAATAGCGCTGCACTGTACAGCACATCTCAAAAGTACTTTTTCTGATCTTTAAGCAAAGTGCAAGCAAAGCAGAAAAAGTACTTTGTTAAAGGAAGATAAATTGCCCCAAATAGTCAAAATTTAACTACGCATGAAATTATTAGCACAACACTTTAAATTTACTTTTTCCTTGTTTAGAAAGCAAAAGCAAAAGGTTTTCTTTTTTCTTTTCTATTTTTTTTTTTTTATTTTTAAGTTCAAAAGCAAAAGGTTATATGCATTTTCACATCAAGTAGAAAAATATGAAGTGAAGCAAAAACCCAAGGCAGTAAATCCTGTTCCAGAGAATTGTGGTCATTTTTTCACTCCGCTAACAATTTTATATCTAACTCTCAAAAAAGTAAAAACAATTTTATCACTACTACCAAGTGAACATAGCCATGGCAAAATCCAATAACAAATCTCAGTTCCACAAAAAAATTGACCAGTTTTCCCGATCTCTAACATCATGCTACCCTTTACAACAAAATTATCAAATCAAAATATTGAATCACAATAATCATATTGACAGAACTCCACTATGAGCAAAATAAAAGATGCCGCCAGAATACAAGAAAGGATAATCCAAGCTGCATCATTTGATAGTGACGATGGAGGCTCATTCAACCTTTGACAAGGCAAATCTAAGAAGTATCATTCAACTCACAGTATAATTGCTAGAAAATGCTTCCATCACTGTAAGTCCTTTAAATAAAACTTGCACCAGCTATCCCGTGTTTCTAGCACCTAATCTCATATGAACCAGCTTTAGTGATGTAACGAACCCACTCAACAGTGTTGTAACCACTCTTCTCCCATACCTGCAGAACAATGCTTGGGTCAACTCTTCGTAATTTTCATAAAAATAAAAGCATCTCATCTATATATTTATTTAAGTACATACCTTAAGAAAACGAACACGTAAACCAGATGCTGTGAACATGGGAACCTGCAACATAGAAATTTTGTCAGTTTTCTTCCTTGACAAGAGAAATATAAAACGCAGAAGAGCAGAGAATGAAATCCTTAAGCTAAGCGACTACATGTACAAGTGGATGATGTGAATGACAGATATTGCTCCATATTGTTGTCCACTCTTCATCCTCTCGCCATGTTATAAATTATATAGCAACCATGGCACAACAGCTGAAGCTCAAGACTATATCATTTATATTTGCTCACATAATGGTATTGATCTGTTCTATAATTTTGTCCACTCCCCTTGTTATAAGTTTTACAGACATCAACAGAACAATAACTAAAGCTCAAGACCATGGCATCCATATTTGCTCACATCATGGTATGGATATCTAGGTTCATTCAACTTAGTTCATCGGGGTTTTGGCTTTAGGGTTATTGTCCAACAGAATAACAACCAGGAAATTTAAATCTAACTGATGCTTAATTACGAACTAAATTTGGAAACAGCAATTGTGCATACAAAGCATGATGGAGTTACAGTGCAGCACCACTATGATGCAGGGAGGCGAACAACTATTGGTCTCCCAATGCAGAGTTATGAATGAAGTTAACAAGACCACAACAATGCATTACGCACTTTATTATAAGGCAAATAGACCAACTCACATAATTCCAATATGATTATGCAGCAAAAAGAGAAACATAATTACAAACCTGGAACTCCATCTGAATTGGTGGCCTTGTCCAAGACTTCTTTTCTGCCATCGTGGAAATCAACTCAACTTCTGCACTCATGGTTGGCTCAGTTTGGCCAGGAAATTTTCTTATCCTGCAGTGTGACGAGAACATGACAGTGCACAACAATATTAGTGCTAACTCTAAAGAAGAAACATGAATCAGTATAATATAAATGAATCATGAAAATAACAACTGCTAGTATGCAAAGGATGCCGATACATTATTTCTAGTTGAGGGCGGAAGAGGGGATTCAATTATTGCAGCTTTACATCATCCATGGAATATGACATGTATGGTACAATCATACCATATTTCGACTTAAAAATTAAACTTGAATAGACTATATTATATTCAGATGAATTAGGTAGACATTTTGATAAAATGAAATCAGAAATTGGACCTCTAGAACATGCTTCAAGTTTAATATCACTTTTCCACTAGTTAGTAACAAACACCAATTGTTGCCAACGAAAGCATGCACTTGAAGATATGTGGACAGCATGTATAATTTGAAGATTTATAAAGCTTGTAGGGATTTGGCATGTATAATCAGAGGATCCATATCTTTAAGGTCGATATGCATGATTCTCAGAAATGACAGATTAGTATGCCTGAAGTAAATTTCTTGATTAAGAGGGCCAAACAAAATTAGCACCTGCAAGCACAGATCATCTTAAACTTCATAATCTAATTATGAAAACAATTTGAGCAGATGGTCTCATATTCAAAGAAAGGTTCTGCATCTGATCGTGGAGCCCTAGATCCAAATCCTGTCTGTCCATATCAATTTTTGACTGTCCTTTATCTAAGAAATTATCAATTATTACAGCAATCTAATACTTCTCACTCATGCAGCTGTCCAAGAATATCATGCACTTGGTATTCTTGCTATATAGAGTGACAAAATGCTACTTTTGGTGCATGCATGTATGAACTGAGAGCAAGGCAGCCTGATAATTTCCAATAGACAATGTTGAAATAACAATACAAACAATCATGCGAAAATGTAGAATGGAAAAATTGAACCAGATCCCTAAATATTTAGTTCAAATACTCACTTCCAAACCAAACAATCAATTGCAGCATTATACTTGGCTCGACCTGAAGTCACTTGAAAACTTGTCTTAGCTGTTTGTTTTGGTACAGGAATTTTGATGACAACCCCAAGCGCAAACATTTTTGCACCAAAAACACTCTTTACCTGAAAGTTAAAATATATAAGCTAACTGGGGAATTATGAACATCTAAATGATCGAAACCTAGGAAACATAATATTACAGACCTTAACATTAACTTCCATACGTGTTCGACCAAGTTCCTTAATCGTTGGCAAGACACGGAATGGAAGATTAACACCTTCGGTGATACGATATCTGCAGTAATAAAACAAATACCAAAACATTATGCGAGGTCATTCACAGAGTACAATGCTACATTGCTATGCAAGGTCATTCACAGACAAAATTAATGTCATAGAAAAACACAGCAAGTGATACAAATCAAACATCTAAAGAACAAAAGTAGCATTTAAGTACAGTTAAAATCCAGGAACCTCAATTTTCTAAAACACTCTACATCCATGCTATACACAAAAAGAAATATTGGGAAGTAAAAGTACAAAAGTTGCTATGAAAGAGTTAAACAATTTATAAAGAAAAAGGACTCATTTGGCATGACTTTTACTTTTGGCTTTTGATAGTAAAAGAGAAATCAAAGCTTGGGCTTTTTAGATTGTGTTTGGATATATAAGATTGCTTGGTTTGAAAGTTTGAAAATCACTTGGAGCTATGATATGACCATTAAGCCCTCATCAAAATAAATTTTATACATGTTTTATTTATATTTTAGTGATGTTAATTAAAATAAATAATATTAATACTTTTATTAACACTTAAATTTAAAGCTTAAAAAAATAAATTAAAAGATAAATTAAATCAATGGAAATGTAATAACAATAATTGCAAAATATTAAAATAAAATAAAAAAGTAATACGTTAAAAAAAAATTAAGTAAATAAAATATTAAAATCCAAACCTTAGACATTTAGGTTTACTCAAACACTTGACAATCTCAACACTGCAGAGCTGACTCTCACTGTCTCACAACAAAACACCCAAAAATATTCTCTCTATTATCTTGCACTCTCAATTTTTTTCATCATTCTCAGCTTTATTCTCAACAAATCCTCATCTTTCTCAATTCTAAATCAGTATTGTTCTTCAATTTACTGTGAAGATTTGACCATCCCCATGACTTCTTTCTAACCTCTTTCTCTTTCATATCTTCGTGCATAGCTCCTAATTCTTTTTTCTTCAATTTCTTGTTCACATGGGTTTGATTTCCTTTTCCTTTCATTTTTTTTCTCGTGTTGATTTTAGGTCAAATTGGTGGTTTGTGCACAGCTCTTAATTCTTTTTCCTTCAATTTCTAGTTCACATGGATTTTATTATTATTATTTTTTCTTCTATTTTTTTAATTCTCTTGGGTTGATTTTGGATGAACTTGATGGTTTGAATTTATCTGGATTCTTAAAGGATTCAAAGGATGGAGGAATGCAAAGAAAGAGAGAGACATAGGACATGGATGGAATTTTTTATTTTTTATTAAATAATAAAAGGATAAAACTGGAAATATAAAAGTTTCATTAAAAGGTAAGGGGCTCCCCTTGTTTGCCCCAAAAAGCTCTTCTAGAAAAGCCACTCTCATGTGGCTTCTCATAGAAGAGCTTTTAGAAGTAAAACAGCTCTTTTTGTTGTTCACCCAAGCACTTCAATAAGTGGCTTTGGAGCTCCAAAGGCCAAAAGCCCCTTCCCAAAAGCTATGCCAAACAAGGCTAAAGTCATGTCAAAAGCATAGAACAAAATATCAACTTGGAAAGTAATACTTCATACCAATTTGACGAAGAATAATAACAGCAGTGATTTAGCCCTAGAGAAGGCAGAATTCATAAATAAGTGAAACGCCTAATGGCCAAGTAAACGACTGGGATGGTATGACATTCAAATGGATGGTCAACAGTTAAACATGCCATCAATAATGTTATTACTAATAATTTATTGCTATCCATCACCAGAATTATCTCTGGCTAGTGATTTATGACCAGGTGAATCTCATATTATTCAGAACAGATATTTTGAAAGGAATGATAAGTAATCTAGAAGCAATTTCACTTTTATATAACACAAAAAGAAAAATTTTGCATCTCTAATAAATTTAAAAGAAATTAACATGTAATAATGTATCCATCAATGCAGTTAAACCATATAAACCGCAATATAATTTATAAATTAAATAACCTGAATTAAAGAATATGAGGTCATATGAGAAGTGTTTTCAACTTACTTCATCAATTCAAATTCACCATCTGGTGGCACAAAACTCACAGTCTTCTCCGAGTTAAACCGCGTCAAATTTACACATTGATGAAAGGTAACGTCATCAAGCTCAATTGTTTTACCACTAGAGGAAAATGGCAATGTCAAACAATTACATGATAGAGAAACAAAAAAGTTAATAAAAAAAAATAGTCTCTGTTGTTTCATATATATCTAACTAACCTAAACTAAAATTGAACACTCATAATACTGAATAAACAGATGACATAGCAAATGACTCATACATATACAATGAATAACAAAAGTATAATGCAAACTTTGTATTACAATTTTAATGGATAAGACATGCATGCTATCAAAAACTACCTTTTAGCAGGCCGGGATTTCAATTGTGACTCTTTTTCAAGACCAATTTTATCATTTAAACCCAACTTCAAGTCAGGCATTCCAGAGAGGAAGCACTTCATAAGAATCTTCCCAGTCACATCACAACGTAGAACACTACCTATGATCACCAAAATGTTTGTAAGCAACAAGGCAACATTATCCGAAACAATGAATAACCATTACCAACCTTTTGATGACATTAGAAGATTTACACTTTCGACAATGTCAAGAAAAACCTGCACGAAAAGAATGATAAAATCCAGGAAATAAGCCACCAAAACAGAGAGACATGGGAGCATTTAACAAATACAACAGAATTAACTTGAATCACCTCATTTTTCTTATAAACAAGCCCCTCTCTTCGCCAACCAACAGCACCTGTAACTTGTAAAGTCGCATTCGGAACAGGTTTGTCTGATGGCTATGTATTTTTCCACAAGAAAGAAACAAATAATTAAAGAATTCTTATAAGATACAAACAAGGAAGAACTATTAAACCCTTTGAGACATGATAACAAAGCTTATATATATTGAGGACAACAAACACAATGTTTCAAGAAACAAATAAAATAGGTTCAATGTCAAAAGCCTTAGAAGGTTGCCTTAAGGATGACATCATTTCGTAAAATATATCACAAAGAACAACCATCTAACCTTGGAAGAGGAGAATGGTGAGCGCACTCCTTCCTGCGTGATGTAAAGCTTTAAAATCTCAGGAGAAAGGTTTTGTGGATAACCAAAATCCATGATTTCTGCAATTGAAACGGTTATACATTAATAAAACTTCATGATTATTTAAAGCATAGTATGGGAGAAAACAAATGCCTATCCTAACATCATCGTCGACAACACACAGGATCATATACATTTAACCACGCCACAGTGACTTTCTCTTTATCTCTTGCTTCAATTCATTATGTCCAATAATAACTGCACTAAATTTGTAAGGTTAAACTCCTTCCGAGCTATAGTGAGATCATTTCTAGATTATCTATATACCTATTATATATTTCCAGAATCCATATGGATCTATTCTAGTAAATTTATCGAACATGTGTTCAAAATTCTTACCATCCAAGAGCTCGTAAATCAGCACGAAATTATTACGAATGGCATCTTCATCAAAAGCCCCACCGAAGTAAGATTTAAACAGTGCAACTGCCTGCACACAAACAAGCAGTATTGAATCAATTTTTGCCCTAGGAAATTGAAAATTCAATTTGTGACCGTACCTCAACGACGAACTTGAAAGCGCAAGCGACATTGGCGTTGCTGCTAACGACAATGACAATGTAAACATTGCTGATTCTCATGTAGAAGAAGGAGCAGCCTCCGATCTGCCTCACAGGGCATGTGCCTAGTTCTTTCGTTTGCATAATATGCATTCGAAACGCATCCACCATGTTTCCCCTGAAGAAACACCGAATTCAATTTCTTTTTTTAACTATCCAAAAATCAAACATCGATTTCAGTTAAGTGTTGAATTAATACCCGACATCGTCGCGATAGAGGCGGTTGATGAGGACGTCGCCTCGGAGATTCAAAAAGTAGATAGCTGAAGCAGCCACCGGCATCTCCGATCCAGCCCCAGATCTGTCGAAATTGACGGTGGAGATGACAGATTACGGGATGATGATAGATGATTAATCACTGAAGAATGAGCGTTTGAACACAGCTGCAGTCTTTGATCGACGTTACTGGTCTTTGTATTCGCTCTCGCACGTGCCACTTCCTGCGTTTTCAGCAATGCCTCGTGTTACAGCTTGACGAGACAAAAGTAATACCAATTAATTATTAATTAAAGAGTAAACGTCATTTTAGCCCCTATGTTGTTAATTAATTATTATTATTATTATTATTATTATTATTTTAAGTTTGTTTGCTCTATTAAGATGACTTTCCTGGTGTCTAAAATTTCAAAAACTCATCGATTTGACCTTACCAGATTTTTAATATTTGACTGTCACGTAAATTGTAAAGATTTTTAATGGACATAAAAGTATTATTTTGCCCTCTAACATTTGAAATTTAACCATTGAAATTATAAATAAGGATTCGACACATGTTGTCATAAATTTAAAATATAAAAAATGAATAATCTTTACCAATCAAAATTTGACATCTTTCACTGTAAATAATTTAATATTAATTCTTTTTCAAATTTAAAAATTCAAAATTCACAAATTAGGAAAAAATCACGTAGAGATTCAATATTGATTTCTACTAAATAGAGAATGAACAAATCATATTATCATCAACCGAGCATCACCACCAAAAACCATCAATTGGTTATCATCATTAAACCACCATAAAAATCCATCAACTAGTTACCTGTTTTCATCAAATCTCATATCATCATCATCAAACTACCATCAAACTTAATTGTCGAATGAATCCAAATGTCGCCAATCTAGTTTTAATAACCAGATCATGAGATACGGTATGGTTCTTAAAACTAAATCATGATACGAACTAAGATTGTTGTCTTAAAATTTGGGTTCTTGGAAGACGATTTGGTTTCAAAAGCCAAATTGAAATTAAATCGTCAAAAGATGATCTGGTTCTTGAAACCATATTTTTTTTTAATAATTTATATTTTTCAAAATTTTTTTTATCTTCTTGTTTCAATAAAAATTAAACTAAATGTTTATCTCCACTGCTCATTTTAGAACTGAACTGTGGAGATGCATCTTCTAATTTTATTTTTATTAATTAGACACCATTCATATCGAAGATTGATGGTGAAGACTCATACCCTTTTTTATTTTTATTTTCTATTCTTATGATTTTATCTATTAATTATAGTTTAATTAAAAATGAAATATCCAATGGAAATGTTGAAACTACCTCTCTCTCCGTTAGATGTGACCAATGCCTGACTATAGGATCATGGTAGGGACTAAATTGATAGATTTTTGCAATTTTAAGGATCATGAGAGTTATTTATACAAACAGATTTAAAAAGTGATCATTTTCAAAAATTTAAGTATTCAAATAAAGTTTTCCCTCAATTGATTGAATATATATAACGATGGCAAAAGAGGAACAAAAAAGTTTTCTTTTATAAAATGTCTATTATAAGTTTTTCCTCAGCGGCTAGCACGTTCATGCCTCATGAGAAGTGCACGGGTTGCGAGTGCACCGTGGCAATAAAGATAATTTCTATTAGACTCTTTCTGTGTAGGTAAATTATAAATAAACCCTTTCAGGGTAGTAAGAGCAATTTTTTTCTAAAATAAAGGACTGTAATTCAGATCGTACCATAATATCCATCATATAATCTTGATAGATGTAGTTACCTTAAAATAGAATTTTTTTTTCAAAAATAAAAAGCCTATTATCAGATTTTAACAGCATCACAAAAATTTAATAAGGAGCTGCACCCTTTATTATAATAAAAAAATATCAAGAACCCCTCTATTTTTTTTTCTTTTTTTTTTAAAAAAAAAAGTAAAGAACCCCTCTAATTCATTGCCAACTGGAAGCATTCAAACCATCGGAAATTAAAAATATTTTAAAAGTTTAGATATATTCAATTCATATTTAAATATATTATAGTGAAATCTAGATCTATTCGATCTAAATTTATATAAAATTCAATACAATTTAGATATATTCAATTTAAATCTGTATGGAATTTAGCGAAATTATGATGTATTAAAAAAATTATTAACTTCGTTGATTTGATTTTAACGATGGATTTGAATGGATTTTAAAATAATTTTATTAAAAAAATATATTTATAACAAATATTATCATCTTTCTAAGGCCTCGTTTGTCTGCTGGGATTGGATTGGGTTTGGATTGATTTTTATCCAAGCCCACGTTTGGTGCACTCCAAAGCCTCTTCACTAAGTTATCTCATCTCATTTTTAACCTATTACTTTGGGATAAATCAATACGACTGAAAACTTGGGTTAAAATAATCTCACCACACTCACATGCGATCGGTGAACGGCGAACGACGAGGGAGACCACGAGCGACGAACAACAAATGGCAAGGAAGACCATAAGCAGCGAATTGTGATCGGCGAGGAAAACCCAACGACGAACAACAAGGAAAACCTAGTGGTGAACTACGCTTAGTGAGGAAGACTGAGCGACGACCGACAAGGAAAACCCAATGACGAATAGTAAGGAAAACCTAGTGATGAACGGTAAAAAAGACCGAGTGACAACCGGCGAGGAAGACAGAGTGAACGTTAGTGGGAAAGAAGAAGGAAAGGAAAAGAAAACAAGAATGACCGGACCGACGATGGGCTGATCGGTGACGTGTCAATGAGAAAGGGGGCTCAATGCGGAGGACAAAGGGAGGAGAAAGATGATGGTCGACGGTTCTATGATTTTGTAGCCCTAAGAAACGTCTGAAAATGATGGAAAATGGCTTAAATTAATACATGTTCTGCAAATTTTCTAAAAAAACTTTGAAAAATTTCTTTAAAATCCAACTTTATACTCACTATTTTTAATCCTATTCTACTTTCACCAAACATGGGATAACATCCAATTCAATCTCATTCTATCCTATCTAATCCAATCTCATTCCATCTCATCCAATCCAATCTCATATAAATTATTCAATTCTATCCCGCGTACTAAACGAGCCCTAAAAGTTTAATTGGATTTATTAAATAATTATAATAAAATCAATATTCAGCCTATAAAATTTATCAAACTCCATTAAAGTATCGGCTAACCCGACTACAGTCAATCCTTAATATACTTCAGATTAAAAAGAAAATCAGTTGACAAACAGTTGAGTGTAGCTAAGAAACTCAATTTGTTTGAATAAGATTCTCTTAGGAAAGTTGTACGTACCAAAGCAATGGAGGTGGTGAAGAGTTAAAAGCAAAGAAAAAGAGTGGATCTATTGTACAGCAACCAACAATCAGAATCAGATTGATTGTAATCTCGTGATTGGTCGGCGGGAATGCGATTCTTTAGGCGAATAGCGGGGCTTCTAGGGTTTGCCAGGGACAATCCTCACGACGACAACAAAGTGGATGATGATGAGCAACCCCATAACAACCCCCCCGTTTATCAGGAGACCGGCCTTCCTCGTAAAGGTTTCGGTGTCCAGGTCCAAGTCCCCGTCGACCGCCCTCACCTCGGCCCCGTTCTCATCCCTTCCACTTCCGGCGACGGTGGCCTCCAGGTTCTTTACTTCTCTTATTATCTTTCTTATTCGAATTCAATTTTTAATGATAGCAGGACTTGTGTTAATGATTCGTTTGGTAATGCTGAGTAAGTCAGTGAGTAGTAACTAATTTACATTGTGTATGACAATAATGTCATGATTGACAACATTTTGGAGTTGTTTGTATGTACTTTGTATGTGGGTATGCCTAGTTTTGGTGAGTTTTAGGCAAGGAAGATCCATCACTACTAAATTACTAATGCTTTGTTATTTGGTGTGACGTCAATGCATTTTTGAGTATACGTTTTGCAATATTTGGAGATTGCAACAAATTCTACTTCGGTGTTAGACGTTGATGAATGATGACTTTTTCGTTTGATGTTTTGTCCTGTCTTGCCTGGTTGATTACTATTATTAGTTTATTTCTCTTCGTAGAGAAAACACCCTAATTAGGATTTGGGATATGATATGAATTCTTCTTTACAAGAATACCAAATTTACATGATTTTGGAAAATCTTGCTTACAGCTGTGGAACATAATTAACGTGACTATGAAAAATAAAGAATTGCTATACGACCCTAAATTGCTCAATTTTAATCACAAACTTAAGATCTGACCTCTTGGATGTCTTTTTGTTGTCATAGTTTAGTCTCTTACATCGTTAATCTTGAGGTGATGTAGTTTATTCTCTCTGGTAGCTTAGTATTCACACGACACACACACACCTATGATGAGATCAATCAAGAAGAGACGGATGAATTTGGTCTCTGAATCTCTGTTGAGGTTCTCTTTATCAAATACGTAGATAGCCCCTCACATGTTTTGGTGCTTCTTAGTCTCCCTTTTGTTCACAAGTGCATGCAGATACACTTCATTAGATATGTTTTTATGGACTGCTGCTTCCTTTGTTTGAGGTGTCTCATCATTATGTTGACATGATTGCACTTGAAAACTACAAATTATAATATATATATATATATATATATGTATATATATTTCCTTCTTAGTCAGATCAGCACCCTTTTTTTTTCTTTATTCTGTTTCAACTAAAAAAACTGATTCATTGGAAGGTTAAAATCCTCAAATGGCTGATTACAATTGGTTATCTTAGGATAAACAATCCCCCTGGACTTTGTCTAGTCTCAAAAGAGTTGTCTTTGTACAAACTCACTCAGATAATGGCTTGAATGGGAAGGTCATACTTACCGTGAGAGATGGTTTGCCAAACACCTTCAAATGGAATGCCAAATTTTGAAGGGGTGGTGAAAAAGTTAAAAAAACAAATATTGGCGATTGGAATGACTTGTATTCTTGTTATTTGAATAACAAAATGATATTTTCTCTTTTAATTGACATGTGTATTTATTTGTTTGATTGTTTTGGATTTCAACATTAGGACTAGTGGTGGAGCTAAAGGGAGGTCCATAGAGGCCATGATCCCAACTTAGCTCTGAAAAATTGGAAGGCATACTTGAAAAATTATGCAGTTCTCCCCTTAAATTTTATTGTTGTATTTTCCATTTTGGCCCCTTATTATTTTATTTCTTTGTTGGCCACTCGGAAGATATAATGTTGGGTCCCCCCTGTTTAGGACTCCACGTGATAGGTTTATAATCACCATGCAGTGTATTTATAACAATTTACAATCTTCAGGTTTTGTAGATTAATATTATTGAAGTTATATTCACTTATAAAATATTTGGTGGTGTTATCTTGGTTTTAGATTGATCTTTTCTTTGTTCACTATTTCTTCCTTAAGTCAATCATTTATAATGTTACCTAGTTGGAGTGAAATAAACTTTCTTCATGACTACTAGCATAGATGTGATTTCTCGAACTAGAGTGATTTCTTTTTGCCTGCTGACCTCAGCCTTTGTTTTTGAAATTTGCTTCTGAATGTGCTTTCCTTTAACACATGCTCACTCTTGCTCTAGGTCTTTTGACCAACCTGTTTGGGGATTTTCATTATCTTTTTAAGTAAAATTGATTTATATCTTGAAACGTATACCCCTAGGAACTCTCATGTATACTTTAGGAGACCTTTAGTAATATGTGTGACTTGTCAATTTTTAGCAGTTTGCTCACCTAGTTTCATATCTAATTTGTATGCCATGTATTGCATAAAGACTGGTAATGTAAAAATTGTATTCAGAGCTTGTAGTGATATATTGTATATAACTGGGTGGTCTGGCATGGACCATTCTTTTTTCTTGTTAAAGTGAATCGAAAATGAGGTATTGTTAACCAGTATTTCGGGTACTGCCTGAACAACTTCTGTGGAAAGAAAGAAAGTTAGTGATGAATTGTTGGTAATGAGTGTGTACCTGTACCAGCAAGTTTCCCTATGTGTTACACTATGGGTTCACTCATTCTCTTGCCACTTGAAGCGGGGTGGGGGAGATAAGCAATCAGTCCTGTATTCTTTTGTTTTTGTTCAGTATCTAGCATTAACTTATGTTTATTTATATGTTATTTTTAAAATCCATTTCTCGTTTTAAATGTAAATGCTGATTCTTACAGTTTGGCCATGTGCCATTATATCAGAGTTGATATTTTATTTTCTTTCCATCTTATGACATTATCTTGTTAGAATACATGATATCAGCATAATTAATAAGAAGTCCCACTAGCTTCTATCAAAAAAATAAATTAATACAAGTTCCTGCTGGTACCATCATCGATACGTGATATTATTTTACAGTCTTAACGCTGCCACTTGTCATTATAGGATATAATGGATATTCTTCATCATTTCCATTGGGCAGTTATACCAATTGGAATACTGTGGAAAATTCAATTTCCATTAACTTGAAATCATTTGAGTTCTTTTTCTCTTCTGTGTTTGGCCTTCTTATTCCCTAGTTTCATGATACATTTATTGATTACTTCAATAGTTTCTTCTATGTTTAGCTTTTGTCTTGTGGAGTGCTTGCCCTCACTTCCTTTTATGTGCCTTCTCTTTTAGTATATTCTTTAGTTCTGATAAACAACTTCTAATAATTCTTCTTCCACCTTCTTTTAGTCCTTATGGTTGCCAGTCAGAACTTATTTTGGATCATACTTATTTTGTTTGGTGCCTTCAAGTACATAATGTTGTATTTTTTACACTCTTCCATATGCAGGGTTTGAGATGGTATGCAAAGCGTCTTAGGATAGATGAAGACGGAGATGTTGCAGATGAGTTCCTTGATGAGGTCTTGACAGAGACATCAGCCGCCTCTGAGGAAGATAAGCACACACCATCATCAAAGTTCGAAGTGAGATACAGTACCAAACCAGCTAAAGTAAAGAATCAGGTCATTTCCCTTGATGGGAGAATCCAAAACTATGTGGAATACAAAGGTAGACTGCAGTGGGTGTGAAGGACCTTACAAGAAACTTTTTTGAGTGCACAGGTGTTTGGGTTTCATTTCTTTAACTCTATTCCAAAAGTATGCTAATTTAATTCTTTTGGCTATTTCATATTTAATACTATGAATCCCAAGTCCTGGTTGTGGCGTCTTGTTGTATTAATATAATATTGATCATAAGGGGTCTCATCAACTTCTTTTGGTTTCGATTGTACCATTCATCAGTCATATATTTTATATTGAGACCGCAGCTTTTTTCACTGGAAAAATATAGTTGAAGATATATATTGTCAATTTAGTTGTTCTGTATGTATGGTAAATTGATTTGTCGTCATTTCAAAATTCCTTCTTTTTTCACCTCCACCTTCATTACATCATTTGAGTGTTAAATGTCCTGGTAAGACTTGGTTATAGCAGGAAGCAGAGATAAATTAGCATCAATATATGAAAACATCATCAATATGATTATTGTTTTCCTTCCATTTCTGCAAAGTGAGTAAGAGTTTCATTTAAGTTTTATATGGCTTTTTCTATTTGTTTTCTTTTGTGTGCTTTTGTTTTTTTATCCCAAAGCAGAGCAAAATTATTTGCTTGCGTTGAGAATGGATGATGGAAACATTGAAATGCATCTATATGGGGGAGTTGCAAACTCCAAAAGCGTTTTGAGGACGATTCGTGGGTTTTGATTAAGGAGAAGATATCAGTGTTTAGAGTTTCTGTTGTACGAAAATAGTGATAAGCCCAGTTAGAGGAAGAAGAGCTAGGTGGGTTGTGATGCCCCAAACTATGCCAGAGAATTTTCCTGCGGTGAGACCCAATTCATGAATAGGATTGAGATGATGGTGATGAATGGCAAACACGCTAATGTGGTTGTGGACATGGTACAAGGTGAAGATGATAAATTGAGAATGAATTGATGGATGCCATAGTTGTTGATATTTGGGACCCTGGAAAACCTAGAGTCCTAATAAAACCTACTGGCCGCTTACAAACTCTGGTCGAAAATGTAGAATATTTGTTTTCCACTAGTATTGGTCTTGACCCAGGCGGTTACTATTAGTCGGGGCAGAAACTATCAGGCTGATCCTGGTTGGGTCTGTGCTGGACACTAGCACCTGTAAGTTGTGGTTAGTGGCTACTTCAAATTCCTTAAAGTAGAAAATGATGGATGGAGTTTCACAAGATCTTTTCAAGTAATAATTGAAGGATAATTCAACATTTTGTGTGTTTCTGTGGGTTTATGTCCTTGTGACATTCCCTCCAAATTCACGCAAGTTACCCCTTCAGTTCGATTGCTGTTGTCATATTGTTCGGTGACAAGGGTGTGTGCATCAAATGCATCAAGTATGTTTCACTCTATTTAAGTCGTGATTATTATTATGTTATGCATTTCTCATACCATATGATTGCAATACTGCTTGGTTCAGCTGCACCTTATTTCTCTCTCTCTTGTTGAGATTATGTAAAACTGTTATCTTTGGTTGGGGATACACATGTAATTTGACTTTAAAAAATGATTTGCCTGCAATCTACTAAAATTATTATACTAGATGAGCCATATATATATATATATTCAATTCAATACTATGATGTATAAGAAACACCAACAGTAAAGTAAGGAAGCCAAAACTTCATCTGTCTATGCTTACAAAAATTTAACAACTCGGAGGAAAAAAGTGGAGTTACTGACACACAGCACATTAAAACGTAGCGAATGAAGACGTAAAAGAAATCAGAAAAATCTGAAAACTAGCTACAAGTACTCTTTCTAAGACATGTTCTTATTACTTGAGGAAGTACATGTAGGTGTGCTTTTCATGACCAGTACGAGAGGGGTTGCTAGCTAGTGGCTGGTGGTGGGCTGGAGTCCCCACCAGAGGCTGCTTGTGGCCCAAAACATGGGATTGCCTGGCTGTCAATTTCTCGGCTGCGTGGTCGGCCTTGGCCTGGTGCAACTCCATTTTCGCTTGAGCCTCCTATGCCTTTCCAAGCTGGTGAGCTATCTCTTTCTCTTCCTCAGTCCTCGCTGCTGCTTTCGCTACCTGCCACACGCAGTTTATATATCATATCATTTCTATATAGATATGTAAGATGCATGAATATTGAAGAGAAAATCTTCTCTTGAGCTTTGGCGTTGTAGACGTCAACGTGAGCCTTGCCAGAGCTGGCGGCGTTGCTCACTTTCTCCTTTATTGATTGCATCTCTGTCTCTTTTTCGATGATTCTATTTCTCTCAGTGCTACTGCTACTGCTACTTCTCCTTCTCAAACTCAACAAATTTCTAATGTGGATCGACGCTTGCTGTTGTACATATGTCCCATATTTATCAACTATCATCCTAACTTTATATTAAATTATTTTTTATAAATTATTAATTCGTATAGAAATAATAATTTACGAATAAAAATAGTAGTTCGTGAAAATAAATAATAGATTATTTTTGTGTATTATTCTCACCGACTATTATTTTTATAAAAATAATTGGTAAAAATAAGTATTTTAATTTTGCGTTGAAAAAAAAAATCTATTTTTTATCAGTTGAACAGTGTCAAACAATCCTAATCTCTGCCACGTGTCTTCCAAATTGCAACGTGTCTCTCATGTAGGATTCTAACCTTTATTTTCTGCCACGTTAAACTGCCTAAATATCAACATCTTTTGCCACTACACTCATAACATCTTTTGCCGCTACACATATGTCCAATGATAAATTATTTGTTTTTACAATTGTATAATAAAGTTCATAAAATCTTAAAATTTACAACTCTAATTTATCATACAATAAAGATCTTAAAATCTACTTAAAAAAAAATCTTAAAATCTAAACGAGCAATGTTTTTCTTGATTTTACGGATAATAAAAGTTTAAATGAGTAAAAATCATTTTTATTTTACTAATTTTTTTATAATATAATAATATTTCATTATAAAAAATAATAGATAATCAATATTATTATATTTTTTAATTTTTTATATATTACTTAAATTTAATTTTTTTTTATAAAATATCTAGTAAAAACAAAAACGTACGAAACAATATCCACTTAATTTGAATACATATTCTTTGAAAAAGAAAAAAAGAAATATAAACACATGTTAAAAATTATTGAATTTTTTAAACTTCCGACTATTATATAAAGTTTTTAAATATTTTTATTATATTTACACATTTAATCATAAATTAATTAATTAATACATTTTTTATTTGTATCCACACATGGGCGGTTTGGGTCATATATTTACCATATATGTGGAGAGTACTCTTCCTTTCTGTTTGGGTGATATACTTATTTGTTTTATAATGGGAATTTCAATAAAAACTCTATAAAAGGTGTGAAATTTGAAACCAATATCAGAATTATAAATTAAGATTTTTTGGAACTATTAATTTACACGTGAATTAACTCATTTTCTATGAAATAACAATTAATTCACATAAAAAAAAATAGTTACATCTAATGGTGTGTTTAGTTGAATACTTGAACTTTTAAAATGTTCTTATAGATAAAATTAAAAAGTTGAAAATAAAGTAAAAGGATATATTTTTTATTATTTTCAAAATAAAATTCTAAAATAAATTATTATTCTCATTTATATACTTGTTTTTAATTCATTTTCAAAGATAATATTAAACACTTCTATATTGTTTAGAGGTTTAGAAAATTACTTACAAGAAAAAGTTATTATTTAAAAAAATAATAATTTAAAACTGTATTTAATTTTGAAAATAAGAACAAATAGGGGTGGACATTTTTGGGCTCAGATTCAGTTGAGTTGAAATTTTCATAAGTTTTAATAATTTCATTACAAATAAAACTAGTGCAAACAAAGATTGAATAATTACAAATAAAATATTCAATCTATCATAAAAGCTTTATTTGATCCTCATCCAAAGCAAATATTTTTTGAATAAAAAACTTGGATTTTGTCTAAATGTTCAATCCAATCCAAATAGATTTATTCTAATTTTTAAGATTTAAGGTAACCTAATCTAATTCGATAAAAAATGATTGGGGTTGGATTAGATTTGTTAGATTGGGTTGGAGATGCCCACCCTTAAGAAAACACGTGAATAACAAATGGAAGCGCTATAGAAAAACCAAGGCCAATTATCCATTGCAGGAGCAGCTTGCGCCAAACAAATAAATGGAGCTTCTCCTTCCCTCCACTTCACTCTACGGGCTTCACCGCCCATTATCCTTCAAGTGCCGCGGCACCAGGGAGCGTCTAGGAGTGAGGGCTGCGTCCATTGGGAGTCATAAAGTGAGAGTTCACGACAGACAACGCGGCGTGGTTCACGAGTTCTGGGTGCCGGAGGTATGGGAAAATGATGATGATGACAATTGAGTGTTGTTGAGAGTGATTGAATTAAATTGAAATTGAATGATAAAATCAAAATCAAATGATGCAGGACCAGTATATATTGCACACTGCTGAATCTCAGAACATTTCACTCCCTTTCGCATGCAGGCACGGTATTGTTCTCTCTTTCTGCTACTTTGGTTTCTGATAATAGTGTAAACTTTGCTATTTGATTGGTTAAAATTGCTGTTGAGGTGGCAGGCTGTTGTACTAGCTGTGCTGTACGTATAAAATCTGGACAAATTAAACAGCCTGAAGCACTAGGGATATCCGCCGAACTCAAATCGAAGGCACGTATTTCCTGCATTTGCATTTATAAAACAAAATGTCCTTTTTTAATGCTAACTTATATACAAGAGGCTGACTTAGGAAAATTCTGTGTTGCATTATGATAATCAATTTGGCAGTAAATGTGTCATAAACATGGTTGCAAAGTGGAAGTTGGATCCAATTTATAAGCCAACTGAGATTCTTTCTTGTAGCTGAGACAATTTATGGACGAGATAAATAAATAAAAGGGCGCCTGATATGTAATCGAATACGATTCTGTTTTTTTTTTTACAACAAGGCATACTCAGATTTTAAGAGCAAGGTGATTGTTTAGGGACTTACTTTACATGCATTCCAAAGACTCAAACAAAATTGAAAAACAGTAAATTCTTTTTTTTTTTTTTTTAATTTCTTTAAATTGAATACGTTTTATTGAATTCTAGATCAGAAGTGTTTTTGGGTACCATGCCAAAAATACTTTAAAAAACCACAAGACTTACCAAAAAAACAAATGTAACATGAGATAATAGTCTTATGGAAGTAATAGTAGAAATGATCAAATGAACTGTATATACTTTTGTGGAAACGTATCATATATATGAAGATGAACATTGGAAAATTTTCTATATTGACCATTAAGTAGTTGGATGATAACAGAATTTATTAAAAATTTTATATGTAAAAGAGAAACAACCATATGACCATTGTTTCATTGGTTGAACCAATGACCTGCTGGTAATCCAAAATTCATTCAGGCTGATATACACAGGACAAGAACATGCTAACTATGGTTTTGAATCTTACAAGACGACTTCATTCTAAAGTTTTACATTAATATAGAGTATAACATAACTGTTTACCATACGTGTGGGAAAAATTACATACAAATTATTAGAAATTACTTTTCCGTTCTGTTCTGCTTCTGCACCATGGAAAAACTCTCATGTTTGATTTGATATGTAGAGTCATGTAATTGATATTACAATATTCTTTTTTTTTTTTTTAATTGAGAAAAATAAAGTATCATGTAAATGCAGGTAAATTTACTGTTAGCAAGTTTTTGTTTTCCTCTTATTGGAAAACAAATTTGGTTTACCTTGTCATCTTTAATGATCTTCTATCATTGTCACTGCCCAGGAACACTAGGGTAGTAAGCACCAGTGTAGCATTCTGGGGAATGTCAATCGCAAGGACGCTATGTCTTCAAATTGATGAGATTAATATGAAACTTTGACAAACTAGGAAGAACTGTGATCCCCTTAAAGTGATCCTCCTGCACCTAATGCTGTTGATTCTTCGCATTTAATCATTAACTTCTCACTTACAGAAGAATCTTGTTGGAGGAAAATGTTTTACTCATTGTTTGTTGTTTATCGTTGATTAATATATATCTTTCAGAAATCAAAAATAATAACGTTCATAAGATTTATGTGCTCTGTCACTTTGCTTGTGCTTTTATATTTTAGGGATATGCACTCTTCTCTTTTTGGCTTTTTCAACTGAGTTTACTTGTTGAAAATAAAAACAGCAGATCTGCCTGCACATGAAGTTATCACTTGGTATTGAATTTGATTTTTTTTTTTTAAAAAAAAGAGAGAAGTTGTATTATCCATGATTTGATTTGATTCTCAGAAAATCTATGACCTGACTATTTTTCACACTGTAGGGATATGCACTACTTTGTGTGGGTTTCCCATCCTCTGATCTTGAAGTAGAGACACAGGATGAAGATGAGGTAATGTGCAACATTTCAACCCTTCAATGGAAGGAAGCTTAACTGCTGTTTGAATTTTCTATAGAAATGGATCCAATATTTCATCATTTAAGTATAGTTGAAAGATAAGCCCCTACTGCCCGGGATGGAAATTGTGATGGTGTATTTGATGCATTTATCTGTGTATTTAAGTGACCCTTTCGGGCAAATTAAAAAGCGTCTGATTCATATGACATTATTCAGCTACTTGGATTTCCCTCTGTTGGGAACAGAGATTTGATATTTACTGAAATGGACAGGTATATTGGCTTCAGTTTGGAAGATATTTTGCTCGAGGACCAATTGTAAGTTGGATTCTGAAAAGTAACTAAATTATACAACAGTTTTAGCAAAATTGTAGAAGAAAGGACACCTCTTAACTTCTGAATCTGCTCAATGTCACAGGACAGGGATGATTATGCATTGGAGTTAGCCATGGGTGATGAATAATCAATGTAGAATGTAACAGATCTGAAAATCGATTGAGAAAAGCCTGCGGATTCTACTTTTTTACCCTCTGCTCTTTTGTTAATGGTCCATCTCGTAACTCTTCATTTCAGCCTCAGATGTATAATGTTATTAGTTGGTAAGCATTCCAAGTTACTTATGATCAGTTAGTTGTTTTCATGATCTGTAAGGTCACTGATTGTTATTAATCAAGCATGTGCATTCATCAATGATGTTATGAAAGGTTTTCATTTAAATGTATGCTTGCTTTTTGTTCATTTATTATTTTTATTCGGCTAAGCGTAGTGAGCCATTGTTGACCAACATTGTGTTTTTGGGGAGGGCATTACGTCGGTCAACAGCAAAGCGCATGAAAGATAACATACTTCCATAGTTTATGCGTTCTCTTCTTGAAATTATTTGGGTTTGGATGCGTTCCATCAAAAACCCTAGCATTGCAAGTATTTTCTGTTTCCTATCTTCTTGAAATTAAGGGGAAAGTGTGAGTTAAGATAGATGGGAAAAATCAAATTTACATGTTGGATGTTGTATGTATATCCTGATTTATATGATTTATTGTTTGTATAACAGTAGATTATTCTAGTTTTTAACTGTTAAATTCGAAAGTAGTATGTCTTATTCAGATCACGATGGCACAATGCAACCCAAAATATCATCAAGGATCATGTGGAAATAAGGTTATGTTGCAATCTCTGTCATTTGTGGCAATGTTTAAGAATCTACATGGGACCTTGATACTGACAAAGCTTTTAAATGAAACAATGCTATCAATTCTTCAGTTTTTATTTTTTATTTTATTTTTATTTTGGTCATCGCAACTTTTCAGAGAAATAAGGTCATGCCGCAATCTCTGTCATTTGTGGCAATATTTAAGAATCTACATGGGACCTTGATACTGATAAAGCTTTCAAATGAAACAATGCTATCAATTCTTGATTTTTTATTTTTTATTTTTATTTTGGCCATTGCAACTCTTCAGAACGATAATATTATCTTGACAGTCTAGCACATTTAAGAGACCATAGAAATTTGATTGCCTGGCTTCTTCGACTTTGTAAAAGTCTTTTATTCTCTATCTGTATAAGTTAAAGAGGACCACCTTGTGACGCTACTGTGGTCCATTTGAGCTATGAAAGGTTCACAATTTACCTTTTGTGTTTGTGAAAGCCTAACATCTAAAGAAAAAGTTAAAAACATTTGAGATGAAGACAGTCAGTGGTTCTAAATTTGGCATATATCAATTCATTCACATAATTGTCAGTATTTGAATACATAATACTTGCGTTACTTCTAAAAATTTTATTATACAGAATATCATTAAAGTGACTATTGATCAACTGTGAATAGTGAAATTCAACAATGGTAACAGCATATGCAACTTCAAGTCTCAAATCACAGTTCTCCTGAGGTGAAATGGAGTGTTTGTAAACCAAAAATGATACTTTCAGCAGATAGTACAAGTTGCTGCTCATGGAATGGTATCAATTTCTTCAGCATAGGAGAATATACCTCTTTGATATGATGTTTTGAAATGTAACAATTTGAAAATGACTTGGGGAATTAAGACTAGAAGAAACTTCAGTGTTTTAACACTAGACCTAAAACTGCAAAATTGTAGGAACTGTTAGATTTGGCAAAGACAATATGAATCACAACTCACTTAAAAAACCAAGGTGAAGCACAAAAAAACAAAAAGGATGATAAATACAACAAGAATCATCACATCCTAAGAAAGCTTTCACACACATTGATGTTATGTTGTCACTGGAACTGCCCAAAATACTATTTCATTAGTAAAAGTCATTTCTGTAGTTAAGAAAATTAAAGCACATAGACTTGTACAGTATCATGTTGTGATGACATTTCTGATGAGAGGGAGAAGTGTCTTATGCTCCAACGAAAGCACAGCAAGGGCTGGTTGAAAAGGACATTACGTGAAGTAGTAATTAGGATAAGTTTGCTGGCATGTGAACTCATGAAAAATACAACCCTTTGCTGCGACCAAGCACCAGCATCAATGAAAACATAGTTTAACCGTATCAATTAATAATTTGGTAATGAAAATCTTTGCCTTCATTTACCATATAGGTGAAGCACTCAAGACCACACATCATCAACTATACAATCACCAAGTTCTGAGAGAATTCTTACAACAAGATTCTTTCTGAAATATCTTCTGGTCCAACAACTAATTTCCCTATGTCAATCCAACAAATGACTTTTGAACACACTCGTTGTACTTGAGCCATTTGACAACACAAAAAGCGTAAGATATCTGAAAGCAATCAATTCCGTAACTTGATGCCATCAGTATTTAATACCACACATTTTCAAAGTGAAGAAAAATGAAGTTGATCTTATCCAAAGAGTTTCCAAACACATTCACATACAACCTCAAAGCTTTCTACTAGAATTTTTCTCATACATTCAACCAGCCCAAAACTACTTATTCATCAAAATGTCACGCAAGGGAAAAATAACTCTATACATGTGAGTAGAGGGAATTTCCTCTGCTTCCTGGAAGTTGCAATTTTTAAGGGATATTGTAATATGCAAAACTGAAGTTGTTGAGTTCATCATAACCAACTTGGCTATGTGTAGATTTAACCGTTGAACTTCTGTTCAGTACCACTTGTTGAGGCCTGCATCAACCATCCAGTAAAGACAATACCATCACAATTTGAAAAGTAACATTCGGTACCTAGTTTATCTGTTGCATGGCAAGTAATAGTCAGTACGGTTTGAGATGTAAGTTCTCCGATTTAAACGGGTACTGGCAATAAAATATATAAAGAATACATATCAATGAACTGTTTCCAGAACAATTTAAAATTGATACTCCATATATTTTTTGTGCCCTAAGAAAACATAATTTGGGCCCCATAAGCTTCTAGTAGCCAATGAATCTTGTATTATATAGTTTTTTATTTATTATTGCTTCAAGGAAACTGCAATGAGATTACCAACGAAAAAATCTTCTAATGCAATTTGATTCCCAACTATATGCATGGCAGTGAAGATATTCTACAAATCATCCATCGTTTACTAGCAGTAAGCATAAACTTGGTCTTGCATTGCCATCAAAATTTTAATCTGATCATCGGTATTGTTGTTACTTTTAGAAACTATTCTTCATGCTTTAGGAATCTTTTCTTTTAACAAGACACAAACTCAAATATTTTATTTATATAAAGTTAAGAAGAAACACCAGATGTACTGACCCCAACTGATGTCACAAAATTGCAAACGGCACATTTAACGGATCGTGCTCCATATTGGTACATCAATAGCATCCTGCAATTCCCACAGTTGACGTGCGCAACCTGGTTTGCTGTCATACAATGAAACTTTTATGCTTGCCCTAAACTAATATAAACCATACAAACTCACCCGATGAGGTTTCCAAACTTCACAATGCTCAACACAATCACTTTGAATTTTCATTTTCGAGGCAATATAAGGAAAATGAAAAGGAAACTAATATATAACTTATTGAGCTGTTTGTTTCCTTAATAATGTATACCTTCCAAGGCTAGATTTACAGTGTGGCAACAAGAACATTGTACACTTGTTGCTCCCCGGATGTACATAAGTAAGGTGTGGCAACCTCCACAGACCAACTGTGCCATTTCCGTGCCTGTAGATAAGTAATCCCATAGAAACAATTAACTGAGCCCTTATCTGGTTCTTTTGTTAATCTAACAAGTAATTAGACTTTGTAAAATATTTCAGGGCAAAAAAATAAAATAAAATCTAATAGATCAGAATGTACCTGGGGGTGGCACAGCTGTGACTGCATTGCAAACAGCACAGCACACGGAGGTTGCTCCAACTGGATAGAGTAAAAGATTTCGACATCCAGAACACACAAGCTGGCTCTGCGCACCTGCTAACCAACACATAATTTTTATAGACTACGATTATCAGCATTGTCGGAAGCATAGAAGCATAACAACTTCGTGTGCGTGCAATTTTAATGATTTTTAAAATCAACTAAATTTTGAAGCTAATAAATTTTTCCTTGTAAGCAACAGTATCAAAAAGTGAATGCAGCAACTGGATGCTAATTCTCAAATTGAGGTGCCTTTTTGTTTGCCTTTGCTCATCCTTAATTAGTTTAGTTCTGATTGCAACAACTGTTTCATCACCAAGTACTTTTAAGATCCCAATAATTTTCCCAAAATTCATTTTAAATCTTTTTTTCTTATCAATCAAACAGTTGCAAGATTTGGCACTGTATAAGGCTATATAGAGGAAGCAGAATGGGATACCATTGGCAGGAGGAGTGTATGAAGCAGGAGGTGTTGGATAAGGAGCAAGAGGAACTGGCATTGCAAAATCTCCAACAGGTTTTCTTTTTTCTTCCAAAGCTTCTAAAATCTTAGTCTCTCAAAATCAGGAAAAAGCAATACTTTCTCCCATTTTTACCATCCCTGTCATGCCAACAGCCATTGACAGCAGAACAAGTTAAAAGCCATTTTTTTGCATTTATAATTCACTATCAAAAGGAAGGGAATTGTAGATAGCAGAATAAAGTGAAAGAGAATTATATGACTAAAATAATTAAACAATAACCAATTCAGAAACTTTCTTGTTGTATTAAAACGGAGAGAAGCTTAAAGACATTATAAACAAGCAATGAAATCCAACAGAGCTTTGAAGTGGGCCAAACACATACCTTTGCAACTTGCAGATGAAGCAGAGAGAGAGAGAGAGAGAAACAGAAAGAAACAAGACACAGGTATAACATATTGGTTAGAAGTTTGGCTTGGCATTTGAATAATAATAATAATAAAAGTTGAAGTGAGGGAGTTTGTATTTTTTTTTTTCCTTAATTTAATTTGACATCAGTGTATAAGAGGTCTGTTAAAAGTTGTCCTCATCAGGTGTACGATCTAAATATTTATTTTTTATAATATAAAAAAACAAGACTTTAAATACTTATCTATAAAATATATGTAATGAAATTCAAATATTCATTATAAACATACAATAAGAGTTGTACACCATTTAAGAGAAAATGAGATAAGTAATATAGCAGATGTGTTATGTTTTTTTACCAAATTATCATTGAACATAGGTGTGTGTCAGTCCTGCAGTAATTGAATGCTCAAGCTACATACTTTCATAGTGGTAAATCGGGACAATATTATTCAAGCAGCTATGACATTTATTTCCATAATTGATAGACAACTATTGTAAAAAGAAAATTACTCGTTCAAAGTTTATAAGATGCAGTTAGTGAAACTTGAATTCATATTAATAAGGTAGATAAATAGATATACAACTACTTATATACGTAGTGAAGGAGAAGGGTCTTCTTTCTTCTTTTTCTTTTCCTTTCTTTTTTTTTTTTTTTTTTTTTTTGGTGTGGGAAGCTTTAAGGAGATGCTATCAAAGAGATATTTTATGTTAATATTATTTTTGTGTGTCCAATTTTAAGGTGCAATGTGACTTCGTTTTCTAACTTTGATATTAGTTTTAGCTCATAGATAGATAAAGGGATGTGGTTGTTAACTTCATATAGCTCATAGATAGATAAATGGATGTGGTTGTTAACTTCATATCTGTTGGTGGGATATCAAGATCAAGCTTTGTCAGTGACTTCTGGGTCCCATGCTATTCTATACTTTTCTCTCTCTCTGTCTCTCTCTGCATGCAAGTGACTGTTGTATTCAACCACACGCTCCTTTCATGTAGGTAATAGAGGGTTGAGAGAAATCCACGACAACCCAGGTGTGGAATCAGGACCGTTTGGTCAATAGATTGGAAAAACCAGAAACTTTAAGCAAGAGTGTCGCGTGAATTGTGATCAGTAGTGGTCCTCTTTCGATTGCAAAAATATGAACTCTTTGAAGTGTCAAAAGTGCTGTGTCTTTTTTTTTTTTTTTTAGTTTTGAGAATGTGTTGTGTTGTGTTTGATGAAATGATCAGTTATGTTTTTACAATTCTGATTATTACATGTTGCATGTAATGAATACATTTTCGTCAAAACATTGTTAGGTATTCTTTTAATGCTTCTGTAACTCCATTTCATGCTAAATCCTAAAAGCCTACGAGTTTTCGAGGAAAATTCTTTAACCAAGAAAAGAAAATTATACCCAATTTTGTAAGCCCAGAAAACGACTGCCCTTTTGTTTTTAATTCGAAAAACTTACACAGTTTTTTTTTTTTGGAAGAAAAACTTACATTGGTTTGACTCATATATATATATTTTTTTTTAAAAAAAAAAACAATTTAATTTTGGAACTCTATGAAGTATAAAATCGGATGCTAATGAAATTTTTGATAAACGACAAAAACCCTTCTGTACATTTATTTTTTTAAGTACTATTTTTAGAGCATATTTCATTGTAGTTCCTATATTTTAAAAAATAATCAATTTCTAAAATACATCTATATAGGCTCTACCATTAGTCCACCATTGGTAAAATCTACCGTTGACCATGGTTGATAAGGGTAACTTGGACATTACAAAGTGCATTTTATCATATTGACACCTTTATGGTTAAGATTTATTTAAAAATAAATAATAAACAATTAAAAAAATAATAAAGAATTAAAAAAATCACATAAACATAACAAAAATTTTATTTTATTTTTTGAAAAAAATGTCTCATGAGATCTGAAATTTCCATTTGTGTAAGGTTGTTTCATTCAAGATGGGGCAATCACTTTATCTCAGATGGATAGAGACATGATGAAGATTGGTAGATGTAACGGAGGGAGATACGATGGAGATGGGAAGACGTGAACAGAGGAGATGCGATAGAGATGAAGACTAGGTTAGTGTTGATGTAGCGATTTGTATTGATGGAGGTTGGGCTAATTGGATTTAACAAGCTAGGTTTTACGGTCAAAAAGGAAGGTGAAAGAGAATGAAGGAGATGAAGAGATAGATGAAATAAGGTGAAGAATGTTCGAAGATCTGGGTTCGAATGAACCAATTTAAAGATATTGGTTCGATCGAGAGATCAGAGTTTGATTAAACCTAGATATTAAATAGTTGGGTTCAATTGAACCCATATTTGAAGATAATCAAACCCAAATAAATGAAGATCTGGGTTTGTTCATCAAACAGTGGAACTCCATCTGGTGGAGATCCAATCTATATCTCCAATAGATAGAGTTTATATATTTTTTCGATTATTTTTTTTGGGAACTGGATTTAAATTTTTTTTTTTAAAGTAAATGAAGGTTTTTAATAATATATATGAATATTTTAATTTATAAAATAATAATGTGTCAATCAATCATTGGTGCAAAATTATATAATTTTTTATTTTAAATTTTGTTTGACACATGTTGGATTCACAATGGTTGATAACTTAAGACAAAATGATAATTTTAGGATTAATTGATAGCAAGGAAAAAAAAAAACACAAAATGTGGGTAATTTTTATTGAATTTAATCCCTCATTTCCCACCATAAAAAAATAAATAAATAAAAAAGAAAGAAATTTAAAAAAATAACAAGCGAAAAATGGACTTTTCATAAGGTTGACCGTTAAAATTTTTATCAAAGGGACTAAATTGATCAATTTATGAAAATTTAGAAATGATTGGATCAACTAAAAATACATAGTTAAAAATTTGATATTTTTAAAAAAATGTAAAGATTAAACTAAAATTTACACTTATTTTTATTAAACCTCATAGATTCTTCTATTTGGATTTTTTTATTAAAAAAAAAAAAAATAGAGGTATGAAAAAAGAAAAGGTGCATTCCATGTAATTCCTTGTGCAATAATTGAGATTTAATAGAGAAAATATTAGGAGGTCAGTTGTCAATGCCTTACCATAAGATCAGGAGAATAATGAGGTCCTCCACAAATAACATCATATTTTCAATTTCAAGCACATCTAATCTAACCATCTATTGTAGTACATAATTAGCAAAACAAACCTATATTGATATTGTTCTGTGTGTTCTAATTTTGGCTCCAAGACAATTTGATATAAGATTAAAAAGAAAAAAGATGACTAATCAATTCAACATCTTCAAACATTTGCTGGGACCTCGGTTGTTCCATTTGATTCATTAATAAGCTTTTTATTAGGAATTGTTTTTTTTTTTTTTTTTTTTTATCTAGAAAACTGAATAGTGTTGCTGAAGACTAAAGAATGAATAGTTATTGAAACCTGAAATATGAATAATATATTTATTTGTTTGTTTTTTTTTTCCCCTTACCTTTGAATATATTATAAACTTATTTGTTTTTTAAAGTTAAAATTTTCCGAAAACTAATAATTTGACATTTATACCCTTTTAACAATTTGTTGTTATATAATTTTAATTAATTTAATACAAACATCTAAAAATAAGTAATTTAATAAATTCTAAAACATTTTTTATGTACATATTAATAATATTTTATTCATAATTAAAATATGATTAAAAAATATTGTAGTATTAACCATATTTATATAATAAAATGTATTAATATATTTAAGAAAACAACTAAAAAATAAATGTTTAAATTGTAAATTAAAATATATTAGTTTAATTTCAAGATAATTTGAGATAAGATGTATTTAGACTTTTCTTTTCAAATATATTTTTTGTAAGCATCAAGGAAAAAAAAAATAGAATATTTAAGTAATATAAAATTAGAATAAATTTGAAATTATGTTGTTTTGAGGAGGATAAATTTGGAATAAATACTCTTAAATGTCATTAAGAGGATTTACAATTAAGTGAAGATTAAAAATTCTTATTTAATTTTTTCAGTTATTTTTCAACTAGTTTTAAGTGGTTTGAACCACTTAAAAAAATAAATGAAAACAACTTAATAGATTCAATTCAATACTATTAAGTCTTAAGTAGAAAAAATAAACTGATCCCTTAGTCTACCTAATGCATTATCATTCAAAACCTAATCATGATGTATGTACTTGCACGTAATCGAATAATTTAGAATCGGATTGATCTAGGAATCAGATTAATGTATCAGAATCATAATAAGTTAGTTTATTTCAATTGTAAAAATCATAATCAGAACCAACAATATTCCTTTTAACTCGTTTATTTAATTTGGAATCAAAATTGATTGTCTATAAGTTACAAAAATGTCTATAATTAAAAGTATGTAGCCCTTTAACATTTTTGAAGGAAAATTATTATTATTTTTTAATTCAGAAATATGTATTTTTATTATAATAATATTATGCATATTAAACTATTTTTTAATAATAATTTAATATTATCTACTGCATCATGAATAAATATAAAATAGGTTTGTCTCACAATTCTTTTATTTTCAATTTTATTTATTTATTTTTTTCAAACAGGGTTATAAAAGACTTTTTGAGTAATGTCAGGGAGTGAGTCAGAGAGGCATGGGCAGCGAGGTTTGAAGCTGAGAAAGAAGAGTACAAAGAAAGATAAGCATTGGCATTTTTGCGATGATGCAAGGGACCACTTCCCTCTGCATCATTCTACGCCTAACTTGATCCCAAATGGATATTCCCGCCTTTCTTCTATAAAACTCCGTCTATTATTTCATCTCTACACTCCTCCATCTCACCTTCGTTTCAACTTCCATTCAATCCTCGCGCAGTCAAATCAAAATGCTGCTGTTTGTTCATACTATAATAATATTTCTCCTTTTTTTTTTTTCATTTTTCTGTCAAATTTTGGAAATGCAGGACAAGTTTAATACATTATATCAAACGTGTGAAATAGAATAATAAAGAACCAAACAAGACCATCTTCAGCTGCACTCAATTATTTAATATAGAGACATTGTACAACAGCATGGTATTATTATTATTATCATTATTATGCAAATGACATTATAAATGGTTGCATCAAAACCATGTAATTTCGCTTTTGTAAATGGCATCTAAAGAGTGCCCACCACCGCACCATCACTGTTTCAGGGGCCCTTCACAGTTCACACCGACATTCATCTTTATGCTTGGACTCCTATAACAAATGGAGAAAACAAACTACAAAGCTTCTTTTCAATTATTCAAACCAACATTTCTGCATTTTTGTGGGATCCAAGCATTAGCATTGCTTTCCAGGGGGGTGTTACCCTTCATCATACTTCTACTCAATTATTATCAATTATGGACTTCTGGTATTTGGATTGTCATTTGTCATGTACTCATCTCAAAATACTACTTGTCTCTCTCCTTTTTTTTTTTTTTTAATGATATTGAATAGATTGAAGATATATTGGAATTTACCGATATGAATAAAATATCTACTTTTGAAAAACATTTAGTTCTATAATTAGAAAAGAAAACACTTTTCATGTACTTCTGATAGAATATGGATAGTTACAGTTTTTAATGGCTTTTGAACCCAGATCAAGGGTGACCTGCTCAAGTTGCACTTGTACATCTTCACACAATACACCTTCAAGTCGCCATTATTGCACTTGGTATGGTAAACAAAGAATGTAAACTGTATATGGCATATTTGCATAATTGCATTCTTGTTCTCTTTTGCTTTTTAGCTAATGTCCATCCTTGCCACATCACACTATGCTACCAACCTGAATCATGCATGGTTGGAGAATCGAGGAAACAATTTTCTCATGTTTATCATGCTCAATATCAAATTTTTACAACCAGCTTTACAATTTAACCAAATTAATAAACAAGATTTTTCATATTTCAACTGCATTTAAATTTTGAAGCGACGGAAAACAAACCCAGTTCTGGTTTTTGTATAAAACCAAAACTACACTAACCTGATATAATTTAGTTATTTATTTATTTTATCAACATCATCTCTACAGATTTAGAAAAAAAAAAAAAATCCCATAGACTTGGTTAGGAGAAGTCTCTTAATAATTTTAGAAGTAGTTCTAGCAAATGTAAAACATCATATTATATATGAACATTTTGCTAAGAGAGACTAATGACATGCAATTCTGTGCTAAAACCATTTGCCAGGCGAATAAAGACAAAGCAAGGATCTTAGCATCTTCCTTAAACCACACTTCTTAAGATTTAGGATAAGCCATAATCCCATGTCATTTGTTGACAACCATTGAGCAGGAGCCAACAAATCAAAGAACATCTAGATGAAAACTAGATAAGGTCAGCATTCTGAGGCCGAAAATATAGACCCAACAATGAAATATTTCAACTCACACTATTTTATCAATTATAGTCCATCAGAAAATTTGTTCAGTGCTATCTTAAAGTGGGAAGAACCCTGTAAAATAGAGATAGAAACATACCAACGTACAAGGACCCTAAAAAGTCTTTCTGGCAACCAATAGAAATTCAAACAATCTATTTATCTAAATTTATAGCCCCAATACATCAGATGCTGACATTTCAATCTATGTGTTATTGCCCTATAGATAGCGCACCACTCTATATTTTTGGCAATTCGACGAGGTCCACAATTCAAAGGATTCTCTGCTGCAAGGGAAAAATAGAGTAGAAGACTATCTGTATGGATGATATTGAATACTTTAGCAAAGATATAAGCACAATCAAAAGCATCTTCAGTCACAACTTCAGACGTAAAATCAGGGTCCTTTCAGACGCTGACATTTCTTGAATCACCTGGACTATCATACAGGAGCCTATAAGCAATAAACTTTCTAGCCATGCATCTGACATTTATTTACGAATTCAGTGGTCCTTCGATACCAATTTCTTCTCTATATAGAGACCCATCTCTTTAATTCTCACCAACATATTCTCTAAAATATGAACTCCTATTTTTCGAAGCTCGAACTAAATCATTTGAAAAAACAAAAAAAATGTCAATATTGACACCTGCACAAAGAATTTTCATGATCACATAGATTATATAGAGCATTTGCAGCCAACCCAAAAAAAAAAAAAAAATAGGACAAAAGAACAGTTAAAGAACAGAAATTTAAAATTCACAATTTATTATGTTCTCTATGACTGCAGACATGTGAAATGAGCTCCTCCACTAAAATTACAATGACCAGACTATCTGACTGTTATTTAAAGACGTTGCAAGAAATGGAATTTCCATTGCCATCTTTCTGGTACTCTAGTGAATTGCCCATAATGAGGCTAGGCCTCCCATACATTTAAACTTGAACTTTATGAAGGGGCACAATTTTTACATTGTTGATTTCAGATTTTATGTGCAGATAGAAGTAAATTATAGCTTGCTGACTAATATGGTGTGATTATTTACTCTTCATCATGTTCAGTATCATCACTTCCATAGACAACAGAAAAATAGTAGCCAACTGTTCTAAGAGAGAGGCCAGGGAACCTGTGAGAACTGCCTGGTCGAAGATCAATCTTAACAAAAGGCCACTGCATGGTTTGTGCAGCTTTACACTCTTCCCATCCATCTCCAATCACACAAAACCGGAAATTTGGATTGGCAAAACGCTCCTTAATCCACTGAAAACATTGGAATTTCCCCACTTCCCATGAGCTGTAAACTGACAAACAAATTACTGGTTAGCACCTCCTATTCTAACAACATTTTTTTCTTGCTTTTTGAAAAAAACATAACCATATTAACAGTCACCCAAAGGAGGTTTATCCTAGTACATAGGATGTGTAAAGAATTTAATCTTGAAACCCCTCTTACTTCAACTGACACAGAAGTCACATTCCATTTTTTACGTCATTATAATGATATTGAAACAGCAAATTGTAAGGTATATTGCTGCATTGGGAGTATACTTGATTGTCAATATCTAAAAGCATGTAAAAACATCAAATAGGCAGTTTTCCAGCTTGTTATACTTTCATGACACATACATGCATTAATCTCACAATCAGATATCCTAAAAGCACTTCACATTTTCCATCTTGGCTGACAATGTCTTCATTAATGGTGTAGTTCAAACCACGATTAAAATTTTATTAGGCGATTTGAAAATTGAACTCTTTGACAAGTAAAATGCTTTGAATTAATGGATTAAAATTTTATTATGCGACTGAGAAAAAATAAAAGAATGAATTTAAAGTTTTAAGGTTTATTTCTTAAAGATAGGGTTTCTCTAGTCAAAATAAATAAATAAATACCTAAAATTCAAGATTTTGATTTACCTTTCAAAGAATTTTATCTATTTATTTTAAAATTATATATTTATCTTTAATAAATAATTGTGTTAAATGGGTTAACAGGTTGGGAGGGATTCAATCCAAACACGACTCATTAACTTAACATGTTTAATGCGTTGACCCATTAGCGATCCAAACCCAATAAGGTCTAATCCAAAACTGCTAACATCGTATCATGTTACTGAGTTGTGTTGACAATTGCCACCCCTACACGGAACATGATGTATACCTATTGTCTTGCTTGGTAGTGCACAATAGAGAAGAGCAACAAAATAACATTAAGAAATAAGTTCATTCAATGTCAACAGAACATTTGTATTTATTGTTCTAAATAATGGACATGGCTTGTTTAATTTAGCAGTCAAATACCATTATTTGGTGCAAATTGCATTTATCCATTCTCAATACAACATATGTAGTGTTGTTTAATCAATAGACTAAGCTTGCTTAAATCAGCAGTCAAAATAGCATTATTTGGCACCAACTTGCTGTATGAACTAATAGCATGCTGCCATCAGTAGACAACAGTAAATAAGGCCACTCAAAGTAGACACTAATCATGATAACGCTAACACCTAATACCAAATCACAAGAAAGCATAAATTTAAAATGCTCAAAAAGTAATCTATTGCTAGTATCAAAAGAAAGAAGATGTATGACTAACCATTTTCATGTGATATCCAATTGTCGAGTCTAAAAAGTAAGCATTTTACGAGGCTAGGTATCAATGCTCCAGAAGTCACCAAAACATTTATGTGCTTGAACTTGGCATCAGTAGAATCCATAATTCCATCAATAGAAGCAAGAGAAGAAGTTGAGTCTTCCTTCCCACTTGAACATTGCTCCAAGAAGGCCCGTGCTACAAATTGGAAAGAAAGATCAAAGATGTATACTATGAGCAAACGATTTTTTAAAATATACATTATCTATTGATATGATTATCAGCTAGTTTTGATGGGTTCATATTTAAAAACACAATAAGAAAGAGGTAATATCACACCTAGGGGCACAACAGAAAAAGCAACAAAGTAATGTAGCAATACACTAAAATGAAAATACAAAAGGTTTCGAAGACTAAGCAAAACAAAAGCAGGATTTTAATTATAATTCTACTGATTCTGTCTAAAATTATCATCCATAATGAAATATATCTGAAGCATAACTAAGATCAAAATGCCAGTCCATCTTAAAATTCTAATCCATGAGGAAATTTCAATACTCTCATGATTTGATATATGATGTTCTGTATTATTAAGAATCAAGAAACCCAGCTGCCTTTATACATGTCTGATCCAGAATTTTTTTTTTTTTTTAAAATTTTTTTATAGGAAACAAAGACTTCATAATAATAAAGAAAGAAGTTACAAATGTAAACCAAAAGTCCACCAACAACACAAACAAAAACAAAAACTAAAAACAAGAATGGAACAATCAGTTAGATCAAGGATATTCAAGCTCATTTGTATTAGTAATGATTTTATGCATCTATTTTACTATCCATCAGTGAACAGTTGTGTTCAGTCTTTTTCTTATTTTATTTTATTATGTCTTATCCCACAACTTCATCTAAATGGAAGTTGAGAATGCTGATTCATTAAAACACATAAGTAACAGGCGGTTATCAATCTGCCAGTTATAACACTAGAACCACTAAACGACATGATCGAACTGGTCAACTGCTGCACCATTATTTAGAAAAAAAAAATACCAGAGGAGAGCCATCTATCTGTAAATACATCAGTCATATTATACAATTCATCCCAGGAACTCAACATCTCTTGATCAAAAATGTTCTTCAAACCCTGAAACAATAACAGTCGATTATTTCACTGCACCATACACCAATACAATAACAACTAAAACAGTTTTGAGAAAGTAAGTAGCTTTGTAAGAAACAAGAGCTATACTAATTAATCAAGACTTAAAGAGTAATTAGCGAGACAGGGTAAACTTTATTGAGGCAATTACTACTCATTAATTCCCACATTCAGATAGGGGTTCCAACTAGAGACCAAACCAGACTAGTCCAAAGTACAGAAATACGGACTTTTGGATGATTGGATTGTGCACCGGTCTGGTTTGAAACAAATAATTAATCGGATTGGAATCCCAGTCTTTTAGAGGGTCCACTATGAGATCACCCTTATATCTGGTTCAATCAAATTGGACTGGATGTGGTCCAAACCTTTGCGGAGCAGACCAGATTCAACCAGCTCAACTGACAGTTATTTTCAAGAAACTGAAGTTTAAAGAAAATCAAAATTACAAACATCATGCACCTAACTTCAACATTTCAATATGATTATGCGAACTTCCGAAACAGTTGCATATTGGAGAGAGGATTTATCAAACTGAAGCTTAAGCTTAGAACACAAAACAGAATAACCATCAAAAGGAGTTTGAGCCTGGCTACTGCTAACTCACGGATCTATTGTGCCTACATAGGCAGCAAATAAAATAACTATACTCCTGTTCATAATGCAGAAGCAATAAGTAGACAAGTGGAAGGTATTGATTTATATAAATGTGTACGCAAATGTCAATGTGGACTACTCTTCTTTTCCATGGTAAACAAAAGCTTATAATTTGAAAATTCAAATAAAACATGAGGTAACGTACAGAACTTGTCCGGTTGCATAACCATGCGAATTAACAAATAATTATATCACTTTTATTTTTTACACCTAACAGCCAGTGACATTTTATTCATCCAAGTATCAAAATGCAATACATTATCAGAAAACTGAGAAGTCCTACAAGTCTTACAAAAAAGAAAAATATGAGTGTGAACCAAACATATTCATTTTAAATATTATAACACTTAATATATGATCATGAAATGACATGTTAGATATGTAAATGTAAATAGAAATCTCATTTGACACAGAAGTCAGAACAATTATCAATACCTTTTTGTATTTATTAGCAATGGCTCTGTGCCTGTAAGCTAGTTTTTTATTGTTGAGATCATCATATGGTTGACTAAACTCATCTTTGTTGAAATCATAATCAGAAAGCTCCCTTCCATCATCATATTGGTTCAAGGCATCAAGAAAAGGCTTATTGTAGTTCTCAATCTGCAGTCATTGATCAAAATTAACAGATTGACTTTAAAGAAATGATGAAGGCAATGTGCAAATCTTAAGGAAGTATTAAAACAAAAATGCGGACTTACTTGCTCATAAAAGAAAGATTCATCACAGATTTTAAGAATGTGGTTCTCCCACATCCTTCCAAGTTCTACACCTTTCTGTGCATCCTTTAAACCACTGAAAGCCTCTGCATATGTCCCATTCAACAAAGACTTAAGCAGTATGAGGGTCTCGTCCATGTCCCAAATATAAACATTAGTTATCCTATCCATGGCTCCTTTGGAAAAATCTTGTGTCTTCTGATCTGGCACTACCAAACAGTCTTCCACAATTTTGTCGAAATCTGGTGAATGATAAAATTTAGAAAATGATAGCAGAACAGAATACAATTGATTTTGAAAGTTGGAAAATTTGGATAGGCAAATGTTTAAATTCTTAATAAATCAAGAGCAAACAGTTTTTCCAGCCTTCAATAATTAATTTCCAACAAAAATCGCTATCCTTCTCATAGCCCTAATATTAGCCTTTTTATTAGCTTTGTCATACCACACACATAAAATGAACCTTAACCTGATATCTAATCATGGTGAACCTAAATCAACATGAACTAGTCAAAGAAATTTTATAGCTGGGCCAAATCCTTAAATAAATTTACACTGAAATTATAACACAAATTAGCAACAATAAATATAATTTACATGAAATCTAGTTAAATTGCAGATTTCCCTTTTTCTCTTCTTTTTGTTCCTAAAAGGATCTCATCCTTTATCTTTGCTTGGGTAAAAAGATAATCCAATGCAATGCTAGTAACAGGTTGCATAACATTATTAAGGCAGCTCGAAAAAATGATTCATCTAGGAACAGTGAAACAAGAAAACTAGCATGGACAATTCAAGGCATACTGATTCGGACAACCAAAGAATATGTCCAATAAAACCCTACCCTCAGCTGCTAATCCTTCCCAACCAGGTAAAACAGACATTTCAGGTCAGTAAAACATGTACCTAGCACATCGATTACTACTATGTGACCTTACACGATCTCTACTACCAACAAAGTCTTGATAACATCCATCTGCAAGAGAAACGGTTATAGTTCCATCACTTGAGGTGTCAACTCATGAGAATAACTACAACATCAGAGTAATTTTCACACATAACAGCGAAACTGATCTGAACAAAGCAGACTTGCATAAGAATATCTGAAAACGTCAATACTGAAACATCAAGCTTATTACACCACCACAAATAATGATCGAAAAATTAGACCAAACCCTCTCCTATTGTACTAACAATAACACGTCACCATGCGCCACGTCATGACTCATGAGAAGCATCTAAAGGTTTACATAATGCTAAAACACAGAAAGTAGCTGAATTCATGCTCTCTCACAAGACCTCTACATATTCAGGCATCTTTTCGGCTAAATTCGAATAAAAACCTCACCCGATTGGTCAAACTAGCAATTAACGATAGAGTCCCGGCATTTATCATGACTAACCCTAAATTTAAGTGTAAATCAGAAGAAAGAACAAAAATAAATGAGTGAAATAATGTGGTTTCAAGTTTCAACTAAAAAAAGAGCAGAAATAAAGAAACTTCAAAAAATGATATCGGCAATAGTTAAGAGGTACACCTCACCTAAACAAACATGAAAGCACTGAGACGAGAGAGACACCGGAATTGGTACAAACTGACTTCGGCAAGCAAAGACAAATCTATTGCTTTTCGGACTTTCGGTGGTGATTGTATATAAGGTTACCCTGGACGTTAAAGTCTCGTTTCTCATATATCCTTGGAGTGTATATGGGATTGCAGAAAAAATAAATTATGTATTATATAATTTTAGTAAAGTAAAATAAAAAATATATCTAAATTATTTTTTTTGAAAAGTAAATCTATTTAAAATTAATATTTAACATCTTTTATTGAAGAGAAAATTGTAAAAATAACTTTTTTTAGGATAAAGTTGAGAAGTAATCCTTTTTTTAGATTTCTTATTTTTATCAGATGTATTTTTGTCAAAAACAGTTTCTTTTGAAATATTTTAAAAAAAAATATTAGTATTAGACTTAGACCTAAAAAATAGTTATTTATTAAAAAAAAACCTTTATTGAAATATATAATTATTTATTATTTTAATAGAATATATGAAAAAAAAAATTAGAGTATAGATAGGTTAATTACTTTTTCTTAGAAAAAAAAAAATTAGAGTGATGCTATTGCTAATCACCATCCAATCTTTTACACTCCATTTTTTTACGACAATTTTAACCTTAAATTAAATTAAAATTAGTGTATATATATTACTTAACATGATTCTTTTTCCCTTCTGTAATCACAAACCCTTAAACAATTATTTTTTTTCTATAATATTTTGTAGATTTCTTTTATTTCAAAACAATAGAAAACAATAAGCAATAGAGGCAAATATTTTAAATTTCTTTGATTTTATTATGTCTAGAAATAACATTTGGGTCTCCAAACCAATAAGGCCCAAGAGACCAAGAGTAGGGAAAAAATAATATAAAGCTCATAAGCCCGTAATACATTAGCATGTGTCACGTCATCAAAAACATTTAAAGGTTTAATTCCGCTAAGGCAATAAGAATAGCTCACGCTAAGTAGCTCGCGTAAGGAACACCTCGAGGTTGCAGTAACATAGTAGCTTGCAAACATACCAACTAACAATTTTTGTAAACAGTGTAGAATTCCAGAAACAGAAAATTTCCTACAACCCAAAAAAAAAAATCACTTCAAAAAGAAAGTTATCAAAATAATACTTTGATTCAAATATGGATGTACTAACTACAGTTTTATATGAATTAGAAAAGAGAACTTCGTCTTTTCTATATTCTAATGATCAAATCATATATAAACAGAAAACTCTAATAATATATAAAGAGGTCATTTGTGAATATTATGATTACTCATATTCACCTAACAACCATAAAACTTTAGAAGAAACTATGGTAAAACACAATCTTCTCCTCTAGAAATAACATAACCGTGGATGTAGACATCATTCAAAAAGGAGAATTACGTTAAAAATTCTTTCGTCTCTTATTTATTTTTCTTGTATCATTATCATTGTTTTCACTCTCCATACTTGCATTCATTTATTCATAATTTGCATTTAATTCACATAGATTTAGCTGTTAACCGATTTTTGACGTCAACATTTTGGCGTTAGAACGAGGGCCTTAGAAAATCTCTGATTCTATCGAATTTTACATCGAACTTACATTCTCTTCGTCTATTTTCCAATAATCAATTGCTAAAACTTCTCATACCTAACAAGGTGCTCCCCATAAGAGTGTCAAGATTGGGTGGTTTTCCTAGCATGGAAGAATAAGTAGATTCATTGTAACACACATTAGATGTTGGAAACCAATGACAAGCAAATCATGGCCATAACCAAACCTGGACCCGACTGCAGGCCAGAAGTAAGGGGGCTCTGCAATATTTACCTTTGGTAAATGTAGCAATCGGGCTAGTAGGCATTCTGAATCTTAAAGTTGTAGCAAAAGGTAAGGCAAAGTAGAAGACACACTAAGAGCATTGACCTAGACCATACAAGAGTTCATCTAGAAGCAGTACGAAAATCCTCCATAAGGCGAGAACTCATTCCAAGATGAAGGACAGTAAGCAGACTAGTATCTCCCTCAGCAAATAGAATGGGATGAGAATTGCAACTAGAATGCGTCATAGAGGCCTAACAGAACCATATCCCTAAGCCATAGCTTTATTAGCAACGACTGGGAATATCACAGGAATGTTAGAGTTGTGGAAGGATTGCAAACTGCTAACGATAATTCGCACAACCACTAAGGGTTGCTTAGGAGAATCGAACTGCCTAGAATGACAAGAGAATGAGAACTAAGATCGTCACCGTAAAAGAAACCCACTAAGTGGTGAGATTATTAATGAGCCGTTGTTGGATCTCTTCAAAATGCCCACTATTAATCCATATCAGGGAGATAGTGATCCATGTGACCATTTAGATATTTTTAATATACAGATGGATTTACTAAACACGAACGATAATGTGAGATGCAACTGTTCCTAACCACTCTAGAAGAAACCCCACAAAAGTGGTTAAGGAAACTCCCAGTCGAAAGTATTACAAGCTAAGAGTAGTGCCAAGAATTATTCTTACAACATTTTCAAGCCTCAAGGAGGCAACATGTGTTGTCATGCCATATGTCAACACTCTTTCAAAAGATGCTTTGATTCGAATGTGGATGTATTAGTTACAGTTTTATGTAACATAGAAAGGAAAATCTCAATATTTCCTATATTTTAATGATCAAACCATACACAAATAGGGAATTCTAGCACTATATAAAATTTGCGTTTAAACCAAAACACACCAAACACACTACAAGTTGATTGTTCACCTTTAGCAAAGGCTCCGCTAAAAATTAGTCTTTCCTCTCCATAAATAACATAATTGTGGATGTAAACATTATTTAAAATGGTCGAACCATGTTAAAAACTCTCTCCTTTCCTTACTTTCGTTCTTTCATCTTATTATTTTATTTACTCATCATTATTGTGGCTCATTCAATCATTATTCGCATTGATTCGAGTGTTAACCGATTTTTGACCCCACATTCTAAATTTTCGCTAATATACCTTTGTGTTGGTCTTGGAGATAAACTATTTGATTGACAATAGGATTCCAAACCATATCACCAATGTGAAGGGAAAGTATTAAACTCCTTCATTGAGAATGCCTATGCTAAACTACTTTGTTTGAGAATACTATAGTGACAAAAAAGTTAATTTGAAAGTTTGGTATTATTTCCAAAGATTATGTTAATTTTACTGTTATATGAAAAAGAGTAACAAGTACTGTAGAGATATATTAGGTAGGTTGCCACTTGCCAATAAGAAGAGCCTTTGTCATTTGGGAGGAATTTCATGTACCATTAAAGTTAGACATTCCAACATTTGTATCCAATTCATAATATGTCAATTGGTGAATTTATTTATTTATCTTGAAAAATATATGTATTTATCAATTGATATATTATAAATTGATGTTAAAATTGAAATATAAAATGAGATGTATGGCATTATTCTTAGTGTAAGTAAATGGTGGAATTGGGCCCAATTTGACCACATCATTGATTTCCTCGTCGCACTCTAAATTAGAAGCATAGTAGTTTAGTTAATCCAATTTTTTTTAATCAAATTACAGTAAAGTCGATGTTACTTTTGCTTTTTTAGTTGGAGTAGCATGAAAGTGACTAAAATCTAATTACATTTGAATCGTCTTTATTTTATAAATTAAACTAAAAGTATATTGTATCATTTACTTCGCAGTGACAATTTCAATAATTTCAAAACAATTATTGCATTTACTAATCTCCTAAATAATAACAATCATCAATAATTAGAGGATGATCCTCCTTCACCGTCCAAAACGGTATTATCCTAAATTCCACAAACGATACACACATATTAAATAGGAGAGTTAAAAATTTTGACCGCTAGGAGAAAACTTCTTATCTAAGTTCCTAAGGAGTTAGAGATTGGGAAATCAAATGGGACACAACTATTTATGTAAATTTTAAAATACACATTTAATTGGATTTGAAGAGAAAGTGAGATGTCCAATCATTTTTATTAAGAGGTGGCATACAAACTATGCGTGGTTACAAAAATTTTAATTCCAAAAAATTTAATTTTTTTTTTTTTTTGGAGATATCATTTGAACATAGGTTATTGTCGGGTTGAATAGAAGTTATCAACCACAAAACTACATTGGTTTCTGGTTAAAACTTTCGTAATTAATTATTAAAAATCTTGTTGTAAAATATAAGACTCCAATCTAATACAACCCATTAAGTTAAAGTCTTCCAAATCCAACATAATAATGAATATTCAAATCCTGTGGTTTGAATAATAAGCAACAAAAAAAGAAAAAAAAAAAAACCCTACAATTTTTATTAAACTGACCAAAAAAAAAAAAAACCTTACAATTAGTTAAACTTTAATTATCTGTTGCTAAAATGTAATGGAATAAGATCATTTAGTTAATTCCTATATAATGGAACTAAAAAATAACTTTATTGCATTAATTTTAACTAAAGTCAACTAACTATATTTTGCATATTGTTTAAACCATAGGGTTTGATTTGATATTTCACCAATAAATTCAAGAGTTATTTATAATTCTCTTGAAAAAAAAAAAAATCCTCAAAAAATGCACCCTCCTAAGGAAGATTTGTCCTCCAATAACTTTCACGAGGATTAACTTTCAAGAATAATTTTCAAGTTTATTTTATTAATTTTAGATTTTATTTTTTTTAATTGTTCTTTTTGTTTCTGATTGTTCCTTGAAATTAATTTTCATAAATTTTATTATTTTATTATTTTTGTTTTCTCTATATAATATAATATCTATGATATTAAGAGTGTGTTTGGTATGACTTCTCAAGTAGAGTTGTTATAAATAAATTTTTTGGAGTTGAACTTTCACAAAATTGAGCTTATAGTACAAAATTTAATATTTTTTTTGTTGTGTATTTTTAAAATAATAAATGATTTGAGAAATTATGAAAAAGTGTTTAAAAAATAAAATAAAGTTTTGTATTTAGAAGGGATATCTTAAACTTTATTAAATAAAATAAAATATTTATAATAATTTATGTCTTAAAAATAAGCTTGAAATGAGCTTGTCGATAATTACAAAATTTGAGCTTTTCTCAATAGACATAAAATAGCCTTTCTGTAGCAAAAAAGTTATTCTTAAATTGATACCAAACAATCAAAAAATTTTAGAAGAGCTTCTATTAAAAAAAAAAAAAATTGCTCTTAGATTATTTTCATCTTTGTTACCAAAGACATAAGTTTTAGTTTTGACCTAATATTCAATTATTAAAACAAAATCACTATTCATTCAATTATTTACAAATTAATTAATTCAAAAACTTTAAAATAATAATAATAATAAATGAACATTTAAATGTTTCAATGTTTCAGTGCTAGTTGTTTAATATGATCCGGTCACCAATAAGTGCTTTGTTATATTGGTTGGCAGCATAGCCCAATATCTTCCAAATCCTAGATTCGAGTCATTCGACACCCAATGAATGGCCATTAATGTGGTTGTCTTCTCCCACCTTCGAGTGGATAGACCCCTCACCCTCGTATGGAGCAATCTCTCTTATATGAGAATAATTCTCTAAATCGTGTCAGTAGTATCTCATTTTGTTTACTTTAAGTATTCTTTTGGTCAGTTCTAATAATAATATATATATATATATGTATGTATGTACACTTATCCGGTCTGAGAGTACGAAGTCAAAAGTTGGCACTAAGATAATGTTTCAAAAAATTTTAACTGATTAAAAATAAAGAAGAAAAATTAGGCATGTTTATCCACAAATATTTGGATTTGGATTGATGGACCACTCTTTTCTTACAACAACAAACCAGCTATGTGCTGACAACAGATGCCAGCCCACTGATTCATCGGTCTGAATGAAGAGTAGACTCTCTTTGAAGCGGTTTGCTTGGTCAACTTTTCTTTCTAAAATATTACAACTAAAGTCTAAAGCACGTTGAAGAAAAAGGGATATGACATGTGAAAACATATCATTGTCTGGTTCAACCTCACCACTTCTATTACATTTATCTAACAGCAATCTTCAATTTAGTGAAAAACAAAATAAAATTCTCAGTAATATTTTTTTATAAAGCATCCAACAATAATCTCAATTATCGTATACTTCTAAAAGTTTGGGACAAAATTTAGGGACGAAAAGAATCTAAATTCCTTATAATATCTTTTGATTACACGTATAATTTTAAAAATATATTGTCCTATTGAAGTGTTGTCTCCAGAGTCACCCCTTCAACAGTTTTTTTTTTCTTTTGGATAAGAATTGTTGGCCTATTCAACAAGATTGGATTATATTAAAGTTGTTTTGATTGATTTGTATTTCTTCGCGAATCCCTTTATATTGAAGTGCCATTAAATATCAATAATCATTATGAGGAAAAGGGAAATCCCTGGTTTGTGTTTTAATTGTGGCTTTTAAATTTGATATCCCATATACAGATAAATTTCCTTAAAAAATAATCCAGAAGTTTATGTTTGCTTTCCTAATTTCTTATTTAATGAAATTTAATTTAATTAATTTATTTTTTTTGAAATTGTCATTCCTAAACTATATACACTCAATAAAAATTAAACTTCAAGGAGGTAAAATGCTACTTTTTTAGGTGATTATCATGATAAACAAATTAGTTTAAATAATTCCTTTCATCGAAATGATATTAGAATGTAGAATAAAAAATGTAAAACGTAGTATAGTATCCTTACACCACAGAAAATCCTAGTGGTACACTGCAACAATGGAATTACATTGTTTCCCAAATTGATTATCACAAAGTTTTGTATACTTTGATGGAAAGAAAACGAACAGAAAGAAGTAAACACTTACACAATATGCACAGAGTGGTTGTGATCATATACGCTTTAAGCTTCTGTAATTTGCATGCTTGGAATTGTTTTACTTCGAAACATGGGATATACGAAGCAGGCTCCGAACCAAGAACCTCTCTTTGTGGACTCCTTCTTCTTCTTCTTAAGTGACGGAGTTTTAACGTTCTTGTTAGCAACAAGATCAGTCATGTACACAACAACAGCCTGATTGACAAAGCAGTTTAATGAGTTTGGTTTCAGTAACTAAACAACTAAAAAATGATTTATGGTAACCATGCAATTCAATAAGCTAAAGTTGTAATGTGGGTGTACCTGAGCACCCAACTTAGTTACTTGTCTTGGTGGGACTTCTAAAGGAGTCTCATCAGCGCGGAAAACTCTCAGCCTCGACAAGAACCTAAAAGATTCAGGTAAAACTCTGATCTGATCATCACTTATATCCAACTCCTCGAGCATCTCAAGATTTCCTATTGATCTTGGCAAGGCTCTAAAGTCTGCAAAGTTCTTCCCCACATTCAGTTTCTTCAGGCCTACCGCGAAACATAGGTTCTCGGGAAGGTATTCAAGCTCATTGAAGCTCACGTCAAGCTCCTTTAAATTTATAAGATTACCCATTGCAGTTGGCAACATTTTTATCCTGTTATAGTGCAAAGTGAGAATTTCCAAGAATTCAAGCTTACCAATTGCCTCAGGTAGAGCTCTTAGCTGATTAAAATCCAACCTTAGCTCTTTGAGTGACAAGCAATTACCGATTGTGAAAGGAAGCTCTTCTAGTTCATTTGTTTCCACATTCAGTCTCTCCAAAGAGGTCAAACATCCTATTGTCTCCGGCAAATGGGTTAGTTGATTCGAACTGAGGTCGAGATTCATTAAGTTGATCAAGTTACCAAAAGAAGCGGGCAATGATTTGAACCGATTTGCATGAAGGTCAAGATCGATTAAGTTGACAAGTTCCCCAATAGAGTCAGGTAGGTTGATTAGTTGATTTGAGTGGATATCTAGCCTTTTCAAGGTCTTGAGGCCACCAAGGGAGGATGGAAGAGCCATGATACGGTTTTCAGACAAGTCTAGTTCAGTCACATCCTTCAATTTTCCGATTGATACAGGAATCCACTCAATCTGATCCATTAACTTGCCTTTGAGATCAAGAACAACTGCTCCACTATTAGCAGCGTTTTCAATCACGGCTGCCATCTTCATCAAACTCATTTTATCAGTGTTTTCTTGACCTATAGTACACAAAAAAGATAAACAAAATGACATTGAGGAACTGAAAAGCTTCAAGTAGCTCATCAACTCTTTATTGGTATTTTTAAAACAGTACACAACACATATAAATTGAATGGTAATAATCATATTATTTACAAAGAAAAAGTCAACAAAAATTCTTCCTTTCGATTACAAACTAAATACAGAGCCAAAGCAGCTTCAACTTGCCAAAAAACTCATCTACCGTGGTTCGATCAACCCTTTATTTGAAGAACACAACAACCAACAAAGGGGTTGTCAAAAAAAAAACAAAAAAAAACCACCAACAAAGAGACAGAGGTGATAGTCTGATGGATATCATATATATCATGTCAGCTGATAGCAGATTAATTGGCACCACAGTTTCTATCTTTTTTGCTTTTCCTAAATCTACCCTCAATCCTTTAATGATAAAGAGAGAAAAAAAAAAAATATATATATATATATATATATATCATAACTTGTAATTACTGATGCATAATACAGGAAAAACAAAGAACAGCCTTGACTTTCAAAATCATCCATACACAGCAACTATTGATATTCTTTATGCTTAAAACATCTTGAATAATCAAAAGAAGTAATATAGAGATACTAAATATTTGGAAAAAGCATGTTATACCTGAAAAGAAATTAGCCTTGGTGGAAGAACTCTTGACCAGAGCTGTAGCACCATCTTTCTTCTCAAAATCATGAACATCTCTTCTCTTGACAAAACTGTCATCAGTGATGACATGTTCTTTTTCAATTTTGTCAACTGGGTCATCAAAGCCAATCCTTTTCTCCATCTGGGTATCTCCAGAAACCAACCCTGAAGCTCTTTGAATCAGATCATCAAAGGTGGCAAACATCTTGTCAGCTTCAACCAAGTGCAGGGCTTCTTTCCTCTGTTCATGGCCTTGGAACAAGACCATGGTCTTTTTGAACTGCTGCAGCACAGAAAACAGCTCCTCAGGAACATCTTTTGGCCTCACCATCTTTGAGATTTCCTCGAGCTTTAACTGCTCCTCAGCGTCCACAGTTTTGACAACAGACATGGATGCTTCAACTTCGCCTATGTACGGCCTTGGTGGCAGTGATTTGTACAGGCTCATGATCTCCTGCACGGTGTCTACAAACGCAGGAGAAGGGTCTGTCACAACCATGGTTTTGGTGATTATTTTTTTGGAATTTGCAGCGAACAAAACATGAAAAGATTTTGTAATTGTAACTAAGTATAAGGTGCTATTTATGAACTTGCTTTTAATCAAGTTTTTTTTTTTAGAAACTGCTTTTAAGCAAATTTTGTATAATAATATTTATAAAGGAAATTGAATGGCATTTTTGTATTTCTTCCCTTTTTTTCTTAATTCAATTTCTGGTTTTAGCTTTCATTATTTTCATAATTAATTCGCCTTCCTTGCCTCGACTCTCGAATGGCCTTAATTAATTATCAGTTTGGTAAGGCAATGATTACGATCTTTCCTTATTTAAAGGGAAAAAATATCTAACATTATCTCTAATGCTTTATTTTTATAAGAGTGAAAGCTAAAATAATTATAGAAATTTAGTTCTTAATGTGAATGTTGGGTTACACACACACATATATATATATATATATTGTATTTTTCTCTCATGTACATATTAATATGATAATTTCAGTTTCTCAATTATCAACCATTAGATTCACTTACTTTCATTTACTTGGATTTAGTCAACTCTCATATATACTTAATCAGTAGCTCACATATAATGCACTGACTTAATTAATTTCGTATATATAATCAGTGCATTGTACGTGAATTATTGATTATAAATAAGTGATTATTGACTAAATCAAAGTAAAGTAAATTTGACAGCGGATAACAAAACATTGAATTTATTATATCAGTGCTTATTAAGGAATATATATATAAAGGAGAAAATTTTATTATTAATATCTCCTAATTTTTAAAGAGTTATTATTATTTTTCATTTTAATGATTGATAAATCATCATTTTTTCCATTAATGATTTTAAAAAAGTAATAAAAGTTCCCTAAAACGGTATTAATTCAAATAAAAAAAAACGCTAAAATGATACTTCTTAAATCAATAAAGAGAAAATGACGATTCATTAATCATCAGGGAGGAAAATAATAATAACTCAATTTTTAAAAAGCTAGAACCAAACAATCTTAACCATAGATTAGATATAATGAACAAAAAAAAAGAAAACGACGAAAATGAAAATAAATAATTATGTTATATTAGAGTAATAAAACTCCTAATTTATTACTCTAATATAATGATCCATTTATTACTCTAATATAATGATCAACTGAAGTGAATTGTAGAATTTTATTGCTCTAATATGATATAATTATTTATTTTCATTTTTGTCTTCTCTTTTTTGTCCAATAAATCTAATCTATGATTAAGATTATTTGGTTTTAAATTTTTAAAATTAAGAGATATTGAAAGTAGAATTAATCTATTCAAGGCAAACGATAGCTAAGAAAAAATAACTTTTGAAATTTGCATTTAGTATATGTTCTTCTTTTTATTTTATGGGTTTTCATGCTTTTTATTTTTCTCTTTTGTATTTAATGTTTTGCTCTGTTCTTTTCACCGAATGCTACATATGGAAACTGTGCATGGACAGTCAAGAAAGACATAGCACGACAAGAGGTCCTTAGGATAATAAGCCTCTAGCTATTGAATTCAAACAAAAGATAATCACAAAAAACCCATTATAATTTATAAAAATGTTTATTCTATTATCTATCATTTCATTTTAGTCCAAAATCCATCCTGATGTTAAAAAATTAATATAAAATATTTATTTTACCTTCTATTACTTTATCATCAATTTATAACAATCGGAGGTATTGTTGTCATTTCACACGTCTTTAAGATGTATTTTGAATAGTTTTTATTAATATCAGAGGAGATTTTAGATAAAAATAAAATCATAGATGATAAAATGAATTTTTTACAAATTATAATGGATTTTTGAAATTATACCTCGAAATAAACATCTTTCTATGATTATGAAAGATAGATCTTCAGTTAAATGAAAATGACATTTATATTTATTGATATTTTAAGAGAGAACTAGAAAGTCACATTGAACTAATAATAGTCGCATACTAGAATTAGATAGAGATGACCTATATCTTTTTTTTTTTTTTTTTTTGAAACTAGAGACGACCTAAATCTATGAACATTCAAAACAAGCGAAAAAGGAGATGTTACCCCAAAGATTTTAGGCAATAATGGTAAATTGTGGTTTATTTCATTGTTTTTAAAAATTATTTATTAGACTAATTTGAATCTATATTCTTGTTGATGCGGTATTTAAAATGATGGTTTACTAAAGGACCCATTTTTTGTCCAAAAATAATAATAAATAAAGGATGGTTTTATTTCATCCAAACAATTCTCTTCATAGCAAATCCACTCATAACTAATGTGTGATTAATACACTTTCCATTCAAATTTATTATTGGATTTGAATCTCATCATACGCATTGTCATGATATTTGAAAAGTTTCCTCTTGTTATTCGTCAATATTTTCATAAATCAATGGTAACAATATTGATATGGGGTGTAATATCATTTTCATAAAATATATTGAAAACTTTAAAAAATATCCATTATATTTCTATAAAATATTGAGTCGTTGGACATGTAAATTGTAGTGTAATTTTGTAATATATTAGGAAAATTTTACCATATAACAATTCATAATATATGAAATCACATTATGATTTATTTATCTTTTTATTGTTTTTAAACAAAAATCCCATAATTCTTTTTCAAATAAGAATATGGTCCTTTTTGTTTTTCTATATATATATATATATATATATTAATTTCAACTAAAATCTAATTATTATTTTTTCCTGAAGTAATTAAGGTTTCTAGAGTACAAATGATGATAGGTATGAAGGTTTTGGGATCTCCAGTTATCATCTCATAAAATTTTTATATATGGACAGATGATAGGTAGAAATCATGAAGATTACACTTGGCATGTATCGATGTTATATAAATCAAGATGGTATCCATACTATATTTAAATCACATAAGTCTTTACTTGGTGTCAAATTTTTCATTACTTATATGATGCAGACTATTACAAAATGAAGTTTTAATAGAATATTTTTAATTTTTATACCGCTCATATGTATATTATATTCATAAGTCATATAGTTGTTAGTAATTATATATTTATTTTTGAAAATTAATGCGTTCTTTTTTGTTAGATTTTGATTTATTATTATTTTTCATAATTTCATTAAAAAAATGTAGGTTTTTTTTACTAAATTTTCACAATTTTTATAAATTTTATATCAATTTTGATAAACATTTTTGTCAAATTAGAGTACTGATTATTTTTGTTAAATCAAATTTCTTAATTGTTTTTTTTAGAAAAAATTTCATAATTATTGATAGAGGGACATTGTGCACTAATATAATAAAGCAACAAATTCTCATCTCCCATTTTTTTTTCCTGCCACTTTACTAAGGTTTGTGTCCAAATAAGATTGTAGTAATACAACTTGAATAACTACTTTCAAATATTAAGAAAGGATTATTCACATTTTAATACAAAGAGTAAGACTTATTGATATTCGAATTTGTGACTTATAGAGGTAGAAGCATATGAAGATATTCAATCACTATACCGCCTCGCTTATGAATAATTTATTGTTCTTTGATGAGCTTTCCTTGACTATTGAAAAGTTCTTCTCAAAAACCGGTAAGCACACAGTTCGAGGATGCCGAATTGGATGGTCAAGGACTCAAAATGCTCAAAACCAAATCTATAAACAGGGTGGAGAGAAAATCAGAAAAGCTTATTTAGGAATGAATAAACCGATACATAATATTTGAAGGAGTCAAATAAAACTTTATATATATATAAGTATATCGTATGTTCTTAAAAAATATAACAATAAAGATAATTCTAACATGAATGAAAGAGTAAATAAGACAAAATATTTATTATGGATAATCCCAAAAAATTCATTGTAATTTTTTAAAATATCAATTTTACCCCTAAATTTTATTTTTGTACAAAATCTCCCTTGACATTAAAAGAATAACAGAAAATATCTATTTTATCTTTTATGACATTATCATCAATTTGTGACCATCGGAGATATTGTCGTTATTTTACACACCTCTAGGAGGTATTTTGAGTGATTTTATTAACGTCAGAAGGGATTTTGGACAAAAATAAAATCATAGGTAGTATAATTGATATTTTTATAAACTACAATAAGGTTTTTGAGATTATTCTTATTTATTATTTTAGATATAACATTATATATTAATACATTAAAAATAAATATAAATTATTTATTTAAATTTTAAATTATTTCACATGCTTTTAGAGTATATATTAACATAAAATTTTCTATTTAGTCATTAAAACATGTGGAGAATGATAAAAGGATACAGCTTTTGTAATATGAACTGTTAAACTTAAAAAAGGAAAAATATCTTCTCAGAGGAAAGTAACAAAAAGGAGAACCAGAAAAACCCAAGTTGCAAAGCCCCAACCTAGCTTGAATTATATCATTGTCCAACCTAGCTCGAATTATTTCATTGTTAGCTTGGAATTTTGAGAATGAATTATGTTTATTGGGTAAAAATAATAAAATGGGAGTAAAGCGTAAACATATATCGTTAGGGCTTTAGTAAAGAAAAAATGATTCCTAGATCTTTTATAAGGTGTAAGTGTAAGAAATATATGATTGGATTAATATATTTTTATTAATAATTTTAAATGAATATTGAAAGTAAATGATATTTTTATCATTAATTTCGAATGGATATTGAAAGTGAATTATTAACTTTTGAAATATAATAATGATATGTGTGAATTGAACTTTTTAGGATTGCAATAGCACAATTATTTAATTAATAAATTTCCATTCAGAAAATTATTATTTATGATTTCCAAAAATAAAAGTCAAACATGGGTGCATTATGTCACCAATGATGAAAATTTGAAAATGTAGTGCATACTCGTTTCTTTCATCCCATGTCTTAGTGCATGACTATCATGTCTTTGAATTTAGTTATCTCTAACTCTGTCTTTTCATATTTTTCTTTATATATATATAAATAATTTCTTTGGCTTAAAATCAAGAAGCCTACCCATCTTTTCTTAATACAGGTAGTTATATACCTCATTCCCTATTTATTTTAATAGTGAAAGTTCAAATCTTACCGAACACATTTTATAACTTTTATATGGATAGATTTTCAGTCTTATTATAATAGTATTTGTTTTCCACTTATAAAAATAAATACCGAACGCCACGAATAGAGATTAATCTCAAGTCTTGACACTTCTTGTCAAAATTGCATATTTTTAACCTATTTAGTGCCAACTTCTCAAAGTAGGAAAAAAAAAAGTGTCTTTGCTTCATGACACCAAATATGACAATATTTCAATCAATCAAAAAGTAAGAGAAAAGTAACTTCGACAGTGCCTTGGTGGTGAAAGGAACTGCAACCCGAGACCTTGACAATGTCACAAGTTTCACACCCGCCTTCAATAAAATATCATGAGTTTCCCCTCACCTTACGTGTAGGTTGTTTTCTCCCATATAGAAGCTGTTTCTCGGATCACATTATTAGTGTTCTATTTCGCTTAATCCCGACTATGTTTTAGGTAAATATTAGTAATTAAAAAAAATGCAAAACATTATATTGAATTTATACATGTTAACATAATCCACCTCACATATTTTGAAATCGGTGACCCAAGAAAAGAGACGAACCAAGAAAAGAGACACAAAATCATAGGTAATTTTGCTATTAATATTACATAATAAAATAAAATAATTCTTTAATCAGAATTTTATAATCAATCAATTTACAAAATGTAAATCGAATGGTTCTGACCATTCCTGACGAAGGATGAAGCCAGAAAATTATATTTAGAAATACTAAATTATATTTAAAAAAAAAAAATTGAGCAGAGTCAAAGTGTGAAAATTATACTATTTAAGGGTAAACGTAATGTTTTAATTAAAAGGGAAAAATTCAAACGTGATTCACAAACAAAATAAAAAATCATTTTTAGTCTAAACCAAATTACTATTAAATTTTTTCTCTAAAAAAAAAAGTATTCAATTTTAAGCCATTTTAGTTGCAATTACCATAAAACCCTTATATAAAGGGGTTCTTATTCAATCTCTCGCACCATTCTTCAAATTTTCTGGAGACAGAAAATCTACATGTCACCCATCGTCATTGCGCACAAAAACATCAATCTCTAGCAAATTAAACCATCTTTTCCTCATCGCCAATGCTTAGACGTTTTTCGTTTCAGCCGTAATTGTTGATTTAAACTGGAACTGTCAGAAAATTCAAGAATCGTGTGCACCTTATATTGAGAGTTGTCAAATTGAATCGAAATCTTCATCATACTTTCATTTACATCTAACGTATATACCTTATATCGAGAGTTATCAAATAGAATCAGAATCTTCATTAAACTTTCATCTGCATCTAACGAAATACCTATAAAATGAAAACTACTGTAGTGCTAATCTTGTGACTTCAATGCACTTATAATTGTCGCATTCCTTAAAACACTATTTACACTCACCAATTGAGTGATGTACTAGGTTAAACAAATATATCTCCAAAATATAATGAAATCGTATATTTAATATCATTGTGCACTAACTGATTTAAACCACAAATACCTTCGATAACAAGCCTGTTAAGATACAATATATCCCTAACACGTTATAATTGTCGCTTTCTTAATGATATTATTTACCCCCACCAATTGAGTGATGCACTGGATTAAGCAATTATACCTCCAAAATACAATGAAATTGGATATTAAATAGCGTTGTGCACTAGTGATTTAAATCATGAATACCATTGATGACAAGCTATCAAGATACAATATCCCTATGATTGTAGATAATAGAATATTGGTTTGTTTATGCAAGAAAACAATGTAACAATATATGTTTATTTAATTTTTATGTGAGAAAAGAGGGAGATAACAATTTGACAAACGCTAGCGATCTGAGGTGTTGCCTTGGTTCGAATTTTAAAATAGTGATTTTACGTGAGAAAAGAGGGAGATAACAATTTGACCAAACTCTTCACGTTTGTCAAATTCTAGTATAGGAAATGAATGAAATGTGTGGCCTATTTATAATATGCTTTGCACCATTTCATGACCAGTTGCAACAGTTCATTGTGACTTTTCATTCTGAATTGTTTTAAATCCAATCCATTGGATCTGTCTTGCCAACCTTCACTTGTAATCCGATGTTTCCAATCATATTTCTTTATGAGAGCTACACCCTTAGATAAAAAGTTATTTCTTTCGACAGAAATCACAACTTTTGATCAATCATTCTAGAAGCTTGATTAATTCTTGTAGAATTTTTTATTACATTACAACATATAACATATGTTACCTTAATGATATGTTTACATGAGGATTAGAGAATGAAAATTATGGTTGATATTTACTGGTTCTAAAATAAATCCATAATAAGAATAAAATTATGAGTCTCATACGAATTTAGGGTTGTGGAATGAGATTATCATTCCTCCACCCTTCACAGGATTCCTAATTTCATTACATTTTATAATTTAAAAAGTCCTTTTTTACCTTATTAAAAAATAATAATAATAAAGTTGAAAATCGGTTGTTTTTATATTTATAAATATAAATATTTCCATATGATAAAATTTTGGAAACAACTTCTAGTTCAAGTTTTCAATTATATATATATGTATGTATGTATATATGTTTGTATGTATGTATGTATATGTTAGACTTAGACATATATAAAGGTGGAACTACAAGAAGTTGAACTTTGGATCTAAGATGAAGAAATCATTATATATATATATATATATATAACATCACGATTTAATATATGATATAGATACACAATATGTTTACAGTAATATTATTAAGAAAGTTCATTTTTTTTAGTCTAATATGACAAGTTACATAAGAGAACATGACAAAAAAATGATATTACATTGTAAACACAATTTTGTGAAGAATACACAATGGGTTTTTTTTTTTTTTTGCAATTTGCAAAATCTCAATGGCTATATATATATATACTGAAAAAAAATGTTTATGAAGTATGTCATTTTAATCAAGGGCATTTTGTAACCTGTAATTAATTCATTCTAATTCCAAACGAAGTTAATATCTTAATGAGAATAATGTTGATTCTAATTTTGATTTCTGCAATTTGAGTAAACAACTTATCTTGATTTCGATACGTCAATCGATTCTAAGCCAATTCAATTTCAAATTATTTCAATTTCAAATCATTCCGACTACGTCCAAGTAAATGCACCATTATTTCGAAAATAATTACAACACGGGCATGGGCTTAGAGCTTCTCTCCCTCCATCCTAACACAAGTCTAGCATTTCCTGCTTAAATAATGACCACCTTATCTCATGCTTCCTAGAGCCCCATAAACGACATCGGAGGCCCAAACAGGGAGAGAGGCAATAGTTGGGCAAGTGGAAAAAAATAACAAACAGTACAAACACTTGGCAACACAAAAAAACCTGGATGCCCTCCTCTTCTTCTGCGTCTTTGAATTTCGGTGACTTGACTCCGTCGAACCAAACAACGCCCAATTCTTACTGTGAGTCTCTCTCTCTCTGTCGTTCTCTGTCTCTAATCAGTTTTATTATTGTTTTTTATATATGCTTATATCATCTCTCTGTAAACTTGTTTTCATAGGATTCCTGATCGGATTTTGTTACAGATACATGGGTTGCACTGTCAGAGAGAAGCATATCCGGACAAACCGGAGGACCCGATCCGTCAAACCTGATTTCGATCCCTGTTGTTACTTCGATAAAGCCACGATATCGAAATCTATATTGGAATCGGGTCTCAAACCCATGAGTTATCATCTGGGTCTTCACGATCCCACCCACAGCTCTAACCCTAATCCCACTTCCAGTTTTGATGATCATGGTTGGGGTTATTGTACTGAAGAACAATTAGAAGAGATTTTGTTAAAAAATTTAGAGTTTTTATACAATGAAGCTATAACTAAGCTGGTTGCGTTAGGTTACGATGAAGATGTCGCTTTAAAGGCTATATTAAAAAATGGGCATTGTTATGGTGGCATGGATGTTTTAACCAACATTTTGCATAATTCTTTGGCCTTTTTAAATAGTACTAGTTGTGTTGCTAATACTAGTAATGCGAATTCGGAGGAATCTGAGCCTGTTTTTAATGATTTAAGGCAGTTAGAAGAGTACTCGCTTGCGGGTATGGTTTGTTTGTTGCAACAAGTTAGGCCGCATTTGAGTAAGGGTGATGCCATGTGGTGTTTGCTAATGAGTGATCTTCATGTTGGTCGTGCTAGTACTATTGAAATTCCTGGTAGTGCTGGTTGTGGTGGTACCATTTCGAACAATGTGGATAGTGTTGTGAATAATTCTGTGGTTAGTGGTGTTGTTGCTCCAGCGCTGTGTAGGTTTCATGGAGGGTGGGGGTTTGGTAGTAGTGGGAATTCGGAGTTTTCTGTTAATGGGTTCTTTTCGTATAGTGCTGAGATGACTTTGCAGAGGGATATTGAGTGTCCTAAGAGGTTTAATCTTTCGCCCTCTATGAAGTCATTGTTGAAGAGGAATGTTGCAATGTTTGCTGCAGGCTTTCGGGCTAATTCGAAGCAGATTCATTCCCAGTCTCAGGCTTGTTTGAATGCTCTGCCAGGTGGTGGGGATGCAGCTCCAGTTGCATCGGGGGCTGAGGTTTTGGTTGAGAAGTGTGAGGAGTCAAAGAATCCTAAGGACCCGAATGGGGTTGATATGGTTTTGAGTAAATTGCGTGATTTGAATATTGATGAGAACCTGGAGGGTGTTTCTGAGGATCAGAAGGATGAGATGATAGTCACTTTGCTTCATCAAATTAAGGATCTTGAGAGACAAGTGAAGGAGCGGAAGGAGTGGGCACACCAGAAGGCAATGCAAGCTGCAAGGAAACTGAGCAATGATCTAACAGAGCTTAAAATGTTGAGGATGGAGAGGGAGGAGACTCAGCGGTTGAAGAAGGGGAAACAGACACTTGAGGACACTACAATGAAGAGACTATCGGAGATGGAGAATGCTCTTAGGAAGGCTAGTGGCCAAGTGGATAGAGCAAATGCTGCTGTTAGGCGGCTTGAGACAGAGAATGCTGAAATAAGAGCTGAGATGGAGGCTTCTAAGTTAAGTGCCGCAGAGTCAGTTACAACATGTTTGGAGGTTGCAAAGAGAGAGAAAAAGTGCCTGAAGAGGCTCTTGGCTTGGGAGAAACAGAAAACTAAGTTGCAGGAGGAGATTGCAGATGAGAAAGAGAAAATTAAGGAGTTGCAACAATGTTTGGCTCGAATCCAGCAGGATCAGAAAGAAACTGAGGTGCGTTTAAGTTGTGTATGTCCACAGGTGCACACGCACACATAACAATCTCTTCAAATATTTATTGGAATAAGGTCATGTTATTGTGGTTAGAATGTAAATTTGTATCATCAATAATGTTGACTGTATTACTGGTGTTTGCTCACTGGCTTTTATTGAGTTTTAATCGGTAAATTAATTCCTTTTCTAATGAATTGATTGAGAATATCTGAGCAAAAAACAAAAAAAAAAAAAAAATCATTGAGTACTGATCCTACCTGGTGTGCCTGTGTCTTATCCCTTGGTTATAGTTTTTGGTATTGATACTGTTAACAAAACATTAGGCATGGTCATTTAATGATTGTAACATTGGATCCTATACGATTTATCCTGTTAGAATCTGTTATTTGTTTTCCAAGAATGCGACGCGGTAAATTATCCATTGAGAAGTCTTTGATTTGTAGATTTTCTCATTGATGAAAATCACAAGTTTGAAGATTTTGACTGTTTTAATTATATAGAGTTTCACGTAAACACGATGAAAAAGTGATGTAGTTGAACAGAGCAAAATGAGGCTTACTGAACAAATAGCACTTTTACCTTATGTTTTAGTTTTCTGATCAACACTATAGTAGCTAATGATTTTCTAAATTGTTGAGATTCTAAAGTTGCACCAGGGATGTATCATTTTTTATTAGTATTAATCATGTACATTCCTTTATGCTTGGTTATAGAGTTTCTTACCATATTTTAGAGTATCAATTAATGCATTTTCAGCACTTTTTCTCTCGCTCTTTTTTGCTTGTTGTGGCCTCTATTTCCTGGTGGGATGGTGGTATGATTTGTGATTTTACCTTTGTTTTTAACACATAAGATGCGTGCTTTCAATGAAATGGTATGTACAGATGAGTTATTTATTGATGGTAAAATACTTTGACAACTCCTTATTACTGTGATAAAGATACTGAGTTGTCACTGATAACTTATTATACATGAACACCCTCCGCTCAGATCTGATGTATCTGGTCCCAGGGAGGCACGCAAGCCTGCCCTTGGTTGTGGTGGGAACGGCTTTGCACGAGCCTCCACCATGTGGTTTCGGCGGGCAGAGTGAGCCTTCCCCTCTGCTGTTGGTGGAGGTGCCGGAGTCACCTCAACTAGTCTGTTGATAATGGAAATGTCCTCCTTTTTCGTTAATTGTTTTTAAAATGTTAATTATTTTATTGTTAATATTATACAGGGTATAGTTGTCATTTCGTTGGTCAACTCAAGCAACAGAGGGTGTTGTTGTATAATAAGCCATTAGTGGCATTGTAGTGTCTTTATCGTATAAAACGGGGTATCCAAGTATTTTAACCCTTTATTTATTTTCAGATGCACCATCATTTTGTGTTTGACCTTCAATTAGCTGCCACAAAGGTTTAAGTAAATTTATAATATATGGTTATTCTTTGAACTAGTTTTAACAATACAACTTAAACAATAACCAAACCTTGGTGTGAGTGGGTTTTAAATTTTAAAACCTCTGAAAACATAATGAAGAGATACAAACTGAAATAATCTGTATCAACCGTCATCTGTTATTTTTAAATGGATGGTTATTTATGTTGTGCATGATTGACTTTGACATATTTGCTAATGTAGCTTTCAAGTTTTGTGCTACATTTAATGCACTAATTAATCTATTCATTCATTTAATGCGACCTTCTTTTATTGTTTAAATACAAAAACTTATTTTTGATAAATAATCTAATGTTCCCTTGATGGCTTAGTTCTGTCTACTGAGCAATGAAGCTTGATGTTATTATTACTAACCACAAATCTCATTTGGTGGTCTATGTCTACAATGTATGAGCAACTGTGAATTGGTTGTTTTAATCTAAGTTTCTAGATGTTGATGATGACTATTAATATGACTGTAAGGAGAACTTGCACCAATTATTTCTTTAAAATTTATTTGATAGATGCTGGTTAGAATCTGCTCTTCTTAATTTAATTAATTTATTTTTTTGAATTCATGCCTTTATATCTCATACGGTGCAACTAAGCTTTTGATTTCTGTATTGCTTATAATATGTCATCTTGCAGTGAATTCTGTTGATTAACCTTAAACCAACTTTGACATGCATTGGTGTTTTTGATGGTCTTGATAAATCTGTCTTTGGTTCAACAAGAATTGTAATGATCACTGGATTATCTTTATGGAAACAAATTTTTTCTCATAAAGGATAAAGCTGTAACACTGTTGTCTTTATATGTGGTTTTCATATGCCAAATGAAAGTCAGTGCTATCGTGCATCTGATAAGTGTGATTTTTAATTTAGTGAATGTCAGATCATTTATACTAGCCAACATTGACAGCTGTTTTAAGCCGGTGTGGGGGATGTAACATATTTTGTTTTTCCGTCATCTAACTTTTGCTTTCGTGATCTGGAAACAGTTTGTGTGAAAAGTTTTGTGGCTAATGATTTGTGTAAAACAATTGATGATGAGTTGGCAAAATTTAATATTGTATGGTGACTGTTTTATTCATATTATTTTGATTTGGTAGCTGGGAGTAATCCCCAGTGGACACCAAATATGATATCATAATTTCCATTGGTAGTTGATGGCTTTGGGTCTTTTTTTTTTTTTTAATGACACTTTGGGTTTGTTATTAAATGCATATTTAATAAAATATAAAGGTATCTATTAGTATACAAAAATTTTATCAATATAGGGGTAGTTATAAGAAGGATTTATTTTCTTTAAGTTTTTTTATATTATTTAAATTTTCAAACCATGAATTTTTGTGGACCATGGGATCAATAAACAACCTTATTAACGATAGAGATTCTTCATAGTAGTGGAATCCTAATATAAATTTACATCCGTAATCCATCCTTATTTTATTAGCTTCTTGGCAACTTTCCTGACATTTACTAAGTTCTTTCTCTTCAAATCTTAGTGCCTCCAAAATTTATCCTAATTTTATGATAAGATCAATTTTATAATACAATCTTCTTATTACAGTTAAAGTGGAGGCAGGCGCAGAAATCCAAGGAGCTTGCCTCGGGGCAAGTGGAGGAGGAACGGCGTTCGAAGGAAGCAGCTGAAGCTAGCAATAAAAGAAAGCTTGAGGCTTTACGTCTAAAGATAGAAATAGACTTCCAGCGCCACAAGGATGATCTCCAAAGACTTGAGCAGGAGTTTACACGTTTAAAAGCATCAGCAGAGTCTACAGAGTCTAATCAGCAGTCAAATACTTTACCATCTGGAAAGTCAGAGAGGGTAAAGCCTCAAGGAGAAACAATTGCTAGGTTGCTTCATGAACTGGATCAGCTGGAGGATTCTTCTGACAAGGAAACCAACTGTGACAGGGAATGCATAATTTGCAAGAAAGATGAAGTTTCTATTGTTTTTCTGCCTTGTGCCCACCAAGTAATGTGTGCCAATTGCAGCGACAATTACGGGAAGAAGGGAAAAGCCACTTGTCCAACCTGTCGGATGCCCATTGAGCAGAGAATCCGTGTTTTTGGTGCAAGTTCGTAGTAAAAGTTTGGTATAAGATGGTCTAAAAAACTCTTATGCGTCAAGTATTTTGCTGAGACACTTGATGTTTTGCTATTTAAGTTTTCCCTTGCAGTCAGTGGGGACTGCATCTGCATGGTTTTACATATGGCTAGCTGCCTTTGAAAATGGTGGCGGTGTTTTGTTTTATTAGCAGAATGAGGATTTTGTATGTAAATAAGTGGAAGTTCTCCAGTGAGCCTGATGCTTTCAAGCCTAAACTAAAGTGAATGCTTATTGCATTTCTTATTCTCCCTTTGATAAACAGGAATTCAGGTCATGGTTTCTTCACATCTCATCTTCAATTTCACCCGGATTAAGAGTTAATTTTATGAGCAATTGCACAACTCGTTTACTGATTTCATTCTGTGGCTCATTTCGTTTGCATATTGGTTTAGACTTAGGGATGCAGTTTTACAGGTTTTAAAATCATCTCAAATTAACCAAAATTTGCATGTGCATTGGAGGTTAGTTATATTTGCATATTTTGGAGGGGAGTCCTAATTGATTAGACATGTTTTATTGAATGTAATTAAAGTATATTTGTGGCGTCATCAGTTATTTTGATAAGTTTGGAAAGAATCACTAGTGGCCTGGATTATACTACTGTTCTATTCTTCTCTTTGCTTTGGTATTTGGCTCACTGAGCCTTTTATTCGGTTTGTCTATTTTCAAGTACAAACCTAGAAATTTGCAGATCAAAATAGATAAAAAAAAAAAAAAAATAGTAGAAATTTGCTGTTGCTTTGACTTTGATGAGTTTGACTAAATTTACTCACTATTAAGCTTATTTATTTATTTTTACCCCCCAACACACTATCAAATAATTATTGGGATTTAGCTGAAATAGGACTCATCAAAATATTGTTTACAGAAGTCGGGGGAGACCTATCCACATTAAATGAGTAAATTGCTCACAATTTATAGGGCTGGCGCTCGAACCATGCCCCTTGCTTATTTAGGCCATCTCCAATGGCACACCAAAATGGTTTTCAAATGCTCTCCAATGAATACACTATTCGTGTTATCCTAAGACAATTTTTTGGTATTGATGAATTTGATGTTGCACTATTTATCAACACAAAAAATGTGTTGGAATTTAAATTAATTTAATAAAAAATATAAATTAAATTATTATAAAAAAATATATACCGTTGAAAATATTTCATTGAGATTTTTAAAATGGATATAATATTGAATATGTTTTAATATATTTTAATAAATTAATTAATATTAATTAAAAAATTATGTATAGAATATTCCTTAAAAATACCCTTTACACCAATTTAGTGTAAAATACATTGAAGTGAAACAAAATTTAGTGTAAAAAAATTTGGTGTTGACATCAAAATGGTGTAAAATTTGGTGTTATACATTGGAGATGGTCCTAGAAAGTTGGATATGTGAGTTGATGTCACTGCATTAACGCACTTGGGAGCGTTAAGCTAAAGTTTTTAAATAAGCTTTGTAGATTGTAATATTATATTTTGTAACAAAATCATTCTTACTGAGAATTGTAAGATTTTATCTTGTAAATCTGCTCTGTTGTGTTGCATATTTAATTAAGTATATGCTGCCATGAAATTTATATCGATAATGATTTAGGTGTTGTTTGGTTTTTTGTCTGAAGACTAAATAGTACTACTGAAGACTGAATAGTGACTGAAACCTAAAATATGAATAACATATTTGTTTTTTTTTTCCTCACCTCTAAATATATTGTAAACTTGTTTGTTTTTTAAAGTTAAAATTATTTGAAAGCTAGTAATTTGATATTTATACCATTTTAAATATTTGTTGTTATGTAATTTTAATTAATGTAATACAAACATCTTAAAATAAATAATTTAATAAATTCTAAAACATTTTTTATGTACATATTAATAATATTTTATTCATAATTAAAATATGATTAAAAAATATAGTAGTATTATCCATATTTATATATTTAAATATATTAATATATTTAAGAAAACAATTAGAAAATCAATGTTTAAATTATAAATTAAAATATATTAGTTTAATTCCAAGATAATTTGAGATGAGATGTATTTAGCCTTTTCTTTTCAAATATATATATTTTTTGTAAGTATCAAGAAAAAAGTGAAAAGAAAATTTGAGTAATATAAAATTGAAAAAGTAAGCAATTGAGAACTCAAGTTGGACGCTTCGACTGTGTTTAGATTTAGATCTGTATTGTGAAATAATTATTAAACATATGTATTCTTGATTTTGAATAAAATTCATAATACATGATTCATACCATGTGTGTTTGAGTGATTGATATAGAAAAATAAGAGAATGAATTCCTACTTCCTTTCTGTGTAAGTTCCATTGGAGTTATAAAACCCCAAACCGTGTCCTTAAAGACAATTGATGACTTTGTTTGAAGTCACAGGATAATGTTTATGTCTTTAGCCTATGTTTTTATGGTCATGATAATTCAACCTATATGATATGTCTATGGTGGTGGTTGTCTTTGTGGAGCAAAAGACGAAAGTTGAATGAGAAGATTTAATAATCCTTTCATCAAAATAATGTATTCATTAGTCGAGCAATTGTGATCAAAGTTATGATTGCAATTGTGAACACGTATAATTGTGAAAGACAAACATAGCTTCTTTAATGATTAAAAGAGGGATTAAGTGTGTTTGTGTTGATGAAGATTTAAAATTGAAATTAGAATACATATGAACGATGCTTGATATTTCATGATTGAAATATTGAACTGTAAACTTCAAGATCACTAATTGTTCATTGGTCACATGGTATATTTACTTGTATGAATCTTTGAGAGTACACTTGCGTCAGAACATTTGTATCTCCTTCGAAGCATGATCTCATTTTGGACGAGTAGAAGATGTTGGAATATACAGATGACTTGCTCAAAATGGTCTTATGGCCTAAGCTTAGCCCAAGCTTATTCAATGGGGTTATTTTATTTGCCCTAGGCATAGAAACACAAAAAAGTTTGCAGTTAATTAAATAACTGCAGAGATAATTGTAGGCAATTATCCCAGCAGTTATATGGCTTGATCGTGAAAAACATTCTCAGATACAAAGGGGGCTAATCATGATAGAAAGTAGCAGTATTCTTCATACATTTTTCTATCAATAAAACATAGAATACAATACACTCTTATTTGGGTACTTAAAGGTTGCTTGTTTTTTCCATTTATAACTTAATGGTACTGAATTGCATTCATTAAGTTGTTTTTGTTTGTTATTTTAAGTAGTCAAATCATTTAAAACTATTCAAAACAACTAAAAAAAATAAAATTTCTTGACTTTTAATTTAATTACAAATAACTTAATGATATTTAAAATATTTTATTATAAGTCTGTCATCTCTAAAATAATGTATTTTCAATATTATCTTAATTTTATATTATAAATATTTTTTCCTTAATACTGATGTGACATATATATATTTTTAAAAAAACCCTCTCATCCCAAATTTAATTTTTTTTTTAAAAAAAAAAATTGGCCTAATGTACTTTAATTTACAATTTAAACATTTACCTTTTTTAGTTGCTTTTTAAATATAATTCAACTCATAGATAATTCCATTATTTTTACTTGAATATATAACTATAATTAATTCTATTAAACTTTTTAATCATATTTTAATTATAAAAAAAAATATAACAATAATTATATATATTTTTTGTTTGTATTTTATTAAAATAAAGTTTCATGACAAATAATAGTAAAAGTGGTATACATATCAAATTACTAGTTTCCAGACGATTTTACTTTTAAAAAATAAATAATTTTATAGTACATTCAAAGATAAATATATATATATATATATATTATTTAGATTTCGGGTTTCAGTCATTATTTAGTTTTCAGTAAATTTCAATATAGTTCAGTCTTTAGATGATTAAAAAAAAAAAAAAAACGACCATTTATTCTATGATTAGGTGAGGTTTTTCCATTAACAGATTATTACCTTCCCACCCGTGGTGTTGTTGTAGTGATTTTTTTCTTTCTTTTAAGTAACTTTAAAAGTATGTTGAATGTTGTTATTATTTTTCAATTGTTATTTTAAGTTTACAATTGATTTTTGTAAAGTCAACAGAATGTATATATATTACTTAAAAATTAATTAATTAATTCCTTAGGATGTTAATAATGCTGCTGATTGGTTGGTAAAAAAAGCTCTTAGAATGTTTGAGGAGAATATTTTTTTGTCTGATGCATCTCTAGAGTTAGAGTATCTTTTCAGTTCTGAAAGTTAGAGAGTGCAGACTCTCCGTTAGTTTTTTCTTTTCACCTTTGAGCGTATGCCCCATTTTCGTATAAAAAAAATTAATTAATTTATATTATTAATTTATAATTAATATATTTATTTCATAAAACTATTATTATAAAATAATATTTCTAATATTAATTAACAATTAAATATTATTTAGTTTAACCTTAATTTTAAATAATTTATGAAAATTTAGGTTGACAGAGAAAATGAATCTTCTAAATTAACTTTTTTTAATTATTTATAGTTAGATTTTATTGATTTTAATGGGGTTTATTCACTTTTGAAGGGATTTGAACAATATAGAATAAAATTAATAAAATAAGTATTGGGCAAGGAATTAAAAAAATTATTCATATTTTCCCTATTTTTTCATTTTTTTTTATGGATCAAATGTTAGATAGAAAAAGAAATAATTTATGGAAAATAAGATCACATGAATTTTATATATTTATTTACTGTCTAAAAATTTGGATTTTATCAGCACTATATTATATTAATTGGCTTTTATATCCTGTGCATGAGAGTTTTCAGGATCTTGAGTAAGAGAAGTTTTCTTTTGAGCCAAGAAAAAACAAGAATTTAATTCTTAAACTTGTGAGTGGGAGTTGTGAAGAAATAGCGGATTGGTGGACTGTTTGGTGGACTTGTGACATGTCAATTTTATAATGGAAGACGATTTTATTTTTATATTATTTTTTATGAGATTTTTTATTGGGGGCACAGGATTGATTTGTTGATTTTATCAAAATCCAAATTAACCTTTTAGAAGTAAACAATTTTTTTTTTATATATATATAATAAAATTTATGTGCATATTTTGTTTATGTTAAACTTTTTATAGAAGAAATTTAAGTTTGAGTAATGTATAAAAGAGAAAAAATCTAACAATCTTAGTTATCCCTATTTTTTATAATGATGTGTCACTAGATTACTAAAAACTTAGCAAAAAAAAAAAAAAAAATGACAAAAAATCCTTGCTCGGGATTGGGAAATTGAGGCGTTTAACTGCAATTTAATTTTTATTTATAAAACTTGTATGTAAATTCAATTTTAATTTATAAAAGTCATATATAAATGAAAATTTTGAGAAAATGTTAGGATAAAATTTTTCCTTTATACTCATTATTTGTATTGGCTTTTTATTCTTATAAACCAAAAGTGGTGCAAATAATCAAATGCAAATTTTAAACAAATCAAGATTAGTAGAATAAAATTAGTTAACAATACTATGTACTTGTTACTTCTAAATTTTTCTCTCTACTTATTTTTTTTTTGTTTAAAAAAGAATAATTAATGTTGGAAAATTATTGTATAATAGTCAACAATGAAACATATCATGATGACCGACATACTTTACTTTTAAGGCGTGCTTGGCATACAGGAAATTTCATAAGATTGGATTAAAAATTTCCAATCCTATATTGACATGTGTTTGGAGAAATTCAATCCAACACATTACTTTGTTAACAATGATATTTTCAAAATATGTTTTTCATTTTTAGCAGTAGTTTTCAAAATCTCCATTTTAAAAACGATACTAAATGTATCATAATGTTTTGAAAATTTAAGTTTAGTACCTTATAAACTATATCGTGAAATAGCAAAAATATCAGCAGTGGACACGTGGAAAGTAAGGAGAGGAGTGCCAGATGGCGAAAGAAGAGTAGCAAAAGGAGAAGTTGAGAATGCACGAGAGAATTGTAATTTGCACTTTAAAAAATCAAGCACAAGCACAGCTGTTTGAGAACGGTTACACTCCCATATGAAACTTGCTATGTGAACGTTATTAGGTTAACAAATAAATCTACCTAGCCTTTCGATATCTTCCCTCTTTAGGCAACTAATAATGTTAGTGCCATTTAGCTGTGTAAGCAAACAATCCCACCCGTGACCGTGAACTGCCTCTCTACCTGTACAGTACAAGTACAACCTTTTTGGCTGCACCACTTCATCTGTTTTTTGGGTCAACTGACGGTGACTGTTGACCCAACCACAATTTATATAACATCGGTATAACACGGCCTACCAGATCTTGTGTAAGAATTAATTAGACATACGTTTTCATTTTGTTGTGAGATTAAATTTTGGTACACCTGTACTTGACTTGAAACACTTTCAAAACGTGTTGAATATTATGTGTTCCAGGTGAGCTCTGGGGCATATACATATACTGATATACATATATATATATATATATATTTTCCCTTTTTATAAAAGGATTGAATTTCCGATGCACACAATTTATTGACTCTTGTTCATACTTCATCTTAAATTCAGTAGTGATAAGAATCTTCTTTGATGGTTATTTTAAGGGTACACACGAGTAAGAATCTTATGTTTTAAATATAACAATCAACTATATATACCGATAGTCTTAATGAATAGTGAGATTTGAAAATTTGTTTTACAACTTTTAAATGAAAATCTGTTTACTAATTGAGAATAAAGGTAAAGAGTGAAAGGAAATCAAACTGTATTGAAGGAGATTGAAAAAGGAAACTTGATTTCTAAAATGAATGGTGGAAATTAGATACTCTTTCTAGGACAAATTTAAGGTTCATGTAATTGATTTGTAGTTATTAAATGTTCTTTTCGTCACAAGGATTCTTAATTAGTATGTAGGTAATTTCTTAACCATAAGAATTTACTAATTATATAAAAGATATAATTTTAGAAATCTAGAAATTGACTTCCTCAACTTGACTAGTTGGATTTGATATGATACGACTTTTAGATCAAAATTATGTTCCTATAGGTGGTTGAGGTGATTTTTCCTTCTAAATTTGTAGAAAAACCAGAATTATATTTGTAACTCACATGCTCCTTGTGAGAACCATGACCATGACTGTTTGTCACTTGCCGGTTACCTGAACCATGAGAAGGGCGGCCAACTAGATGTAAGGTTTAAGGAATTTTACATAATAACATAAACAAGTGCCCTGAGAAATTCGACTACAGCTTTGATTGTTATTGGAGTAATATCAAACCATCCAAAATTTTGTCTAAATTCATTATTCAAATGATGTGATAAGTTTAAGTGTAATTATTATATTATCAATATATCAAATCAGTCTGTCATATCATTTGAGTAAATTTTTGGAACGTATAGTATTATTTTTGTTATTGAATGTCTCATTAATTGATCTCCATTTGCTGGTAGATCATAGAAAGTACCTATCACCTTGGTTGAAGAAACAAGAAGTTTAAATTTTACTGAAAATTTAATGAATTTCTACTTTATGTTGACTCGGAGCCCTTGTGAAAGCAACTCAGCTTCAATAATTTTGCGCTTTATAATGCATGGCATGTGAATGCAGATCTCTCTTTTCTCTCTTTCTCTTTTGCACTCCATATAAAGAAACACTTCTAGTTTCTTAGACAAAGCTGGGGCACTCTATCTCCTAATATACAAAACACAATCCACCGGCCACCCAAAACATTATATCACCATTTTTTTTTGCACCTAACTAGCACCCTGCTTGGTCTCATTGCTTTTAACTCAACAGCAATCTAACAATTTCATATATCATTTATTGATCTAGAATTGTCACCTTTGTCTCCAGAATTTTCCTCTTTTTTTTTTTTGTTTGTGCTTTTAGTGGCGTAATGGATTCTAAGGATCATGTGGGAATTGATATGGTTATAAATGGAGATAATAGTAGGGTTTCTAGTAAAATTATTGTTTTTGGTGAGAAAGTCAGAAGATTTCCAAATTTGGTTTGGCATACTGTTTGGAAGGTGGGTCGAGACGATCCTCGAAGAGTCATCCATGCTTTGAAAGTAGGTTTGTCACTGACACTGGTTTCACTGTTGTACTTACTCGACCCACTATTCAAAGGTGTCGGACAGAATGCTATTTGGGCTGTAATGACTGTTGTTGTTGTTCTTGAATTCACTGCAGGTTTGTTTTCATTTATGTTTACGTTTGCACAAACTTAAATTCCTAGCAAATATTTCAGATATTAATTTGTCCAATTTACTCATTTTCTTCCTGTATTGATAGGGGCAACTTTATGCAAAGGACTGAATAGAGCATTAGGGACAGTATTAGCAGGATCATTGGCATTTTTATTTGAGTTTATAGGAAATGAGTGTGGTCAGATTTTCCGAGGCGTTTTCATTGGAGCTGCAGTATTTATAGTTGGTAAGTTTTATTTTCTTTTGGTTTTGTCTAGATTTTGGAAGAACTTTTGATGACTCCATAATCATATATATATATAGAATAATTTTACCATTAGTACTTCCTAACTTTAAAAAGTTAGGACGAACTAATCAAATTCTTCTTAAATAGGAAAGAGAATTTATTTTAGGAGAGAGAATGCAGTTGATGAATTTGATTGGTTCGTCCTAACTTTTTAAAATTAGGAAATACTGATGGTAAAATTTCTCATATATAGTGATTTTACCATATGTGTCTCCCAATTTTAAAAAGTTAAAACAAACCAATTAAATCCATTCATTACATATATATATATAATGTTTTAAAATCATAAAAGTTTAGAAGTTACTAAAGGTGATAATGTGGTTTGATTTTCTAATTGACAGGAGCTGCAGCTACATACATAAGGTTCTTTCCCTATATAAAAAAGAATTATGATTATGGTGTCGTGATATTCCTCTTGACCTTTAATTTGATTACTGTGTCGAGCTACCGAGTTGAAAATGTATTGAATATTGCTCATCAACGCTTTTACACCATTGCCATCGGCTGTGGCATCTGCCTTTTCATGAGTCTTCTGATTTTTCCAACTTGGTCTAGTGAGGACCTCCATAATTCCACTGTGGGCAAGCTTGAAGGCTTGGCTAATTCTATTGAAGGTATACAAAACTGAAATTTATTCTACACAAACCCCTTTTCGTTTTGAATGTGTTGTAATTACGAATATGAATGATTTAAAACTTTCAAAATACCGAAATAATATCTTACTACGGGTGAGAACAGGTAGTTACTGTTTTATTAATTTGTGAATAAAACAAATATCTAACTAAACTTTAATATAAAATCGTGTAGCTTGTGTGAATGAATATTTTAGTAATCGAATCGTGGAAGAAGTGAGCCTAGAAAAGGAATCAGAGGATCCCATCTATAGAGGTTACAAGACTGTTTTGGACTCAAAATCTAATGATGAAACTCTAGTAAGTTCTTTATCAATATCCTTTTTAGTTTTATTAAGTAGTTAAACAACTTTTTTTTTATTTGAAATAAAGTAGTTAAGCATCTTTTTGGATTAATCAAGAGTGTTGTACATATAGACTAGCTATTTAATTTTAGTGTCTATGTTTGAGTTGAGCAGGCTTTATATGCAAGTTGGGAGCCAAGGCACTCCAGACATTGTTATAGATTTCCATGGCAGCAGTACGTGAAACTTGGAGCTGTTCTTCGCCAATTTGGATACACTGTTGTTGCTCTACACGGATGTTTGCAAGCTGAAATTCAGGTAAAATTCAATATATATTCGCCAAAAAATTGGGACCACTTTATACGAAAACATGACTACCGGATCCAAATTAATTTTCCTCCAGAGCCATCAAAACTTATTCAGGAAATACATGTTGGAGCTATTATAGCAACGTAACTGTGTCATCGTGAGAACAAACAAATAGTGGTTGAAGCTCCATTTACTATCCTTATCGACCAAATTTTTATTTTACAATTTATATTATTATATAAATAGTACTCTTCACATGTATTCATGATAATGTATTGTTACATATCTCAACATCCTTCTCATTACTGCGCAGCATAATTGATAAATAATCATTCAATCCTAATATTTTCAAATTAATGTGGTTTTATATATAGATATTGATGTGACCGATTAAAGTCAATAAACAATATCTCTGACAAATTAATTATCGAGATATATTTTTCAATAATAAGCATTGATATTTTGAGATTAATATTCGATTATTATTATTAGTAGTAGTAGTAGTTGCATTATTGACAATTTTGTAATTTGGATAGACCCCAAAATCTGTTCGAAGCCTGTTCAAGGATCCGTGCATTCGGCTTGCAAATGAAGTAACAAAAGTACTAATGGAACTTGCCAATAGTATCAAAAACCGACGTCATTGCTCTCCCGAGATACTATCAGATCATCTCCATGAAGCCCTACAAGATCTCAACACTGCCATAAAATCCCAGCCAAGGCTCTTTCTAGGCTCCGACAGTAACCAAGCCACCAATATGTTAGCCCTAGCAGCCGCACATGCCAGGCAAAAGCAAGAAAAAGACAGTAAAGTCGCGATATCAAGCGTGAAAACAGACTCTTCTGCTTTGCTCGAATGGAAAACCAAAAGGGTTTTTGAGCACTCGAAAGAGAATGAACGGAAAGTCTTAAGGCCACAGTTGAGTAAAATTGCCATCACTAGTCTTGAATTCTCAGAAGCGCTTCCTTTTGCTGCTTTTGCTTCTCTGTTAGTGGACATAGTGGCAAGGCTTGATAATGTGATTGAGGAAGTCGAAGAACTAGGGAGGATCGCATGTTTCAAAGAGTTCAATCCTGGTGATGAAATCATTGATCTGACCTGTACTGGAAAGCCACCAGTGGATGTGACTCAGAATCATTTGCCCTCTCATGGAGCAGATTAGTTCATGCTCATTATTCCATGATGTTAGACATATATTTTTGGTCATTTATATATTATAAGATGTTTTTCATTTCATTCTATGTTGATACTGTATTTTTTTCTATTAGTGATTCTAGTTTTATAGATGTGATTATTTGATGTTAAGCTTGTATTGTGCTAGCTTCAATAAAACTTTTTAGCTATGGGACGTGTAAGCTACTCTTGCTTTTTAGAAGGGTGCAGATATCGTATATATTACCAGCCATAATTTAATTTATTTTATTATAACATTTTATTATAAAATTATCTTGAAAGGTGCGGTTATTGGCAATGGACGGTTGAGGTGGTGATGTCAAATCATGTTGAATTCAATTTCTGGAGGAAGAAAACCATAAGCTGCTGAAAAAAAATAGTATATTGAAACTAATAATAGATTTATTGAAACATCGAGTTCACGAGTTAGAAGACACTTGTAAGCCCTTTATTATAATTTTATTGATTTCCCCGGAAATAGTCCCTAAGTATCGATTAGAGACTTTAAATGGTTTATGGAAACGCCTAAGGTTATAAAGAACCCATAGGGATTGATTTAAACTCGATTGGAGATTAAACAGAAAGATAAAATGATGAAGGAAATCGAATAATTTTTCAAGGTAAAAATGGACTAAATTGAAGATAAGTTTTAATAATTGTGGTCGAAGTAAAATTAAGCTAAAAGTTAAGGGATATGACTGAAATTTTATGAGGACGTGACCGTCGTTTTTAGAATAGTTTGGGGAGGAAAATAGAGGCCAAAAACATTTTGTTTGACTTTTAAAAAAAAAGATAACAGTGAGCAGAATGAAAAAGAGACTGTCGTGCAAGAAAGAAGAAGAGAAGAAGAAAGAAGAAGAAGAAAAGAAAAGAAGAAGAAGAAGAAGTCGTCGACGCCGGCCGATCGACCAGACTTCGTCGTCGTCGTCGCACGTCCAACCCGCATGCAGAATTAGCTCGAGCTACCGTAGACAGCCGCGAAGCAACCAAGTCAGCCGCTGATGTCGCCGACCGACCGAACGAAACAGATCCGACCTGTAGATCTAACCTGATCGTGCAAGACCGACGACGAGGAGGAGGAGGAGCTGATCGACGGTAGAAACGACGCAGAAATCATGCGGAACCGCAGGTGCCAAGCTGAGCAGAACCAGACTTTGTTGTGCGTGAACCAGTCCCGATCGGCGCGGAAGAAGACGGCGACGAGCTGTCGTCCGACCACTTACAGACCCGTGCGTGAAACCCACCCGATCCACACCATTTTTAGCTGCAACTGAGCTCGATTTCAGCTTGAAACCAGTGAAGAACGCAGCTAAAATTGAAACTAGAATAGAGAATGTGGATCGGGGAAGAAGAATAAGAGATCAGGAGAGAGAGAGAGAGATCGCGCGAGGGAGAAGAAAGAGAGGAAGATCCAACCGAACCCAGTCCAAAACCACCCTAAAACAGTCCCTAAACGAAGTCAAAGTGAAGAGAAAGAGAGTGATTTCGTAAAGGAAAAAAGGGTGAGTTGTTTACTCTTGAAGTTGATGATTTTATTGATGATTTAAGTTGATTTGAAATGGATTTTAATTTGATTTGTTTGTTGGTTGATTTTGAGTAAAAATAAGTTGAAAAACAAGTATATTAGGAGCTTAGAGAACTAAGAAAATATCAAGGATTTAAAGAGAAATCAAATCGTGTAATAAACTAGTTTGAAGGGCAATTTCATAAATTGACCTATATGACATCCGTCAAGAGTTAGGATAACCCTAATGAGTTTAATTAAGCGTATTGAGATTATTAAAAGTTGAAGATTAAGTTAAGGAATTAAAAATGCAGGGTTGCAAGTAAAAAGGAGTCATATAGGGGTGATTGTGTAATTTTGAGTTTTCAGAAGTTGGCGTGAACGTAAATTTACGTTTCCATATGTTGTGTAAGTGACAAGGGCGCTCAAGGATCGAGACGAGAGGAGTAGGGGCTCTACACGCGCTATTTTCAGTCATCAGTTTTGTGAGTGAGTTTTATTTAAAGATTTTAAAAGTATTTCAAATTATCAAATTTGATTTAATAAGTGATTGCTTGAGTTTATTTTAAATGTATTGATATATGCATGAGCATTAGTTTGAAATGAGAATATGATTTTATATGCATATATATAATGTTGTTGAAATGAAATTTCAGAAACTAAGTTTTCAAATTTGAATTGAGAAAATCAGTTTTAGTGCTTAATGCACTTAGAAAATGAGTTTTAGTGCTTATTGCACTTAGAAATCAGATTTTGGTGTTTTATGCACCCAGAAAAGAGATTTATGTTTTTGCACCAGAAAGTTAGAGCAAAAGGAAAAGTGTTTTCAAACCCATAAGTATACCCTCAGAGATTTCAGATCAATTTAGACTCGGTCAGTCTATCCTACATCAATTGGCACAGTCCTAGGTAGAGGTAAGTCACTAACCTGGGGGGGGATAAGTGTCTGAGTCTGTCAGTAGAGTCGTCATTACTGATGTGGGGTAGTGTTTTGTGTGTTATGGTTAGCGCTGGGCAATTCCGCACATAGCCGCGAGATGTCTTAGAGCAGACGAGCTATGATTAGCGTTGGGCACTTCCGCACATAGTCGCAAGAGTACAGATTTAGGGATACTATGATACTTTTGACAGATATCAAGAAACAGTTTTAAAAAGAAAAGCATATTTGAGAGAAAAAAAGTTTTAAAATTATTATTCAAGTTATATATGATTTACAGCTATAAGTTTTGAGTTTAAAAGCAAGCCTATATTTATATAAAAAGTCTCTTATTTAAGTTGATATTGAAGAGATTTAAGTTTGAAATGCTTTCGAAACAAAGAATAGTTTTCAAATGTTTTCAGAAGAGGAAGTTTTGAAAATCAGATTTTCAAAGAAAAAAATAAATTATCACTCACTGAGCTTCTAGCTCATTATTTTTCTATTTTATACAAAAACCTCCTCAGGTACTCTCAATAGGTAGCCTAGCAGTAGCATTACCTCCAGTGGGCGAGCCAGCGCGACACGACGTCATTTGAGCAGCTCATTTTGTTTCATCAGTTAGATTTTCATGTAAATCTCTTTTAAAGTGTATAAATGATTTGTAATTATTCGCTCGTAAATGTATTTAAATTGTTTTTGATTAAATGTGTTTTATTAAATTGTGTTTGGATTTTATTGAGTTGATTTGAAACTCAAATGCATGATTGAGGTCTACGGGCAATCAAAAGTTGAGTTGGTGATAAATTTTAGTTGAAGTGTTCTTTTTCCGTAAACAGGTTTTTCAGGAACGTTAAAAATACAGCTGTTATGCTACCACAATTTTATTAGAGAAATGAGTTTAGAAAAAAAAATTTCTACCCGTTTTCAGTTTTTAAAGAAAACCAACCCAATAATGTTTTAGAAAGTTATCAGAGAGTTTAGGGTTCGCTTCACGGGTTTCGCTTAGCTCGACGAGTCGGGTCTGAGAGGGATTCGTTGGGGTGCCCGACATGACCGACCGAATCAGAGTTAGAGGTATTCGAGTCGGGTCACGTCAACACTGATTAGATAAAATGGAAGGTTTTTTTATATAACAAAAGAGCGAGAAATACAAATCACTGGGCTTTTATAATTTTATCTTAGACTGTATTTATTTTCTTTATTTACATTCTAAAATGAAAATTATTTTAGTTATCAAAAGGATAAGAAGTACAAAACTCTGTCATTTCTTTTTATTACTAACTTGGATCCTATTTGCTTTGTTGGTTTACATCGAAAAATGACTGATTGTTGTTTAAACAATAAAAAAGGTCGTAAACTTTTATTTAGTATATTGAAAAGCAAAAATCACTGATTATTGTTTGTTGATCTAATTACAATTAAAAATGCTTCAATTCAATTCTGGTGTCTAATTACCGGGAAAAATAAAGTTCATTTGTTGAAACAAAAGGGCAAGAAACACAAGTCTACTGGTATTGACAAAAAAAAAAACGCTTAATGCTTTAACTGATTACAACTAAAACTAAAAAAATTACATTGTAAAATTACTAATTATATTTGTTATATCTCATACCAAGTTGACTTTCTTATTTAACTTTCTACGATGTCTATTGGCTCAGCATGTAAAAACATGATAAGTCTTCTCCTTTTAAAAATGGTCCACTACAATCAGTGGGCAAATATATATATATAACACTTTTAAATAGAATACATAATATTTGTGTTTTAACTGATTATAACTAAAAATGTTTGATTACATTATAAAATTAGGGGTTATTTGTTTTTTAATTTAAAGACTAAACGGTACTTAAACTTACTAAAAAGTGAATAGTGGTTGAAACTTAAAATCTAAATGATATAATTGTTTTTAAATTATAAATTAAAATATGTACAACTTAAAAGAAATAAAAATAGAAAAATTTTGAATTTTTCAAAGATTTCCTACAATTGAGAAAACACATTAAATAAAATTGAAAGTTGTTGAATACATATACATATATATTTTGAGGAATATACATATATAAATTTTAAACCAATTGAGAAAATTCAAAAATTAAATTAAAATAGTTTGAATATATATATTTTATAATAAAGCATAATTTTTAATTTTTTTTTTTTTTAAAAAGAAAAAAGAAAATACCACAAAAAAAAAAGCTATCTCCGTCGTCAATGAAAGTGACTAGAGTGCAAGTGAAGGAGTAGGAAAGAGGACATCTCATTGATCTAATGGATCTTCTTGTAGAGAGATTGAGTTGATCTCCTCCATCTTAATGGAGATTGAGTGTTGATCTTTTCCACCCTATAGCCAATCTTACCAACTTCATCAACTTCACAAGTGTTGTTTAAAGTATGTTTGGTATGTAAGATTTGGGATGAAATTGAGATTCGAAAATTTCAAACTACTTGAATGCTATGTTTAGAGATTAATCGGAATACAATGGGTTTGAATCCCAAACTCTCTCATTTCTCATTTTTTTTGGGATTCTTCAATCCTAATCAAAATCATGACTTTACATGGCATTGGATTTCTCATTTCCTATCTTCTTTCTATTCTCTCCATCTATCTCTCTTTCTCTCACCTTACTTCATTCTCTCATCGCGTATCCACCTCTCTACTTTTTCTTTTTTTTTGGCCTTTTGAGTTGGGTGGTTTTGGGTTTGACGAACCCATCAATTGGTTCTGGGTTCGAGAACCCAGTATCAGGTGGTTTTATGTTCAACGTCAAACCCAGAACCTAGTTCTGGGCTCATTGTTGAACCCAGAACCATCTGGTTATGGGTTTTATTATAATCCAGTTCTGATATATATATATATATATTTTTTGAAATACTTGTTCTGTTTTTTTTTTTTTTTTCCATGTTTTGATGTTTTAATGTTGTTGATGATGTTGTTAGTGTGAGAGATGATGATATTGATGAATTGGATTGATGATATTGATAAACTGTATTTGATGATATTGAATTGTGGGAGATGTTATGAATTGAATTGATGATGAGATGTAGAATTGTAGTTTTTTTTTTTTTTTTCAAATTTTTTTATAAAATTAATTTTATAGAATTAATTTTATTTCAATTCAATCATATCCTACACCAAACATGATATAGTATAATTTTTAATCTAATCTCAAATCCTACCAAACATGAAATAATGATTTTTCATTCTAATCCGATATAATATATTCCATTTTAATCTTGCATATCAAATAGAGCTTTAAGGATGGAAAAAATACTTTTATTTGCTTTTTTAGTTTCCTTGTTATTAATCATTTATAATTTGTATTTTTATTTTGCTTTATTCAGAGTTGTAATGGTTTTAAATTTCTTTAAAAGGCATGGTAATCTTTTGATTGGCCAACTAATTTGCAAAAACTTTGTTGCTTTTTGTTAATTTTGACTATTAAAAGGTTGGTTAAAGAAACTAGTAATATATTTCAAATGTTTTAAGCACTAATATGAAGAAAATCTTTAAAAAAAATGTGACAGTTTGCTAAAATATAGAAACTTTCAGAAAACTTTCCAGAAAATTAAAAAATAAATAAATAAATAAAAATTAGAATGCTACAAAGGGCCCAACCGGGTTCGAACCGGTGACCTCTTGATCTGCAGTCAAATGCTCTACCACTGAGCTATAGACCCATTTGTTGGTAGAGTCTAGTTTAATCAAATAAATGAATTCTATTCAGGCAATAAATATTTAGTATTATTTTACTGTATGGACTCGAAATAATCGAAGATTTTATAGCTAAACAGAAAAATCATGTGATTTTTTTTTTTTTTTTAGCAACTTATGGAGATCAAGCGTACTACATATATGGCCAAATATATACTCTACTTAATTTAAAGTTATTTATTCTTTCGATATTAAGAAATCACTTATAATTATAATTTTAAAAGGTAAATAATGAAACTTAAACTCATCATAAACATGGAATAGAATGAATATACGACTTGACCTTAAAAAGAACATACTTGATATCTCTTACAACTATCTAAGAAAGGTATTAGTTATTAATTTTTTTGTTTAAAAAAAAAATAGAGGAAGATGAATAAGTTCTTATCAAATTTTTCACAAATTAAAAAATATATATATAAATTAAACTAATCACAATAAAAAATAAAGTAAAGAGGAAAAAATGATCAAAATTTTTACATGAAAAACCCAAACAAGTAACAACAATAAAATCAAACACATCTGGCTAATTTGTTGTAAAATCCATTAGATGACAAATAAGTACACCCTCAGGTTGTTAAACAAAAACTCACTCTTCTTAAACAGTCCTAGTTAAATATATCCTGTTTAACATAATTGCACCTAAAAGCATTTTGTCGTGGCATATAGCCAATTACAAATTGTTATCCTTACAACATGTAGTATATTATTATAATATAATAGGAAAATTCAATTCCAATGATAAAGTTAGTAATGTTCTTACCTAACAATAAGTTTTAACTTTTACAATTTTTGTAAGAGTAATTTATAGATTAGCTACCTAATTTAAAAAGATTATAAGATTGAGTAAACCTTATACGTTAATTACAATTTGGCCACCCATTACACTTTGATAGTCAACTTTAATTTTTGACCAAATCAAAAGATTAAAAGACCATTTTACCCTTTTTTTTTAATTTAATAAAATAAAAATAATACTAGACTTCTCAAATATTTTATTTAAATTTATAACCAGATAATATGATATATGATTTATTAATATTATATTAATTATCATATTATCTTTTAATTTATAAGATGTTAACAACTCACATATCATATCATTTGAGCAAAAAAATTTTAAAAACCTATCATTAGTCATAAAATAATTTTAAAAAGAAAAATATTGTAATAAAGAAATAAATTATTTTTAATTGCCAATAGAAATAATTTAATAAACATTTAAAAAAACAATCAAAATTATTAAAAATTAAAATCATAATGTCAATATAATTGTGAATTACGTCTAAATGCCAACATAGCTTAAAAAATATATAATTGATAGTTTCAAAGTAAGAATATAAAAATAATACCTGATATTAGATTTTAATATATAGCTAATAAAAGTAATACCAGGAAACTACACATCAACTTTTAATATGAGTAGTTAAATATTTACCTTAATCATCTGGGTCGCGCTATCAGTTATCCTTAATTAATTAAGGGGTCCCAATGGTAATCAAGAATGCAACAAGTGAATGTAAATGCAACGAAACTTGGGTAATTAGCAGGGCCCAGCGGCCATTAAGAATGCGAGAAATGAATGTAGGGGACTGGGTGTAGATGGATAAGGTTCCTTTGCTATTTGTGGAATGTGTGATGGATGTTATTGAAAGAGGGTGATGGGCTGGTGGATTTACCATATTTTGATGGCTTTTTGTTTTTCAAACTCTGCAATTCGTGGGTTCAAAACAGCCCCATATAACTTTTTTGGTTGGAACATAGGCAAGAAAAATGCTGATGATCAGAAGCCACGGCCTAAGTATCATGATATTGATCTTCCATTCTCTCTTTCTCTTGTGGATAAAACTTTCTTAAGAGGTGCCTCTCTCTTTCTCTCTCTCTCTAAATTCAGCTTATACTTATATCTGCCAATTGCCAACAGTGTTTTTGCTAGAATCATATTAACATACATACATCTAGGACTCATGTCATGTTAGGGAGAGATTAACAGCTTGTTCTTCATCAATCGATCTTGGGTAATTATATCTTATTGTTGAGATTCGTTTTTGAAAAGAAAAATGTTGTTGACATTTTATGTTCATAATCTCACATTGATTGATTAAAAAGTGAGTCTCGAATTTTATAAGTAGAATAGCTTTTTCCATCTAAAGCTAGTATTTTGGATTAAATATACACTTGGTTACTACAATATTAAAAAAATTTGTTTAAATTTCACTTAAAAAATCCTAATATAAGTTCCTGACTACAGTACTAGTGCATCAACCAAAATTTGTGTTGAAGTACAAGACGAATTAAAATCTTTAACCTTGATTAATTTAATGCATTTGTGGTCAGGTAGAGAACTGAAATGCTGCTATAAGGCCACGATTGATGGATTTAGTGCAACTAATTTCCACAGCTGCTGTGATTTCAAAGGACCATGTGTGATAATCGGATACACAAACAAGTCCTTCAAGTTTGGTGCATTTAACCCAGAAGGATATAGGAGCACCGATGATTACTATGACACATTTGATGCTTTTCTCTTTTATTGGACAGACCATCAAATAACTGATCCCATCATACTGCCTAAGGTTGGGGGCAGTGGAGCAGCACTTTTTGATTATGCCAGAGGTGGGCCACAATTCGGGGCTGATGGGCTGCTCATTGGGCCTCCCCTAGCAGCTGTTATGGGGGGGTTCACAGGGCCCGATACCAATTCCGGTATTGGGAACTTGAGGCAAGCTAAGTCTAGGTTGGGATTATCATATGCTAAAAGAAAGGATGGGAAGGAGTCTCTCTTTGGGGATAATTCCAGGGCCACTCTTGATGAAGTGCTAGTTTTTTGTAGTCCTCAAATTGCTAGCATGTACTGAAAGTTAATTTTTCTCTAGTGTAGTTTAATGTCTACAACTTGTTTTAGCAGGAGTGGGAACCTAATATCACACCACTCAATATAGACGATTAAATCTGCAACTTTCACATGGTTTTAATGAGATGGGAATCCAGATAGCCTATACTAGAAGTTGTCTATATACTAGTTTTGAAGGGTAATAAATTGAATGATAGAAATCAAGATAGCAATTATAAAGAATAACGAGACAATTGAACAACGAGGCAATTGGACGGCAATTGAGCATTTGCATGGCCCATAGCACAATTAGGTCCAAATTCCTTCAAGCATGCAATCTCCAAGAAAATCAGCTCAATTGCAGCCCAATTGTCTCGGTGTCATCCATAATTGCTATCTTGGTTTTCATTATTGAATAATTGGAATATTTTAGTCACAACTTCTTCTGCTCCACCCTGATCTTGCATAGAATGAAAATTTGAATGTTTATGATAGATTAGTTTCGATGGGGCCAATTGTCACCTTTGGAAGAATTGATATTAATAATGCTCACCCTACTTATCTTGTACAGTGCCCTTCTTTTTTAGCGCTTTTTTCTTTTCTCTTTTTTTTTTTTTTTTTTTTTCGCAAGTGTTTCTTTTCTCTTTTTCAATTGAAACAAGTGGAGCATATTTATTGCTGAAAGAGATTTTTGAACAACCAAATCATTTTATATATATGGTGGGGAAGAGGCTTTATAGGGAAGGACTATTAGGGGGTGGGAGAATCTAAGTAGAGAAAACAAAGTTGGTATTGCATGAAGAGAGTTGAGAGTAGATAATATCTAACTTTATAGAGAGAAATGTTAAAGAGATCATGTTAGTTAACTTTCTTTGATCAAGATTCTTAACCAATTGTAGACAAAGGTCGGGGAACAATTTGTGTACTTTGGCTGAGTTAAATATTTAATTTAATATAAAGTTACAATTAATTCCTTTCGTGGTTGGTTTATATCATTAAGTAATTAGTTCTTGTACAATTAATTATTGCAGTTAGTGAATGAGAACACAATTTGAACAAGAAAGGGCAAAAGTGAATTTTGGAAAAGAGATGTTAGAGTCTTGTCAACTTTTTGAGACGACCCTTCATAGCAAGCAAGTTTTACATGCTCTTTTGGGAAATTACTTCAAGTGTATGAATGCTTGGTGGTGGTTAATCTATTAGCAAATTAACTTGAATGTAGCAAGTAGCAATTTTTTTTTTTTTTTTTTGAACTTGGATGTAGAACCCACCATCTATAAGAGATAGTAGACAATTGAGTGGTCTTACCATTAGACCACTATCCTTTGTCTTAGTAAGTAGCAATTTTTAATATATTAATTGTATTATAATTCGAATATAAAATAAAGTTTCTTGCATTTGCGAGGTTTGATTGGCAAACCTGGTATATTATTATATGAGATTTCATCAATTAAATTAAACAGTATCCACAACTTCAAATGCATTAAACTTTTTTAGGAGTTGTGATTGCTTTTGTTTATAAAAAAGGTGGTTTCTTGATCAGGAAGAATAACAAGTGAAGAAAGAAAATGATCCTAATTTTTTCTATTGAAAAATTAAAATATTGTTAAGCAAATAAATCCACAATCGTTTCTATCTCCAATCATTTATACTAGAGGAAAATCCTAATAAAATGTTAATTTTATCAAAAACAATCAGATTTGAGTTATCTAGTTTAAAATTAATTTTACAACGAAGAATAAAGTGAAAATCTAAACTTCATGCTAAAAGATATTAAGTAAATTAATGTTTTCTAAAACAACACATTCTAAATGTCAAAACTAAGAAATATGATCCAAAACAACAAACATAAGGATAAAGTAAGGAATTTTATTTTCCATATTAACAAAGTCAACGGTACCTCATTTATCAAGTTTTAATTATATCATGCGTTGTGTGTTACTTTAACCAAAAGTAACAGAGTCTAAACAAGTTTTTCCTTTTTGAAGTACAAATTGGAATTTAAAGGCCGTGAATTTGATTTGAACCCATAACCTCAACTTGTAAATGTGATGAACCTATCATTGATCTCCCTCAACTTCTTATTTAAGCAATCTTGTTCACAAAGTTATGCATACCATAATAATTTATAGTTATAGTTGCCCATTATGTGGTATTATTATTATTTTTTTCCTGTTATTGCTGATTTGTGCAAGTATTGACGCTTCCAAGTTAATCCAAGATCAATCTAAAAGTTTAAATGTTGTGCTTAAAAGCATCTTTACAAAGAATTATATACATACTTTTTAGCTCTAAATCTACTGAAAATATTCCATTTCAAGAACAACATGTATATAATAAGACAAATATACTGAAGAAATGTGACAATTCCAGTAATTCAATAAGTTCAACTTGTTCTAAGCCGCATCTAACATTCAATATAAATGTGAAATGTACACAAACTGTTGCATAATTATTGTAGAACATATAGCGAGCAAAATATAAACATCAAACAGAAATTTTTTATGTAAGAGAAAACATCAAGAAGCTTTTTTGTTATGATAATAAAGTTAATTCAAACTGCATTAAATCCAACTCCAGGTGAAATCGATAAAATTGATCACCTGGGGATCTCTTTACTTCCTTGAAATTAAATCAAATACTTGACTATGAAAACAACTTCAGTACGAACCAGAAATAGAACTTCAACATGAAACCGGTACTTTAGACTTAACATATAAGGAGAGGTTTTACTCGTTATTCCCCACTCCGAGATTCAACATATAAAAGGCGTTGTCTCGGAGACCCTTTCACAATATAAAGTACAGCAGTTGATTAATGCTAATGACAAACCTCTACTACATCACAATCACCAAATTGTCTTCCTGCAACCAGAGACCATTAAATTCCTCCAAACTCCCATCTCCACTTGCCTGCCTGCAAATGGGAGCTTGGTCCCAACTTTCAACCCTGCATTGGGAAAAAGAAGAGGTACAATGACCATCTCTTCTTTTTTTCAGAATAGGTTTGGATAATTTAGTGAATTGGTTTGATCATAACCTTCAAAGGACATATCCTCATTCCCATTAAAACTTGTGTAGTTTGCATATCCTGAGTACGGTGACAAGCAGCCAATTCGACTGAGATCCTCTACAAATTCAACTTCTCCTGTAAAATTTGAGAATGATGAACTAGGCGAGAAGTCTCTGTGCTCTAATGACTGCCATGGGGTCAATGAGTTCGCAGCAAACTCATACTGAGGTAAGTACTCATGAGATGCAGTTTCATGGACCTGTGGATAGTCCTGAGACAAGCCAATCAAAAAAATCATTAACAAACCTCAAAATTTCAGTCCTTTATAGTAGCTCCTATCAATTTTTGAATATTGTACCTTTGAAGAGTCAAGAATTAGGTCCGGTGAGACCAAGAGGGAAGCAGGATTGGGCCCCACTGGAACAGGTTCAATCTCTGGTATTGTTGTGACTACATAATCATAAGGAGAAGCAACGGGACTTGAATACCGACTCTCATTGTACAAGCAACTTGCTTGAGAAGAAATGTCACGAGAGCTGCTCAAAGGCTCATTGGAAACTTTAGTTGAGGTCAAATTCACAATGCTTGAACTGCTTCCAACTCTCTTGGCTTTTTGTTCTCCAGATGAATGACTCGTCTTCTGCGTGCTCTCGTTCTTTTTGACAACACGGCACAAAGCAAAAGCTCCCTAGATGGAATTACAATGAACAAATAAATTTTCAGTTGATTACAGATAAGAAATCATATGCAATTTACATTATGAACTTCAAGAATCTACCTGAAAAACTGGAGATCCCTGAGCATGATCATCACAAATTCGATACTCGTGCATTACCCAATCTGTCCGATCTCCTAAAGGTGCACGTCCCCGGTAAAAGACTAGGGTCTTACGATACCCTGTTACAGAAGCAGATTGACAAACAACCTTACGGTCTTTTCCAGTGGCCTTCCAGTAGCCAGCTTTGGTGGCTCTGTTTGTTCTTGATCCATTTGGATACTTTCGGTCCCTGGGACAGAAGAAGAACCATTCCATATCTCGTTTAGGAAGGAATGATTTCTCTGCAAAAATTCATGGCTAACAAATTAGATTTCTTGATTCCCAAAACATTGAGCCGGAACAATTAGAAATCAAACTGTTGAAAAGCATTGCTATATTCCTCATCATTATAAATTGATAATATATTCGATAAATTCGACGCAATTGGCCTTTGCAAGAAAAAAGTTAAAGGCCCCATGGAACAAATAATTGCTGTAATGGGTGTATTTTTTTTCCATAAAGAAGAACATAAGAAAAAAATCAAATATACAAAACAAACAAAAAAGTGCTTTCCAATACTCAGAAAAATTGTGTGCTCACATGGGCACTGAACCTTTTTTTCATCCTCAATAGTGTTAATAACCGTCAAAAGTAAAGTCATTTACAATATGCTACTCTAAAGATTGTTACATTCATGATCCAACATTCAATTCCCCTAGCAATTTAGCTAGCTAATAAGTCACTAAATTCACTGAAACATGAAGGGTTCTCAAAATAGAAGAGTAGTACCTGGCAACTCCCAAGGATCAAATTTGTACAAGTCGATCACAGGGATGACTTCAAGCTCAATTTCAAGCCCTTCCACTTTTCTTTTCAGGTAATATCCCACCAATTCTTCATCGGTTGGATGGAAACGAAAACCTGGAGGCAGTGCAGCCCCACCCATTCTTTTCTTTCTATTTCAAATATAAGGAAAAACAAAACAAAATTAAACAGAAAAAGAAAGAGAAACAAAAAAAAAAAAGAAAAGAAAAAAAAGAAGAGCAGGGTTATTCAACTTGGTAGCTAAGTACCAAAACTATATCTATTGAAGATCTGGAAAATCCAAAAATAAAAGCTTTTATCAACGCTAGATTTGTTTACAATAATCGAGTGCAACCTCCACAGAATGCACCCATTGAACGTCAAAACCATCTTCTAAATTAGTTTTGTGTTTCTTATGATCAAAATGTCACCACCCCTCCAACCCCCCACAATGTTTTTTTCCCAAAACAAGAGTTTCAAAATGGAAAAGAAAAAAAAAAAAAAACCGAAATTTAAGCCAAATTCAGAATTGTAAAATTAAAGTTGAATGGTTTAAAAAGAAGAATTGTTGAGAGGAGAACAGTAGCAAAAGGAGAGGATTGTTGGGTAGAGTAAAAGGAGAGGTGTATGGAATGTGCTATATATAGGAACAAGAGCGTGGAGAAGTGAGAAGGCAAACAGGTCCAAAAAAACAAACACCGAAAGTTTGTGGAGATTGCTTTGTCTGACGCGTACCACGAAATTCCACACTAGTGGCCCACTATCTTGAACTCAGTTCACACCTATAACACAACGCAACAGTTTGTGTTTTCCCGCCTCATAAATTCTTGACCGTTGCCACATCAAATTATTACTCCAACGTGCTCCAGCCGCCGGTACTCGCACCAAAACTGAAATATTGTCAGATTGAAAAGGAAGTATTGTCAGATTAAATAAATATATCTTATCATTAAAATATATTGGATGATGACGATTTATTATTTGAGTTTGGGCTAGGGTTAAAAATTTTGATTTATTATTTGTTTCACAAAATAAAATAAAAAATCACTTTTACAACTTTACCACTCATATTTTTCATATATTAACAATGAATGACTGTTTGAATTTAAAATGTTTTACACTTATGATTGCAACTATTGTTTACTACCTTGTAGTAAAAATATTCTCTATTTTTTAAAAAATAAATAAATAAAAGTAATGGTAGTTAAGAGTTAACTAATTAATATTTTTATCTCAGTTTTCTATTGGTTATTGTTTTACAAAACAAATTGTGATTTGGTTAAAGACGTAATATTTGAACCCATGATCAATGCGTCACATTAGGGAATTATAACTAAGTCACCTAAATTTTATCCTATTGATTCTTGTTATATACTACATTATAGTAACAATTTTTTGTATCTTATTTTCTTTTAATAAGAGCTACTATCCATTTAGACAAATCTTATAGGTGCACCCTTTTCTATAATTGTATTTAACTAACTTTAACACTTTTTATTTACTTTGCTAATATCTATCACTACTTAAGTTATGTAAGTAGGGTTCAATGATGTATATCGGTTTTCTCATTGCATATCATTGTAAATCAATTGGTCCTTAAAAAAATGTTACGATTGATCTCGATTAAAGAATTATAACTATATATGTTAAATATATTTGGAAACGTTAGCATTTTTGTCCGATAATGTTTTCTATAAAAGTTTATGAATATATTTCTAGAGATTAAGATGTTTTTAAAGATTGATTATTACATATAAGTAGTTTAAGAATTTTGAGTCTTAATTTCATCCCAAATTTTACCCTAAATGATTTGTACGAACTCTTGTACATGATTAGAAGAATTGGACAATGGACACGCCGGAGGGATCTGACAGGAGTGTGGTCAAAGCCATCATCGAACAGTAGAGGGAATTTGGGTTTTCTTGTTTGCGTCGTTCAGGTCCAACGTCCTTCCACGTCATCCTGAGTCAGACAAAACACTTTTTCTTTCCGCAATTGATTTTGTCAGCTAGCTGGACCCACGCACAGCCATAAAAGCAAGTCTCTCAGAAGTGCCTACTTAGTCTTCCAAACCCAATTAACATAATAGGTAAATTTATAATGGAAAAATAGTTTCTCTTCCGTAATCTGAATTGATATTAATTTTTATTTATTTATTAATAAATAGGGAGGATGTCAAGGATTAATTCAAATTATAGAAAAAAAAAACACATTCATAATTTATTCTTATAAGGTTTAGGATTTGAATCTCTTTATGGGTACTTATAAGGTTAAAAGTCATATTTTTTTCACTTCTCAATAATTTATAGGATCCGACAAAAACTTCCATACACAACTCTAGTCTTAGTGGAAGCTCTTGAAACTGTTTCGAATTCACATGTGAGACCATATCAGACGCAAAAGTGTTTGTCTTGTTGATTGTTTCCTCATAGAAGTGGGACCAACTAACGTAATGTATAGCAAAGAAACTATATGAGTGGTCAGTTGCTTCTACATTAGTAAAAGCAATAAAAGGAGAATTTATAGGGTTGCTTTTTGGTATTAAATATAGCTCTTTTTAAGCTAACCTAATGGATTAGATTTTGGATTTCTTTCGTTTTATTAATCATATTAATTAGTGGGTGCTTTTCACTCTAGCAAATGGACAAAACATCGAAATTCAAGAGTTCATATATACATAATTAAAACTTAATTAATTTGACGCCAATGATTTGTATGACTGGCCAAATTTCCCATAGCATTTGGAGTAGATCGCTAGATTTGCCCTAAATAAGGGCTCTCGTTATAGGGGAAGGGTCTCCTCATACCCTGCCATTTAACGGATAATAATGAGATTCAAATCCATATTACAAAGGCGAAAGGAATGTACTTAACTATTTTATTAAGGATGGACAATGCATTAATCACTAAAACTATGAGTAATTACATTCAAAATGTAAGACGAATTATATATTTAACAACAGTTGGAAAAAATCTCTCAAGATTTTATCAAATAATGAAATACCACAAATAACCATATGATATTAGAATACGGTAAAACCCCTTAACGTGGGAAGACTTGGCCTCTGATAGAATGATTTCATGTTTTTGACTACCAACAGTGAGATTTTATTCATTAGGCTTCTATTATTAAGTTTAAAAGATCTTTCAAATTCTCTTTGATGAATACCCATTTGTCAAACCAAGGAATAGAAGGCTCAATGCCCTAAATTAGCGATCATATTATTCTCCGGGCAGCATAGACCTAAATTCGAAAAAAGAGAATAAATGTTGTCCTTTGAAATAGATATGTAAATGGGGTTTGAAATTAATTGACCCAAATGAGCCACCTAATTTTAGTCTTAAAGTGTGATGATGGTTCACAACATCACACAGCTTAAAAGAAGAGAAAATGCAAAAATTTTTTTAAAAAAAAAAATGAAGAGAGAGACTGATGGGTGTAATTTACAGTGAACAATATGATCGATGATTGAAGAATTGAGAGGACTTTTTGATTATGGGGAATTGGAAAGCAATGACAAGAGAGACCATCAGACTTCAGACCACCTTATCCTTGTCGCTGTTTGTCTACTGCTTTCGGCCCATTTGTCCCCTTCTCTGCCCCTCATTTCTTCAACTTCCTGCAATCTCACTCTCTATTCTTTTAAGGTTAATATGTGCAACTTCAAACCTGGCCAATTCATTCTAAACTTGTCGCGTTTGGAAGATCACAACCCAATTTCAAGCATGGTCAATCTAACAACAATTGAATTGATCTTTTATTTTTCTCAAACCATCACCTATGACAATTTATATCTTACCTATGTCACATAGAAAAAGAGAGAATATGAAGCTTATAAAATGATATTAACACCAACGTTATTGCTAATAGGTTGATCTTTTTAACTTATCTACCGTTTATAATGTTCCAGTGAAATCATCTTAATATAAACCTTATATACTATTTACAAATAATATTAATATGTGTTCTAAAGGCACATAATAATAACAAACTATTATATAAATTATTTATTTATTTTTTGATACGTTTGTATATAAATTTTTATATATAAAAAGTAAATCTAGTTTTATTTTTTTAATATTATATATGTTGTAGTGATTCGAACATGAAATATTATTAAATTAAATAATAACTTTTTACTCCTAATTTTCATTGAGTGAAACCATCTAAAATGATAATCATTTGAATTCTTAGCATGGAACTATAAGGGGAATAACATTTTCATTTAACCAAATAACCACACTTTATAAGAGGACGGCAGCATTGCATGATTTGGTAAGAGGAAAATATCACAATCCCACCTAGCCATATAGTATGGTCCTTCCAGTTTTTAGTCTTGCGTTGGGCTGACATGGATATCTGTTGAGGTCTGACTCACTTGTTGCGGTGCAGTGACCAATGACATCTACTATAATTAGTAGTTTTTCGTGACCAACCACCGAAGACAGAAAAGATGTGACAAGTTGCTTTTTAATGGACTAATTTGATCAATTATTAGAGTCAATTTAATACTCTCTAGTTAAAAATTTAATAATTTTCTAAATTTTAGAAATTAAAATATTTTTTATCCTTTTAAATATGTTTTTATATAAACTTTTATATATAAAAAATAAATTTAGTTTTATTTTCTTAAATGTTATATATGAAATAATGATTCGAATATGAAATATTATTAAGTTGAATAAAAACATTTTATCATTGGTTTTCATTGAACAGAAAACCATCTTAAATGATAATCGCTTCAATTCTTGTCATGTAACTACAAGTGGAATAACATTTTCATTTAACCAAATTACCACACTTTATAAGATGACGGCAGCATTGTATGATTTGGCAAGAGGAAAACATCACAATCCCACCTAACCGTATAGTATGGGCCTTTTAATTTTTAGTCTTGCGTTGGGTTGACATCGATGTATGTTGAGGTCTGACTCACTTGCTGTGGTGCAGTGACCCAATGACATCTACAATAGTTAATAGTATTTTGGTAGAATAACATGTAGAGGAACCGTCCAGGACAGAAAAGATGTGACAAGTTGGCTTTCCAACATTAGTGGGGGGTTTGAGATTGCTCAAGATTGAGTGATGATGACTAAAGTAATAAAACCTCCCTATTTTCACACTTTTCTTTGGCTGCATTTCATGCGCTTACACTTGACCAATAACGAGTGTATCATGAGTCATTACCTCTAGCTGCATATATAATTTGGTCTTCCTGTACAAACTTAAAAAGCCAAAGCAGCCAACCATTTACTGTGTCAAAAAGTGAATAAGACAAAATAACTTACGCTAATCGCTTACGGTAAATCAAAGATGTCTCTGCTTTAATTATGATTATATTTTTAAGATAATTATGAGGAAGATTTATGTACCAGACATGTCTGCGACATCAAGATTGTACTTATCATAATTTATTGATTTATGACACTGTAGAGTCTTACAAGTCATTGCAGCGGCGTGGACTAGATGTGTAATATTCGACATTGAGATCATAAGGGGTTTGAATTTTCGCAATCCTGGAAACTTGTAGATGTATTTTTACGTATATTCAATTTGACATTTTGATTCGATTATGCCACACATCACAACTGTGTTTAACACTTCGGTCAAACCAATATACAGATCGCCGCCAACATTTTTCACGAAATTCATTAATCTAACTGAAATGTCGTATTACCTATTGTCAAGATATTACTATTCTATTAAACGTGGAATAGAGTTTTAGCTGTCAAATCCTTTACAAATAGTTTTGTTTCTTTTTGAACAATTATATGAGTAAATCAATCTCGTTTATCTTATATCATTAGAATGCTCAATTAATTTGATAAGATCTCGGATTAATTTGAATTACTCTACCACATGTAATATTAAAAGAAAAATCAATAGTGGAGGCTTATTCCTATATTAGTAGAATAATTTGCTACTTATGTCGTTTTTCAATTATGGTGCCAGTCAATCATGTTTAGCAATTAGCACACAATTAGAAAAGGTGAAACCAAACAAAAAATTAATAAGTTGAAATGTTATTATTTGATAATTGGCATTTTGGATTATTGTGTCCATTTACTTTTTGATCAAACTAAACACCACGAGTTAAGTTTGGGGTATCACAAGTTCGCAACAAAAACAGAAAAAACATGACTGTTTAAATCAATGGGTTTTCTTCATTTTGTAGGTTTAGTAAATTTTCCAATGTATGTTTCAAAATATGAAACATTTTAACTTAATTATATATTCCATTTCATCAATTCACCGAACTCATTCAATAAATAGAAATAATAAACTAATACAACTCACATTCATATTGAATTTTAAATTAAATCTCATAAAAAGCAAGCTGCACAATCACAAATAATATATTTTTGAAAATAATTATGCAAATAGGCGTTAAGGTTTGTAAGAGTTCAACCCAAAAACGACCTATTTACTTAACAACTTTAACTTGTTAACCATATATCGACATAAATTCAGTGAGGTCCAATACGAACTTGCAAATTTTGTGTTATATTCATATTATGTAAATAATTTTCTGTTATAAATATATGCTTTTAAACATAAATGAGTGCCCATCAATCATAGAAGTAAGTTTTATCTTTTCATCTTCCTACTAGCTCCGCATGATCTGCTTTATTATTTATTATGTTGTCCACTTAATGAAATTTTTGTAAACCTATGTAAAGGAGCTTTTACCATTGTATATGAAGACACATGATAGAAATTGATGAAGGAAGGATCTGTTCTCTTTTTGAGTTATATATTCTCTCTTCGTGAAAAATTATGTTTATGTTATTATATTTTCTTTTATTCCATTTATTTCATAACAGGCTATCAGCACAAATTTCTAATCCAGTGTTTGTTTCAGTTTCTAGAATTGAGATTTTTTTTTTTTAAGACAAATGATGACATAATCAATATTGTTTAATAAGTAATTAAAATGGGTATTTCTTAATAACATCAAGCTCTCCGTCAGATTGTAAAGTATTTATATTTTTTATTTTAGTTGCTAAATATAATTCTATTATTTTGTTGTCCTAATCCTACTTACAATATTAATAAGGTTGCCAAGAAATGAAAAAAAAAATGTATTTATTGAAGATCTTTGAAACTTGAAACTAAAGCGTTGATGTTAAAACAAACAAATCTAAATGAGAAATGATCAAGATTGATCTTGTAACCACAACATATGTTGTAGAGAATTTCTATTTCTTTTTCAATTCATAAATACAATAAGCAGCACACTACTATATATATATATTTACACTGAAACTTGTTACATAAGAAAAGTGTGACCTCTAGACTTGATTCTGATTGGTTAAACATTAGTTGAGTTGGATCCTCTCAACTGATTTTCCCGCCAATGCTAAAACAAAATCTGATATAGCTGAAGCACCAAGGCTGTCATGCTGTTGCCACTTGATCATTACTAACATGTTGATCAAGCTTAACTTGGACAAGTTAGTTTGTTATGTTCTGCTTGTGTAAGCTGAACATTCTTCTCAACAGTATTGAAACTCAACGATTGAAAAAATGATGTGAACATTTTGCAACTCAAATGTCGGGACATTCAAGAACTTGAAGCTTAATTTAATGTTTGTCCTAAAAGCTAAAAGTTTGATTTAATGTATGAAGATTGTAAAATCAAAGAGCTTGACACCCAATCTCCAAACTTAATAATGAATTGAAATCACTCTAGAATATGCTTTGAATTTAAATGGAATTGGAATTTATAAATTTGAATTTCAATTGATGTGATTTGGAACCCGAAGTTCTAAATTCAAAATTCTTAATTACAAACATGATTTTATATGCATCTAAACTTGAAATGTTGAAGTTCTAATGAAATGGCATCTAGTACTATCACAAAGACTGTTTGGCTATGTTGGTTATTTGCTAACATGGGTGTTTTGATCTCTCATCCCACCCCTTGTATTGTGACAATTAGAGTTTTATTCAGATTGCTCATAACTTTGTTTTTCATGAACGAACCAAGAATATCGAAATAGATTATCATTTTACTCGCCACCATCTTAAGCATGATACTATTACATTACTTTTTATTCTTCCTTACTTATAGATTATGGATTTCTTTACTAAACCACATACAATTTCATATTTTCGTTTTCACATTAGCAAACTTTCGATGTTTTCTGCTGTTGCATCATAAATTTGTGAGGGGTATTAAAGTTAATATTTATTTATGTAAGGATAGTTTATTCATTTTCGTTCATTACTATATTATGTTCTTGTAAATTAAGACAATGGACTTTTCCTCTTGAATGTGAAACCCTGTTTTGTTTACAATGAAAAGTAGCTAGCCAACTTCTTGGAGAGACATTATAAGTGCACAGAATTTTAAGAACCTAGAGGAGCATGAGTCGTATATCCCAGAGGCACAGACTGTACCATAAAGTTTAATTGGAACCTAATATAATCTTCATTTTTGTCTGATCATTCATAATACAGTGCAAACTTGTTGTAAAGAACATGCAAGACTGTTCCTTTATAGTGTCATACATTCATCAACAAAGCAATATATTGCTCAGTCGTTTGATAGATTTTATTCCGTTAATCTTCTGTGTTTTTTCATGACTTTCCTTTCTCATAGTGATCTTTTTCCCTTTGTAGGGCCGGTTTAAAATAATTTCTCTGTCAGGTTCCTTCTCGCCTTCTGAAAATAATGGTGGTCGCAGCAGAAGTGGAGTATTAAGTGTCCCTTGCTGGGCCAGATGGCCGAGTTTTGGGTGTTGGAGTAGCAGGAATGCTAATGGCAGCATCACCAGTGCAGGTACTGATCTACCATTGTTTGCATCGGTGTGTAAAACTGCGCAGTCTATGAAGACTAGAAAAAGTTATGATGAAATTTAATCAACTTTTGACTGTATTTATGCCGTGCCAGATAATTTTGGGTAGTTTTATTGCGGATGCGAAAAAATCTAACTCAAGTATATTGCAACCTGGGGCTTCTTCGGCTCCAGTACCCAATATGTTGAGCTTTGGTGCACCTGTGACATCTAGTCCTCCCTCACAAGGACCTTCGAGCGAGTCTTCAGATGACAACGGTAGTAGGACCGGAATTTACAATCCTGGTCAACAACCCCTTCATAATATGCAAATGTACCGACAAATATGGGCTATCCAAACTCAGCAATGAAGATGCTTCCTTATTGAGGGAATAGCACTTTGGATTGTTGACATGGTGATTGTTCTTCTAGGTGATAGAGGTAAATTCCAAGTGCTAACACAACATCATTGAATACAACTGGTAGAGAAATCATTTCATTTTCCTTCTAGATCGGATCAGGTATTTCACTGCTTAGTTTTCAAGCAAATTTTCATTCCTCATCCGATTGTTGATAACTGCGGAAATGCCACCTATTTTGTAGAATAATGTCATTTAGATGAAATTGCGTTCTTTGAATAAATTGCAATTTAGCTTTTATGTTTCCCATTACCAGTTTTTAGGTATATTATGCACTCAGCAAGCCGACACTCTTAAGTAGAGAATAAGAAGAGTCCATGACTGATTTGACTTTGTTGATTAGAATATAGAAGCATAAATGCAGATCAACATCTCCCTGATTCTGAGCAGAACAAGAGCTTCTTGAGAATTAAAACTATGCTAATGATCTGTGTATGAAACAATATTCAAGGCAGCTATGCGGATATACTTTCTGCTCCCTAACATTAAGGCACCAATACACCCAATTTCAACTCAAATTTGACGTACCTTCTTAACTCTTATGACATACACGATCTACCCATACATATAAGGATTTCGATATAAACAGTTGTTTGATTGAATCTTTTAATTATGTCTCTTCCTTCATGCTAATAAAATTTCATATATGCTTGCGCCATAATTTTATCTGATGGCATCATTTAACATTAGCATATGTTGAGCACACATGGAAACGTTATGATTGACAGACTCACCATAACTTACAAAAGAAATGAGCCTCCTTTAAATCACCAAGATTGAGCTAAGCATATACATTAACTGAACTCATCCCATTAAGGGTGTTAGTGTGATAATTTTATCTTGTCAAGGACGTCGGTGTAAAAGGGATAATACTGGATTAATTCCTTCTCGTCTGCATGTCATCTATTGATACGGCCTATTATGTGTTTCATGTACATAAGATTTATCTCATTTATTACCTTCGGTGTTTACAATTAATTGGAAATGCGTGTTTTGCTCATTAAACAAAACTGCCATGACCAAATATTATTATAAGCAAAATTAATAGTTTTTAGTTTTCTCATATTGATTTTATAAAATAGAAGGATCATTAAAATATTCTTAATAACAAAGCTAAAAACAATAATAAAGATGGAAATGGAGCCAAGACATTGTACAAGGTTGTCAGAGCAGAGTCTACAGAGTATACAGAACAAGGCAAGTTAGCGCGTTACGACGCATACGCGCCTCACTTCCTGTTCCTATTCCTGCCACCAAGAAGATTCTTGCTGACTCCAACGGCTCTTTCTGGGTTTGCTTTGCTTTATAAATACTACCCATCTCATTTATTTCCCTCTCACTAGCCGTTACAATTTCTCTCTCATTGCTCATACCCCTTCTCTTCTCTTCTCTTCTCTTGTCTTTCCCACCCAACTACACATACATATTCTATATATACATACTACACACACACACTCGCGCGCGCGCACAATTATCTGATGCAAAATGGACTGCTTGGTTTTTCCTGTTGTCATTCTAGGAAGGAGGTCCTCGGGATACCAGGCTCTGACGGAGGAAGGCGTGTTGGATACTGAGGTAGAGCGTAGTGGTCCTGTGACGGCTGTTGTAGGGAGAGAAAAGAGAGAGTTTTTGGTTGAGCCTTTCGTGTTGGAGGAAAACCCCTTTCGTGTATTGATAGATACTCGTAATGCAAAGATGATGAAGGAGAAGAGGGTCATATTTGTGGATGTGGATGCCATGTTGTTCGAGCATATGTTGTGGTTGATGCATAATGATTGTTCTTCTCTCTTCAACCTTAATGTAAAGGAGATTATTAAATTCTATGCTGAAGATTATTAGACCAAGGTAACAGTATTTTATGTTCACTAATCTCATGCAAAAAGTTGTAAGTCTTTTGATGTCTAATAACTGATCTAAAATACATGGTGATTCTATCTATACATACAATTTTTATTTTTCCTTTTCCTTTTCCTTTATCTTACTATTATCATTATTTGGTATTTCCTTTGGTTGACCTGGATTTGCTAATTTTGTTTTATAATTGTTCTAATTTTTTTTTTTTTTTTTTTGGAGTACTATAATTGTTCTATTTGTTCAAAACTCAAAATATAGTTATAAAATATGGTGGAGACTGGAGAGTGATTTTGATATTTACTCTTTTCGGTTTTAAAGCAATAATGATGCATTTCTGATGGAATGGCTTGTCTTGCAAAACACCTCTTAATTGAAGAAGACAAATTACTTGAGAAACATTTGATCTGGTCTTGTTCAAGTTGATAAAGGAGGGGCAGAAAAAGATAAGCCGGTTGACCAAAGTATTTACTTGATAACATTGAAAACTTGTGAGTATATATATACCAATCTTAGCAGATTGGCCATAACAAATGACGTCACCTTTTTTCTTGCTTTGTAAAATAACCATATACCTTCTTTTTGTTAGATATTGAATCGGTCCACTCAGAATAGTCCAAATGGGCCTGTTATCGGGTCCAGGCCCAGAAGCAACAAAAATATGTTAAATTTATAAAAAATATGTTGAATTTCTATTAACTATATATAAAAGGAGAAACTTCATTTTAGTCCCTAAGGTTTGGCGAAATATCAAAATTTTAAACATCTATTGGAAACAGCTCTTTTAATCCTTAACTTTTCTAAAACTCTTCAAAATGGTCCAAACTGTTAGTCAATTAACGGTCAACAGTAACAGAAGGCTTGGATAAAAAGGGTAAAATGGTCTTTTCATATAAGATGCTAAGATTGTGACACGTGGACGGCTAAGATTTTAATCCTATAAAACATTTAAAATAATTTAAAAAATCGAAAATTATTTATAAAAAAAATTCGAAAAACTGAAAAAAAAAATGGCAACTTTTTTTAAAAAAAATCTGGATTCAAACAAATGGTTTGAACCAAAATATGTAAATCCAAATCCTTAAAAAAATTTACCAAAAAATACAAAAACAAAACACTCTACAGATTGATCAAACCATAAATCATAATAAACACTCAACAGATTCATCAAACCATAATTATCAACCCCAAACACCAACTGTCAAACCCCAACATCAACCAAAAAACTAACCATAAACATCAACCACAAATGCTAGAGATCAACCCAGAACCAGTGACACTGGTTCTGGTATCGAACCCAGAACTAGAGTCTGGTTCTGGGTCGAACCCAAAACCAGAGAGGTCTCTGGTTTTGGGTTACCCAGAACCCAGAACCAGAGATCTGGTTCTGGGTTCCACCGAAAGGGAGACGAAGAAGAAGAGAGGAAAGGGAGACGAAGAAGAAGAAGAGATGAGAGAATGGAATAGATGAAGAAGAAAAGAGAGAAAAGATGATGTGGAGAAAAAAAAGAGAGAAAAATGGTGTGATGATTTTTTTTTTATTATTAATTATTTTTCTTTTTTTAATTAAATAAAAAATTTTTGATTATATATTAATTTATTTATTTTTAATATTTTTATTTAATTAGGGGTAAAACCAAACTTAGGGGCAAATGAGTCATTTTGCTTTTTCTATCTCTTTCAACTGACGGTTTGGATTATTTTGAAGAGTTTTGGAAAAGTTAGGGATTAAAAAAGCTGTTTCCAATAGATGTTTAAAATTTTGATATTTCGCCAAACCTTAGGGACTAAAATGAAGTTTTTCATATATAAAAATGGGAAGAGAGGCGTTAACAATGCAAAAATTCCACACCCCGATGTTTGTTTGAAGGGATATTATCAATTTACCCCCTCAAAATGAAAATAATGTCAAACCACCACTGATTTTACAAATATTAGCTAAAAAGGTCTGACCGTTAATTGGAACAATAAAAAAGTTAAGAAAGTGACGGATCCGTTAATACTGAGGGTATAATCGTCATTGTATTTCTTGAAACAGTTGGATTGAATTAAAAAGTTAAATAAAATAAAAAAAACTCATTAAAAAAAATTTAAAACTAAATTAAAGAAAAAAACTTCACACTTTCTCCCTCTCCCTCTCCCTCTCTCGCTTCTTCTTCTTCTGTCACACACACTCTCTCTCTCCTTCCTCTCTTCTTCTTTTTTTGTCACTCTCTCTCTCTCTTCTTCTCTCTCTTCTTCTTCTATCACTATCTCTCTCTCTTCTTCCGCTTATTATTCTTTTTCTTCAATCTCTCAAACAATCATTAGATCGTGCCGCCGTTGAAGCAGTTTTGGAAAGTCGTTGCCGTCGTTGAAGCGATGCGATAGATTGTGTGTTGTTGTGTCGAGCGGTGCGACGATGTGGAAATGGATCAGATCATGCGGATACTGTTTCCTTCCGACGCGGTTCGTGGAGAAGATAGTAAGGAATGGTGGGCTGTGTGCTGTCGTCGTGGAGCGGCGCGGCGGTGCGGTGGTGGATCTGCAGGTGTTGTTGATTCAAGGTTGTTGTGGATCTGCAGGTGTTGTTGATTCGGGATTGTTGTGGATCTGCAGGTGTTGTTGATTCGACACGACGGTGCGGTAGTGGATCTGCAGGTGTTGTTGATTCGGCACGACGGTGCGGTAGTGGATCTGCAGGTGTTTTTGATTTGAGATGGACGGTGTGGAAATGGATTGTGGTTTCATTTTCTTTGTTTTCTTCGAAATCTTCTAGGTGGATGGAGATCTAATATCTAGATTGGATCTCCACCATCCATCTCAAGATGGACGGTGGAGATCCAATCTGGATATTAGATCTCCATTTTTTTTAAAAAAAAAATCTCTGTTTTTAGTTTTTTTTTTTAATTATTCACCAAATTAATTTTTTTAAAAAAAGTGAAGATATGATCTCCACCATTCATCTACCTTGATGGACGGTGGAGATCACTGCTGGCATTTATATCTCTATTTTTTTTTTCAAATTTTAATTGTTTTTATTATTAATTAATTTTAAATTTTAAATTTTTATTTGATATAGTTATTATTCATATTTAATTTTTATTTGTTTTGTAATTTTTGTAATTTTTATCATGTTTAATTTTTTTATATTTATATTTATTTTATTTTTTAATATAGTAAGGGTATTTTGATCTTTTACTACTTTTGTCACAAAACCACTTGAAATTCTGATGAAAACCGCTTTTGACATACGGTAGGGGGTCTTTTGGCTAATATTTTCAAACATAGGAGTAAATTGAGGTTATTTTTGTTTTCAGAGGGTTTTTTAGGATATTCCCTTGTTTGAAAGTCAAATTACAATTTTATCCTCACTCACCCATCAAAACCAAATTGCACCATCACCATCACTAACTCGCTTGTCAACCATCAAAACCAGACTTCACCATCTCGCTGGTCTTCACTCTCTCCTACCTTGATTGCTTCGGCCTAACAGTGGAGCCGACTTCGTCCAACAGCAATGCTGGAGGCAGAGATCCGGTCTCCACCTACGGGCCATCGAGGCGGATGAGACCTTGGCGGAGAGGCAGAAGGTAAAGATATAATTTGTGGATTTTTTTCTTCTCTTTCTTTGTAATTTGTGGATTTTTTTGATGATATAATTTGTGGGATATGTATTGATTTTGATTGAAGTGGATGACACTTTGAGTTGATGTTGTGATTGATTGTTAGCGTTTTTTTTTTTTTTTTTAATATATATATATATATATATATATATACTTAGAAGGTGAATTGAAGATGAACATGAAGATGGGTTTGGCGGCGTTGGCGGCTTTAGAGGCAGTAGAGATGGAGGCTGCGGGAGAGGAGGCCGTTTTGGTGGCGACGGGGATAGAGAAGGCCGTCAATTTATCGCACTCAGTGAGTCACTCTCGAGTAGGCTTGGCAAAATGGACAGGGTCTGCAGACCTTGTTCATACCCATAAGGATGTGGTTCGGGTATAGACCCGCACCACTCTTTAAAAAACCCTTAAAAGAACTGGATCCAAAAAAACCCGCATAATTGTGGGTAGAATATGGATCTATCCGCTGGTCTCTATCAGACCCGCCAAATACCCATGCTTTATATACCTTCTACCTGATTCATTTTCAAAAACAAACCCTAACAAAACTCTCAACTCTCTTGACTCTCTCTCTTTCTTAAATCTTAACTCCTTCGTCGCCGTTCAACTGCGCCTAGCTTTCTCTTCATCGCCGCCATTCGACTGCGCTTCCCTTTCTCTCCATCGCCGTCGTTCGACTGCGCCTCCCTCGCTCTCCATCGTCGCTGTTCGACTGCTCTCTCGCCGTCGTGTCCAAAGCTTCGAACTGTGGTATCTCCACCGTCTCTCTTTCCTTTTTTTTTTTTTTTGGGTCTTTCGATATCTAATATTCCAGTTTTGCTTTGAGTTTCTCAGGTACATCGACCAACAGAACATCGCTGTCGTCTCTGTCCACCAAAACTTCGCCGTCGTCTCTCTCTCGGGTACATTGACTTTTGATTGATTATTTAGTTTGTTGTTATTGGGTATTTGTTGTTGTTTAGTTTCAAGCGTCTGGTGGATTTGTTTGGTTGTTGTTCTTTTGAATTTGGTGGATGAAATTGGTTTTTTGAAGAAGATATGATTCTGGGTAGTTCGTGTTTGAAAACTTAGTAGATCTGATGCTGTTTTTTGGTTAAATGGCTGAATGTCTCTGATTAATCTAAGTGGTCGCTTAATTTTAAGTGAATTGACTCTCTATTTAAAAGTTATTAAACATACATGCTGTATTTCTTGCTGTGGTGATCTCCTCGTATCATAAGTCTGATTGAGTTTATGTTGGGAGGTCATGACAGATATTGCTTTGTAACCAGGAACTTGAGAAGTGCCTAAACAAACCAATCCATCGAAACACCTAAAACCAAACATTTAAAATCCCAACACCCTGTCCCAATTCAAGTGACTGAAATTTGCCTTTTTTTTTAAAGCAAAAGCTATGAGCAGATGCTTGAAGCACCCACCAAAACAGAAATACCAAAAGCTATGAAGAGATGTCGCCGTCGATATCATGCCGAAAATCGAAGTTACAGTCGTTGGTGAGGAGAGACGAGTGTCGATTTGAGAAAGAAGAGTGCCGATCGTGTCTAGTATTTAAAAAAAATGTTGAATTGGAGTTTAAAAATATCTTCTTCTTTTTTTTTATTATTATTATTTTTTATCTCTTTCTGTTTTACTCTTATACAGTAATTTTATGCAGTGAGATTCATGCACTCCTTTTCTTCTCCTTGTACCATTCCAGTTCTTACTGTGGTGTTTCAAGCAAGTTGTTTCTTGTTTTCATTGGCCAGGAAGAAGGGGTGTAAAGGGTCAAGTTGTGTCATTTCTTGACAGGGATCTGTTTCTTTAAAATAATATGCCTTCTGAAAATGTGGGCCTCTTTAGTCTGCAGGACATAGCATCAAGGTTATAGCATTTTCGCAGCAAGGGCATCGGACTCTATGTATTCTCACTGCAAATGGTGCTGTATGCAATGTCACCCTTCGCCAACCTGCTATGTCTGGTGGTACTGTGATATATGAGGTAATTTTGATATTCCTGTGTTATTTATATGATAAATTGTGCCCAGGTACTTGAGAGGCTGGGGTTTTTTTGTGGCTCAGCTTAGATAGGATGTTTTCCAAAATTACAAGAAGTGAGAGGGATTCCAAAAGGGAAAACATTTGTAAGTGAATTCAACTGAAGCTTAACCTGCACACTTAAAACTTTTTTGGCATGTCTGTGGTGTCTGATCTGTCCTGGAACTTGGGGGTTCTGGTTTAGTTGAGTTTTGATATTGAATTTATTTTGATCTTGTCAGAGATACCCTTTAAAATATGGAGTATGATTGAATAAACATTTCTTCAAATTTAAAAAAATTAAATAGGCACTTTGACTTCTAATATATTTTCCAAATGTGAAACATGATCTTTCCTTGGCAGTGCTGTTGTATACTTGTATAAGCACTTCCATTCCTTTTTGTATTTGGATGTAGTAGGAGAAAAGATAATTTTTTGTTTATTTAAACTTGAAAGCAAGTCCATTTAACCAAAAATGTTTTCCGATAGAGGATCTTGCTAGAATGCTTCAGATCCATAGTTTTGACGCTATGTGAACTGCCTTTTCTCTATTTTATAAAACCTTCTTAAGGTTGGGAATTGAGAGCAATGGACTTCATTTTACTTGTTTCTATTTGTGTGTTTGTCAATGGTTGAGATAACCATGGGGTTATTTGGCCCTGCCCATTCCTCTACTCACCCAGCTTGAATCTGGCAATTTTTCCTTCTTTGTTCAAAGAGGCCTGTTCTATTAGGCCTCAAATCGTTGGTGGTTTGTTGAATACTCCTTTGGTGTCTCTCACAGCCGATTAGAATTTTCTTTCTAACTAGGGTTAATATCTTCCGATCCAGAGAACCATGTATACTTGTGCCATTTAATAATGTATGTATGTATCTATTATTCAAAATGGCACATATGAATCCCTATTAACATTGCATTTCAAATACAAACATTGAGTTTAACTCATAAAAATAGCATGTTTAGCTGTAGTCCATCTGACAAGAACTATTAAGGGAAGAATTAGATGTGATGTTATAAAGAAATAGTCATCGAATAAAACATCGTATCAAAGAAGAGCATCTCTTGTCGGCTGGCAACTTATTGATCTCCATAAAAGACAAGTAGGTTCCTATATTTCTCGCATAAATTATCTTGTGATGTCGGATTGATCTTTTGATCTCTCACTTCTATGATATTTCAAACATATGTGCATAGTCCTCTTCTATTATTTTCCTTCTCATTGATTTAGATTTCATATAAGAAAAAAATGAAATTAACCACCTATTAATGTGAGGAAGTTGAAACCAAACTTGTGAACATAAAATGTATGTATATCAGGGGTTATTGATTACAATGAATGATGCTCTCTCATTAGGAACTTGGAGAAACGGGATGCATGTAGACCTAGTTGGATGGTGACTAGAAAACTAGTGCTTGAATCGTGTAAGTGCAATACAGATATGGATTAGATGATTTGAAAGGTGGAGGATGAGTGGAATGAATTTTACCTAATTTTACTAGTCATGGACTCTTTCGTAGGAGCGTAAGATTTTAACCTTAGTGTTTATTCTATATAGATATAGTAGCCTATTTGATGAAGGATTGTGTATATAAATGTTAACACAGGACTCCATTCTATTAATTCAATTACAGTGTAGAGCAAAGTTTATGATTGGATTTATACGACAACTCCATTGATTTAATATGATCATGTGTGTGAGAAGCTGCATTAAATTTTAAATGCTATTATGGGTCCTGTCCTATAAGTTTAAACTTGTGAGAGTAGAGACAATAACATTTAGAATTTGGCAACTTATCTTGATTTACATTACAAATTATATACCGGTCAAGAAAAGGGAATATTGTGGAGCATGTTATGAATTTTTTGTGAGTAGTGTGGGATGTAAATGAATCAATGATGTTCACAAATTAGTACCGGTCCTTTAATTTAAGAAACTAATTTATCGTTATAAAAAAGTTCTGCTGATATAGTTGGGATGGGAATTGATACTAATTATGAGCACAAGGAAATAAGCTGTGTTCTTATTCAGTAATTATTTTAGGGATGCTGTGCTCTGCAATCTAATCATTTGGTTGTCTTACAGTGTTTACTTAGAGAATTGAGACGGTAAAATCATCACATTTGATGGTACAATCATCACATCTGAGATGATGTGACTGGTGCTTGGATCAGGTTGCGGATTGCTAGTAAATTAAAAAATATTTAGGTGTAACATATTTGCAACTGAGTCTGGAACGTGGATGGGTTTGGGGATATCAACTCTGAACTTGATGTAATCAAGGGTGGAGAAAGGATGGTTATAAGGAGGAGGTTGAACACAGTTTCAGTGGTTAGAAACTTAGAATTAACTACTCTAAACTGATTCTTCAGGTCAGCTTTCATTGTTCATGTGACTGGAACCTTGAAAAGTATTTTTTTTTGACCTAGGCAGACTGAAATTGTTAGCTTTATTTGTCTTGGTTTGAGTTATCACTATCAGTTATATGCTATTTTTTGCTGTCAATATAGTAGCTATTTGGTTGTTCTTGCCAAGTTCCCTCCCCTTGGTAAATTGCCAAAGGCCTTCCTTGCACTGGATTACTGTTAATGGATGATGCGTATTGACACTTTTCCAATTGTGTGGTAAAATTATCTTAAGCTTATTTCAAAACAAATAAATTATCTTAACCTGGTTTTTATTTTAATAGCATAATTACTAGTCAGTGCTTTCTTCTTGTATAATGATGACAGATCAAATTATATTATAGGCATCCTTTTGTATGAACAAATCTTGAATAATGCCATGATGATTGATGCATAATGATTGTTCTTCTCTTTTGAACCTTAATGTGAAGGAGATTATCGACTTCTATGCTCAAGATTGTTGGACCAAGGTAATAGTAGTTTATCTTCACTAATCTCATGTAAAAACATGCAAGTCTTTCGATGTCTAATAACAGATCTAATACACACACACGCATGCACATACAGTTTTTCCTTTATCTTATTATTATTATTTGGTATTTCCTTTGGTTGACCTGGATTTGCTTATTTTGTTGTATAGTTGTGCTATTTGTTTAAAACTCAAAATATAGTTTTAGAATATGGTGGAGACTGGAGAGTGATTTTGATATTTACTCTTTTGGGTTTAAAAGGAATAATGATCATAATTAAAAAAAAAAAAGAAAGTGCATTTCTGATGGAATGGCTTGTCTTGCAAAACACCTCTCAATTGAAGAACACAAATTACTTGAGACACATTTGATCTGGTCTTGTTCAAGTTGATAAATTAAGGAGGGGCAGAAAAAGATAAGCCTATTGACCAAAGTATTTACTTGATAACATTGAAAACTTGTGAGTATATATACACCAATCTTAGTAGATTGGCCATAATAGATGACATAACCTTTTTTCTTGCTTTGTGATTAACCATGTACTTTTTTTTTGTTGCATATTGAGTCAGCCCACCCAGAATGGTCCAAATGGGCCTGTTAATTGGTTCAGGCCCAGAAGCAAAACAAAATTAAATAAAAAAAATAAAAAAGATAAAAAAGATAGCAGTTATTTGAGTAACAGCTGAGATAACTACCACCAGTTATATAAGCGAATCCTAATTAATTGTAGAGATTTAATAGAGAATGTTTTTCCCATTATGATGATTACTTTCCAGACCTGTGGTATTGTTGCAGTGATCATATTGTGACTTCAAAGGTATGTTGTTTATGTTTTTCCAATTATTAATTTATGTTTATAGTGATTTTTAAATATCAACATTTTTCAACTGTTAAATTAGTCTTTGATGGTGTGTCACATCACAAGGGTTAGCTAGAAAAAATAAATAAATATTTATTTATTTATCGACAACACTGTGCAAGCTTTTCAATTTATTTGTTGTTATAAATCTAAAATTTCTTCAAAAAATAATTAAGAAAAAAAGTGGTAACGTTTTATGTGTGTTATGATATTAAGAAATTTAAAGGAATTTTCATTTCATTCATTAATCTGGCAACAAAATATGTTATGCAGAGTTTTATTATCATTATTATTATGGAATAGTTACTTTAATCCTGAAATTTATATGCTAGATTGTATTTTTGAATGAGAATTCTCTGATTTATTTGCTGGATCATTAGATTAGAATCTAATGGTTGACTTTTATTTTGATAAGGTTATTGGATTCAATAAGTAGTATGATCCATTAAAATATATTATTTTAAAATGGAATGTAAGAAGACAATGTATGGTTTATTAGTATCATCACTTTGCACATTGTTGTGGAAATTGTTGATGATACACCGTTTAGAGAAGTGGAGCAAACGCTGCAATACTGTGATGTAAAACTTCAACCATACTGTGTTTAATATATTTTTTGATAAATAATATTAATATTGTAAGAAAAAGCAAAGAAAACAAGAGGAAGAAGGTTTAGGCACCTATATTTAAAAATTTTTGTAAGACCAAATAAAAGTTATCACTGGCAAATGGACATATAGATAACTACTTAATTTTTTTATTTAGTTAGATTTTGATGGCCACCACTGGGCTTGATACATTATGATCATGTTGATCATCAACCCAATTGAGAAAACTATAGACCACATCCTGATCTTCATTGTCAATTTCTATATTAAAAACAAAACTCTACTTTTAATACATCTATGTGAATGTTAGATTGTTGGGTTCTATTGTAATTCTCATTCTTGCAGGAAAATTCAATTCTGTATAGTACATTGCTTCTTTTTCACCTATTTAAGTGACAACACTGCTGAATTTCTGACCTGTTTCATTAGTAAATATTGCCATGAAAGAAGAGTAATTTAGGTAAGTTTGTTCTTGACTGCAATTCCATCAACTTCATCGAACAATGATTTTCATCTACTTTTCATCATAGTGTAGGTCATAAAGGAAGTCATTGTATTCTTGAGCATCCACGTTATAAACGAGTCCGGGGTCTATAGATCTATTTGGGTTATGTCCTGCTCCCAAATTTATAGGCGTGATTGGAAGACCCATCTTTTCATCATTCAAAATAGAACTAATGTCGTCCATGGTATATGTTGTGATCATTACAACGGGTGGAATGGCTGTTAGGCTTCATTCCTTGTGGACGGCTTTTAGTAAAGCCCTGATCCAGCAACATGAGGCGCTTTCATTGATGTTCCTTAGTTTAGAGCATAATTTGTTACCAACTTGTATTTCCCAATTTTAATGAATAGCTTATTTTGCCTGGCTGTAGCCAGTACATCAACGCTTGGAGTCAGTATATTTGAATTTGGTAAAGAAGGTTGATTGGATCAGGTCTTTTTAAAGAGAAGATGGTCACTTGAGGTATTGGTTTCGTACCCTATTTCGTCAACACAAACTTCACACTTTTGACCTTTGTTTTCCTCTCTTTTGTTATATACTTTTTAACAAAAGTCTCAGAAGCAGTGTCTAAAATCAAACTTAGAATGAAGGAGTCATCTGGATATAAATCTTATTGATTCGCCAGAAAGATTCCAATATCTATACCCACCCTTTCAATCTCCTTTCTTTGGCGATTAACATTAACGCCCCTATCATAAAGGACTATCTTTACAGTAACCTTATTTTGGTTTAGTGTTGAGGCCTTGCACATTGCTCTGCTTACATTACATTGTCTTTGTCATAGTACAAAGATGCATTTGTAATGTAGTGATCTCATTTTGGTTTAGTGTGGAGGCCTTGCACACCGTTTTGCTTACATTGTCTTTGTTATAGTACAAAGATGCATTTGTAATGTAAATGCTTTAGAGGAAGTATGAAATATCTTTAACTATTAACTCATTTTTAAAAGTCATTATTGTATTGAAACTTCGATCTAGCTAGCATGCTAACTCCCACTTGCGATCTAAGGTGCTCCAGTATATGTTTTGAACTCCATCATTCCTTATAACGCAGACTACAAAAATGTCGTTCGCTAGTAAGAGAAGCAAAGCCAATCACATTATTAAAATAAGAAGTCTGGTCGAAATCAAGAGATAAGGATATGATGTCAACCCTATTAGCAATTGTTTGATCTATCCTTGCAAGCACATCAATTGCTATAGATTTGTCTGTGCTTATTGCCTAGCAAACCTTGTAAATGGCAACATGTGTGCGTGGTGCTATTCCTTGGATTGTGCCTTTCCCATATCCAAAGTGATTTGTATCGAGTACATAGTTACTAGCAGCTATGGATGAAGAATGACTACCATGACCTAAAGGGTCTTGTGCAGAGTCGAAGTTAAGTTCCAGGGATATTTTGAAACCTGTAGCTTTTAGCCTTTTGCTAAAAGATTTTGCCTTAATTAGCTTCAGGTTGTAGAATGAAGAGCTAAATGTCGTGCCATTCTCACACTTACCATTCCATTTCGTTTCCAAGGATTAAACATATTTAGATTAATAAAGGAAAGAAATATAAATAATTGGATGAAATTAGTTATTTTGATAAGATAAATATGCAGTAGATCCCAAATTCGAGAAAATTGTTCTCAGATTCTTTAAAAATAGGTCTTGAATTTTTAAAAATTAGGTTCAAATTTTTAAATGTTGATGTACTCATACAACCATGCCATGCATGGTTTCAGTGCTAGGTTCACACCCTCTCAACTATCTACAGCAATACGAAGGAAATGGAATAACATGTATGAGAATGACATGACATTTAGCTCTTATTTTTGCAACTGGAAGCTTATTAGGGCAAAATCTTTTAGCAAAGGGCTTAAAGTTGCAGGTTTCAAAATATCCTAGGAACATGACTTCTAACTCTGCATGAGACTTTTTAGGTCATGGTACTCACATTTCACCCATAACTACTAGTATGATGCAAGTCACTTTTGATATAGGAAAGGGAATAGCATCACGCGCACATATTGCCATGTACGATGTTCTCTGGGTAACAAGCATATAAAAGTCTGTAGCAACTAAGGTGCTTGTAAGGATGGATCATGCTGATTGGGCTAACATCATATCTTTATCTCTTGGTTTCAACTAGACTCTTTATTTTAAAGATGTGATTGTCATTGCTTCTCTTGCAACATTTGAGACAGACATTTTTGTAGTTTGCGATAGTGGGAGGTGGCACACTAGTTGGCACGCTAGTTCGAAGTTTCAATGTGATAATGGCTCTGTAAAATGAATTAACAGTTAAAAGTATTTCATACTTCCCAAAGAGTTGCTAGAAAAGAAAATGTAAGCGGGTGCATATTAGCACTAGACCAAAATGAGGTTGCTGGAAGGATAGTCATTCATGATGGTACGATAGTTAATGTTTATCACAAAACGGAGGAGAATGAAAGGGTTGGGTATATGCTGGAATCTTTCTGGCTTCTAGTTTGATTTTGGACACTGTTTCTGAGGCTTTGGTTAAAAAGTATATGATAGAGGAGAGGAAAGAAAAAGTCAAAAGCATGAAGTTTATGTTGACGAAATTGGTCCCGAAATCAGCACTTCAAGTAGCCTCCTTCTCTTCAGCAAGACCCAATCCAACCTTGGTTTACTAGAGTCAGAATATGTGCTAGCAGCAGTCACGCCCAATAAGCCATTCATCAAATTTGGGAATTAACTAATTATGTTCTGTACTAAGGAACATCAATGACAGTTGGCTTAGTGGCTTTACTGAATGTCATCCACCACAAGGATTCAATCAACTATGATGACCATAGCATTATACCATAGACAACACTGGTTCTATTTTGAAAGATGAAAGGACAGTTTTCCAGCCACATCTATAGATTTTTGGGGCAGGACATATTGACCCAAATAGAGCCATAATCCCCGGACTCATATGTGTTGTTTTTAGAGAAAAACTTAAGAAGTTTTTTTATTTTATTATTTTAAGGCTTACTCAGTCAAGAGGCTGAGTTCCCTTTTGTAAAGATAGATTACATCTTCAAGAATCCTAACTCAAACCTAACTCCACCTATCCTTATCAAGATAATCCTAATCTTTAGAGATAAGTAACATCTATTTAATCTTTTTATTTTTTAAAAATAAAAATTAGTAATTACAGCTGAGAAAACTAACTTCAATAATATGTGACATGGATGTTCAAGATTACATTGAATTCCTTTGTGACCTACCCTATGATGAAAGCATATGAAAACCATTCTTTGATGAAGTCAATAGAATTGCAGTCGAGAACAGGCTACCCTTCTTTTTATGGCAATATTTTCTAATAAAACAATTAATAAATTCAGCAGGGTTAGTAGGGGAAAAGGAGGTAATATACTATGTAGAATTGAAGTTTCCTACAGGAATGAGAATTACAATGGAACCCAACACAAACATTCACACAGAAATATCAGAAGCAAAGTTTTGTTTTGAGTATAGAAATTGACAATAACGATTTGGATGTGGTCTATGGTTTCTCAACTGGATTTAATCGATCAACATAATCACAAAGTATCAAGCCCCGTAGTGATTATCACAAAATGGTTTGTGAAATGAATTTTCTGTTTGACTTTGTAATCGTTATTATTTGCATGAAGAGAGTTTATATTGAAATCGTATAAAATATAGAGATCTCAAAAAGGTGTATGCTGACCACAAATGCTTTATATACTGGTGCGCGCATGTAGGATGCAGTTTTCCAATGTTACGGAATATTAATATTAGTAGACACGTTCAAAATCAATTGGAATTCTATCACAACAAAACAAAAAACTACAAAAAGAATCCATTTCCTTATAGATTTTAAGAGGGTAAATGGTTATTGTTTCGAGCAGAGTGTTAGCAAAGGTCTGCAATGTTAATACTCTTGCAAGTATGAAGACATTAAAAAAATTAACTAGACAAACCATCAAATGCATTTTCATAGGGCTGCTTGTGGGATTTCTAACGAGGTCCTCAACACAAATTTAGAATGCAAGCTTAACGGTTAGTTCCATAAATTAGCACTGTATGCTTGAGTACTTGCTAAGTTACTTTTCATAGAATTTTTTCTAATTTTGTTATTGGTTATAAGAAATATATGATCAACCTAGGAAGTGCCAGTAACTCCATATTACGATTGGAGTGCATTTGATATGTTAGCCAATTTAATTGTGCAGTAAGTTTGTTCATAATGAACAATTGTCCTAATGCAGAACCTATTGGATTGCTTGTCGATGCTGCAATGGAAATTATTCTCCCTTGGATTCCAGAGGTCTCTGTAGATGAAAGGAGGGAAGCTTTGCTAAGAGCTAGCAATTTTGCCTTGACCAGGGGAGTGACATCTGTTGTTGATTGTGGAAGATATTTTCCTGGGGCATCAGTACAGCATTCCTGGGAAGATTTTTCAGGTTTTAATGATGGGTTTTATTGGTTATGTTATCTTATCTATCTTTTCTACTGTGTTTTATGGTATGGACATCATGGGATATGAAACTCATGCAAAATATTGTTCTCCGTCACAATTGTCAAATGTTAGTTATATGATTGAGATGAAATGCAATTGTTTAATGAATTTATTCTGAATGTACATTGAGAATTTTCCATGCAAATGGTATTAAAAAATAAATTATGTACAAAGTTCAAGTGCTTGCAGAACGTAATGAAGCAAGTTAATGTCCGCACCTGTTACTTTGGTCTGAGAATCAAATTTATTATGGTTTTTTTGAGATCTAAATTTCATCTTTGGTCTTCAATAATACCTGTGAGTTAGTGATATTGCGTTTGGCCTGTAATTGACTTCAAGATTCTTGTCTATTCTGGCAGATGTCAACCAATGGGCCGTTTCTTCTTCATCTGCAAAGATGCGAATCAGGGTAAAATTTTGATTTAAATTTGAGTTCAACACCAACTTATTCCTTCAATTTAATGAAACGGTTGAACCCGCACTGCATCATCTTTGAAACTCGTTAAAAATAATTTTAATGAGGATGACAAACTGACATGCCATTGTTTTAATATGTAAACGTTGAAGTTTAAATTTAGGTAATAATTCTAAGTTAACATGGCGTAAAATGTACAATGATTCAACCATAAACGGTACAAACTTCTCATCTATCTATTTCACAGCAAATCTTGGGGAATAATGAATTTTATTAGAGGACGCTTTCATTTAATTTTTAATTAAATACTATAAATTAACAAATCCAAAATAATTAAAGTAAGATAGATAAAAGTATGCACCCTCTAGCTATAATTGACATCTTTTGTTATAAACTTATAATTAGTTAAATTTTTATTTTAGCTTGCTTTATACGATTAGAATTAATTATTTTCATTTCTTTTAAAGTTTATATTAGTTATTTAACATTCTTAGTTTTATTAAATAATTGTAGTTTAAGTTTTTAATTAATAAATAATTAATATCTTGATCAAAAGTTATTATAAAAAGTTTGTTAAAATACCCGAAATGTTAAACAGTAATATATGTTATAGAAAGCGATTTACAATAATTTTCATTATTTTAATAAACTTATAACTCAATCTGTTTTAGAGAAGTGGGAATATTACTGTTAACAGAAATCTCTAGTCGGGCCACCTAGACTCGATTTTAAACAGAACACATGGCAAGGTTGGGCTTAACATAAAAATTAATCTCAGCCCGCATTAAGCCTTTAAACCTAATGGGGCCTAACAATTATGGCCAATCATGCCCAACCCATTTGACAGAACTAAGCCCAGCCCATGTCTTGTAAGGGAGATCCGGCGTGGATATCTGAAAACCCGGTTCTGAAATGATATTAGATAATTTAGCATGTAAAAGTAGTGTGACGATGTTTCCACCCCTTTAAAATTGTATGTACACCCCATATTTTTATATATTTTACAATTTCAATATTATCCTTAAGAGAGAATTACTGAAAAGCCTTTAAATGTATGACTTATTGTCAACGGAAATTACTTTTACTTTTTATAACAACAACCGCTCCTACACTAATAGTTTGATCATAATTGACCAGTTGAGATAATTGAAAAAAGGGTAAGATGGCCATTTTATCTTATTTTTATTTCTTTTTAAATTATATTAATTAATAAATTGTTTGGATCTCCACTGTCCAAATTTAAAATATTATAAATATTATAAAATAAATTAAAATTTTAATGATTTTGAAATTAAAAACAATGGATATCCACCATCCGTCTCTAAAAATGGACAGTGAAGATGAAAAGAAATAAAAAAATAAAAATAAAAACAATAGAAAAAAAATAGATGAAAAAATTAGGGACATCATAAACCTAGATCTATTCAATATCGTGTGTAAACAAATATATCAAATATTCCCTTCTCCAAGAAGGAGCTACAATATCAAAAAATAGACCTATAAGCATAGGCCAAGATGCAGAAAGCAGGGGTGGCTCAATGGTATAAGTCCACCTCTCACCAAGCCTTAAGTGTTTGGTTTCAAATACACCTCTCACTTGATATATGGGTAATTTTCTTAAGCTATATAAATCGTCCTCTCCCATTTATGAGAGTAAATATCCGAATCATACTTTAGAGTCCTATTTCAATTGGTCTCAATAGTATTTTGACTCCGATGCCAGTAAATATATATATATATATATATTTTCTCAAGCTACGTGGATCGTCCTCTTCCATTTATGAGAGTAGATATCTGGATCGTGTGCTTTAGAGTTCTATCTCAACGGATCCCGATAGTATTTAGACTCGATATCAATAAATATATATATATGTATATATAGGCCAAGATATTGAAAAGGGTGGTTTCTTCTATTGTCCCTGTATGGTTGGACTTGACTATGCTTACAAAAAATAAATGGATAATCATAAAAAACTTATTGTAGTTTGTAAAAATGTTTATTGGTAATTTGTCCAAAATCTCCCTCAATGTTTAAAAATTAACAAAAAAATGAATATTTTACCTCTTATAACTTCATAATCAATTTGTAATTATCAAAAATATTTTCGTCATTTCACACTCTTTCAAGGGGTGTTTTGAGTGTTTTTACTAACGTGAAGAGAGATTTTTGATAAAAATAAAATCATATGTAATAAAATTGATATTTTTATAAATTATAATGGATTTTTTGGGATTTATCCCAAAAATAAATAAATAAATAAGACTAGACTTGACTAATGATAAGGATATTTGTTTAGGTTGTTTTAAAAGGGTAAAGAAAAGCACCCTAACAACACGTTTTACCATTTATGTTTTTCTTTGTTTGAAGGTTACACAGGTTAAGACTCCAACAACACGTTTTATCATTGATGGTATCCATTTTGTCTTTGCATCCAATCCTCATCTTTGATTCTTTTGTGTAGTGTTCTTAGTCCCCATTAGAGCAACTCCAATATAGCATCATTTTAAGAGAAAACACCAATTTGACATGTAAATACACTCCAACGTATCACTAATTTATAAATTTCGAGGTAAAATTTGGTGCATTAGCTATAGTAATACACCAAATTTGGGTGATAGTGTAGCTAACACCAAATGAGTTATTGAGCCACGTGCTCTTCTTTTTTCTTTTTTTATTTTTTTCAAAATTCCAACAATGGGCCTCTTGTAATACTAACAACAATATATGTTCTATTTGTATTCTTTACCACATTCTATATATTTTTATAATTAAATTAATAATTAGAAATAAAAATTAAATTATTATAAATATATATATACTATTGAAAATATTTCATTGAGATCTTTAAAATAGTATAATATTGAATATGTTTTAATATATTTTAAATTTTTTAATATATGTTATAAATAATATATTAATGTAAAATGAATTAAATTGTTTAATGTATATAAAAATGTATTATTTCAATATTTACTTGATAAAAAAAGGTAACATTTTTAATACAAAAACTCAATAATGTAATCAAAAGCAATAACATTAACATTACCATTACCTTAAATTAAAAATACATGATTAAAAAAAAAAAAAAACAACAACAACAATAACGTAACTTAAAAATAAAATATTTGACAAAAATACTTCTAAACAATCATTTTGAAATTTGAAAGGTTATCTCCACTTGCTCCAAAACTACTAAAATATTGGTAAAATACATTTGATGATTTGCTTCCTCCTATGAAATTGTTGAAGTGACTAAAAAATTAGTTGAAAATATAATGAGAATAATATTTTGTAAAAAATTAAAAAAAAAATTATGAGTATTTAATAATTCTTTCATTTATTGTGACTAGTTATTTGAGAATAAGATTTTATACCAAATAAATAAATTAATATTGGTTAGAATATTATTTAAAGATATCTTTTATATTAATTTGGTATAAAATACATTGAAGTGAAACAAAATTTGATGTAAAAAACTTTGGTGTTGACATCAAAATGATGTAAAAAAATTTGATGTTGATACTAAAATGATATAAAATTTGATATCATAAATTGGAGATGGTCTTAAAGCAAAGATGCTTTAATCAAAAGACTTTCTATCCTCTCTTTTTATTTCAAGCTATCCACGTAACATGTGCATACACACAGAGAAACTGGTTCAATAATGGATGCTATAATGACGTGACAGTGAAAGATACATATTGAAAATTTCATGCATCTACTTTTCCTGTTTGTTTGATAAATAAAAGTGGGCCTGAACTTTAACCAAAAAAAATAAGGAAAGGGCCCTGTACGTGCATTTCATTTGAAGGAGACCCTTTAAGGACGGTCTACATGTATTTCGACATAGGTGAGGCCATGATAACTAGTCTGGTAAAAGATAGCACCCCATAATTATGGTCACTACACCGTATACGAGAAGTAACATAGCTCTGGATGCCCCGTTAAAACCGAGTTTAGGGTGCTTAATAAGCCTCCATGTTTTTCCTGTTAAAATTTAATTTAATGTACATGGAGGTAGTCTGAGTGCTTGCCGACTAATGCTTGTCATATTCATTTGTTAATAAGTAGCTCATTTATTGGACCAACGGGCCCTTCCGAATACTAAATAAAGGAAAATAAACAATTATAAGGAAACGGAAAACAGAAAAGGTTGGTAGTTGAATATTGTAAAATGTCTCTATCCACTATAAAGCAAAGGAGTTAAAAGCACCACTTCCTTATTCATGCCATGTTGCCCTCTTCACCGTAAGCCCATATGATGCCCAATCCATTCCTCAAGTGAGAGCAACACTTAGGTGGTGTTTGACACTATTTTTTAAAACTGTTTTTCATTTTTAAAAACGAAAAACGCTCAAAAATATTTGTCAATTATTTCAAAAATATGTTTTCGGAAATGAAAAACATATTTTTAAAAATATACAATAAAACTTAAGGTAAAAGTAAAAAATAAATTTTTTTTTTCGTTTTCTATCATTTTCAAAAATCTTTTTTTTTTTTTTTTTTTTTTTTTTTTTTTTTTTTTTACAGTAAAATTCAAAAAAGTAAAAACACTCATCTCTAACAATCACATTGTCATTTTTAAAAAGGGTTTTCATCCAAATATATTTTCAGTTTTTATTTATTTTTAAAAAATGTACTAAACAACTTTTTATCATTTTCGTTTTCGAAATATATTTTCAAAAATGGTACCAAATATATTATCGTTTTTTAAAACATTAATTCTAAAACATGTTTTTCTTTTGGGGAAACTTCATTTTAGTCCTTGAGATTTTCGAAAATATCAAATTTTTAAACATCTATTGGAAACAGCTCTTTTAATCCTTAACTTTTCCAAAACTCTTCAAAATAGTCCAAATCGTCAGTCAATTGACAGTCAAACCAAACAAAAAAAATTAAAAAGACTTAATTACCCTCAACAGTCAAAATGACCGTTTTGCCCTTAATAAAATCAAAATATTACATATTTTTTTAACCAGTAAAACGTTGACACATATTTTTGTAAATGATTATTATTATTTTTTTAAAATTAAACAATAATTAAAAAAATATAAAAACCCTAAATATGAAAACTAGATCACCATCCATCAAACTCATCTCTCTCGCCTCCATCTCACTTTCCCTCACTGTCTGCTTCCGGCGTCGCCTCCATTGCCGTCGACGAGCCCAACAACCGGCGTCAAGAACCCATAAGCTGCAGCAACCTCCATCTCTCTCTTTCTCTCTCATTCCTTCAATTTTTTTTTTTTTTTTTTTTTTTTTTTGTGATGTTGTGGATCTGGTTCTGGGTTCGATCGAACCCATAAACTTGGTTCCTTGGTTCGCATCGAACCCAGAAACCTGGGTTGCTGGGTTCCATCGAACCCAGAAACCTGGGTTGCTGGGTTCCATCGAACCCAGAAACCTGGGTTTTGGGTTCGCATCGAACCCAGAAACCTGGTTCCTAGGTTTGACGAACCCAAAACTCAGAACCAGAGTGGTTCTGGGTTCAACAAATCCAGAACCCAGAACCATAAAATTTTTTTTTTGCTCTTAATATTGCTGATGATTTTTTTGTTGAGGGAGATGATGCTGATGATGTTGTGATGCTGTTGATGATGTTGTGGAATTGTTGATGATGTTGAATACCATGGGAGATGATGTTGATGAACTAGGTTGGGTTGATTGGCTTGATATATTGAAGATAATGGAGATTCACCAGATTAATGAACTGGTTGGAACTAGTTTGATGGTGGAGATGGAGATGCGTTGAAGATAGTGAAAATCCACCAGATTAATTCTCCACCGTCCATCCATCATGGATGGATGATGGATGATAGAGATCCAATATCTTTTTTTTTTTTTTTTTCAATTTTTTTATAAAATTAATTTGAAATATATAATAAATTATTTAAATTAATTTTTTTAATGTTTAAAATCTTAGTCATCCACGTGTCACGATCTTAGTCTTTCATATGAAAAGACCATCTTACCCTTCTCATTTAAGTTTTCTGTCGCCGTTGACCATTAGTTGACTAACAGTTTAAACTTTTTTAAAGAGTTTTGGAAAAGTTAGAGATTAAAAGAGCTGTTTCCAATAGATGTTTAAAAATTTGATATTTTTGAAAATCTCAGGGACTAAAATGAAGTTTTTCCTTTTCTTTTTTAAAAATACTTTTCAAAAATATCATTTTAAAAATGTATTCAAATACGCCCTAAGTTTCAGTTTTATACCCATGGATCGTTTGTTTTTTTTTTTCACTTAGCACTTAACAGTGTCGAATTAGATCAATTAAGTGATTTTTGTTTTTTATTTTTTTAAGTAGTCAAATAACTTAAAACCATCCAAATAAATAAAATAGCGTATATAAGTTATGTGGATGAATTAAATAATGATATCAAGCAATTCTGAATTTCTGATTAGTGACAGTATTAGCACTGCTTGATTGATAAAGAAAATCTGTTATTAATCAATTTCCAACAATCATATGATTTTGTTATAAAAAAAAAAAAAAAGAAAAGAAAAAACAATCATATGATTTTCTTTAACGATATATTAGTGTCATCATGCACTCATTTCCATTAATGATCACCTTTTAAATTTTTTTACTAACATCCGCTTTGCTTTTAGTTATGGCTTATGCGTTTCAATTAATTAGATCACTTGCGTAACTATTTTTTTTCATCAATATCTTGGTATTATTGGTAATTAATTGAATGTGAAATGGCCAATATTAATTACAAAGTGAGCACATAACAACAAAAATCAAATCTGTGGAAAATCCACCTCGGTCTTGTTATATAAATGATCATTTAGCTAATAAAAATGCAATGAACTGATTAATAAACACAAGAAGGATTTGATTTTTTTTTTTTCTTTTTCGGTTTGAATTTACTAAAACCCTACTAGAAGATTGTTGTTGCTTATATTGGGATAGGCTTGAGAATCAGTGAAGTTAAGCGATCTTGAGTGACACCAATGGATGTTCCTATACCGTCTCCATGTTGGAAAATGCATTGAGCAGTTCTAGCCATGTTTAAGCACATTTTCACCATAGACTTTGGGAGATAAGTCTTCTCGATTTTGATCTTGTTTATTTCCTTCCACGAATTCCTAATTAAACCTTTTATGCGATCTCTTGCTTCTTCTTCTGATATGCCCTCTTCATTCATGTAGCATTGAATAGATTTCGCTACATCACCTCTCTTTATCTCAGCCTGTAAAAAGTAACACAAATAATTAAATCAATATACATCAAAATATTTCTCAAAAAAAAATTTTAAAAAAATCAAAATCGTAAACATGATTTATATTCTTTAGAGAGAAAAAGGAGTCTATAAGACTAGGTAGTCACCAAAGATGTGCCCAAATCATCGCTAAGTCTAGTAATAAGAGAAGACCAATAGATAAGGTCAGAGCCATTTTTGAAGCAGTCGAGAGAATTATTCAGGTTGCACCCTTCTAATTGCAGCAGATAAGCATGAACAACTGCTGCTGGACCCCCCACTGAAATGCTCGCGTTTTCTAAGTACTCTTTGACTGTCGGTGTGTATCCTTCGCAAAACCATCCTGCTTCTACCATATATGAAGAACAAAGATTTGTCCACTACAAAAGAAAAAAAAAAATTATGTATCATTTAATCATTTAATATGCTTTACATAGTATTGTTATTAATCATGGAAATTAATTTATTTTCTCTTAAATGTTTTTCTACAACTGACTATCTTGAGGTTGAACTTTTTTGTTTGTTTTATAATTTTGATAGATTGTAATTAATTTACACATTTTTCAAAAGTTGAATTAGGTTACAAAACAATGCAAAATCTTTTTTTTTTTCTGATGATCATCCCAAAGGTCCAAATCAAATTAATCACGAGGAAAACTAAAATGCTTTAATTTTCTAATGTGAGAGCTTCAAAGTCAAATTGGCACCGGCCAATTCGGAATATGATTAAATAAATTGCAAATGTAGAAATTAAAAAGTAGAATTGGGGTATTAATAAAAAAAAAAAAAATTAGAAGTGGGGTAGGAGGACGGTGGGTGGCCTCCTGGATAGGCTCACCTCACCTACTTTATAATAGCAGGTAATGCTCACTGGTTATAATATGGGATAATTTTTCAACATATTTGTGAGTAGTTTTCTCCTGATTTTGAGAGTAGATTTTCGGATCGCTCACTAAGCAAACTCTATCAGTAGATTCCGATAGATATTTAATATAATGTTAGAAGCTGCAATATATATATGTATATAAAGGTAGAAGTGGGATAACTTTGAATAAACCTCACCCTTTTTTTTTCCCAACCGGTGAAGAAACCTCATTTTCTTGTATGATTGTACCCAAAAAAAAAAAAATAATGGAATGATATTCTAGTGCATCATATGATTCATGTCACATAGCTTACCTGTGTCCTAATATTGGATATAACATTAAGGCCATGCTGTTTGAGAACATCATATGCCAAGTCATTTGCAAAATTAAACATGGCAAAATAGCAAATCTTCATATAATCTGGAAGGTTCTCCATGGCCCTGATGTCCCACCTAGTTTTGACATAAATCCATAAAAATCAAAAACGGAAATGATGTAGATTGGATGATTAAGGATTGGAGAAGATAAAAATTAAAGGAAAGGGGGGAAACTAAAGGGGAGAAGACAAGAGGAATAACAGAGGGAATAAATTTAGGAGAATTGAAAATCACTTTATCTCATGGTCATAGTCTGAAAAATAAATTGAAACTAGGTCACTATTTATAGTGACCATAAGCAACAAAAATACACTAATTAACTTTCAAATATAAATATTCTAATGAAAATAAAAAATGTTAATCAATTAATGAATATATATGACAATTAATCAATTAACATCAAATCATGTCAATCAATCAATCAATAGAAATTAAAAATCCTATAAAATTACATCAAATTAAGAACCCTAATCAATTCTCCATTATTCTCTCCTACTAAAGAAACTCGACTCCCATGAGTTCGAATTTAGGAAAGAGAATCCTCGATCCCAAGTCTCAAATGAAAGTTACATTAGGTTTGTTCTTGATTAAAGAGAGTAATTGGTCAGATTCCCCCTTTTTTTTTTTTTTTTTTTTTTTTTTGGGTTCTGGTGTGATCGATGATGATAACTTATGGTTGTTGAAGGGACTATCTACAGTGGCCAAAAGCAACAAAAAAGATAATAATCAACCTTTAAATATAAATATTCTAATGAAAATAAAAAATGTTAAATCAATCAATTAACATCAAATTATATCAATCAATCAATTTCGAAATTAAAGATCGTATAACGTTAAATTACGTTAAAGACCCTAATCAATTCTCCATCACAAAATAAAAAGAACTAGATGAGGGTAGGTTAGGTCAACGATCATATAACAAAAGTAATGCACATATAGCATAATTGATGTTGTTCTTTTTTTACCGATCGACTGCATCTGTAAACAGTTCAAGCTCATCTCGCGATCCATATACATCATACATGTCATCAATCGCAGTTAAAATGCATACAAATTTGGTAAGGCCTATCCTGCATTTTGAAAACTCCGGCTCAAAATTGATGCCCATTGCCCATAAATAATTCTCCACCAATCTGTCCCTGGAAAATCTTAGATTTTCTTTGAAGCCCAATTCGCTCCACCACCTTATAAATCAAGAAACATTTTATTACAAGCAATTCTAAGTACTATATATAGCTCTTCCTGAAAAGCACTTGACAGTTTAAAAAAAAAAAAAACACTGACCTTGACAATTCCTTAAGTTCTTGCTGATGTATAGATTGTACCAAATTGTAATCCAGCTTGGCTAGCTCCAACAAAACCAAACTATTGTGATCATATGTCTTGTATAAATCAATGAAGTTTCGAGCTTCAACTCTTGGCATCCTCCAGTGCAAAGGAAGTTCTAGTGATTGTTGAACTTGCTCTGATACAATTTCACACTTGCATGATAATCTCTTAAGATGTTTTGTACAAAATCTTCTGGCTTCTTCCAAAACATCTTCTCCTTGAATTCCAAGAAATGAAGCTTCATATAAACTCAAAACCCCTTCTATGTCCCCTTTTATGTTGTCACTGAACCTCCCATCCTTGTCTCTGAATTTGTCAAACACATCTGTTTCATATCATATTTATCCAAAAGTGAGATATAAATATCAAAAACTGATCATGAGTTCACTTTTGAACTCCGAAGTATACTGTATACATACAAGTGATCAGCTATACAGATATTACCAGAACTGATTGAATGACCATGTTCTCGTAGAAGCCGAAACTTCAATGCGGTTGCATGGAGATCCCAACTGATAACATCATTTTTGTGAAGACTTAGTAGGGCCTCTTTTATTTCTTCTTCAAAATGGTAAGCCACTCCCAACCGCTGCATGGAGTCGATCAGCTTTAACATTTCACAACTTTTATCATCAGTTGATGCCAGCAACTTTCTAGCTTCTTGCTTCAACTCTTCTGATCTGTTGCCGCACAACTCGTACTACATGCAGTAAATATACATATCAATGTAAGCTTAAATTCAATTTGCAAGAAAAGTAAACACTGTTATATTAGTAACCAACAGACACAAAAATCAAACCAATTATAGGGAAGGATTCGACAATAATATATAAACTCTTTATTTGTTTACTTGATAAGGAGTGTTGAACGACTCTATGAGTTCATGGTTCCAAATGGTAGGATGGTAATTAGCCGATCGCCGCTGCGTCAAGTTGTTCTTAGCAAAAATTGTTGAAGAGGGTAATCTTGATTGGCGGCCATTATTGCAAATGCTTCTTGCTTCGAGCCGTTTTGGTGAGAATAATATTCTGGTTTTATCTAGTTTAACAAAAGTTGAAGATGCGAGAGAGGAAGATGTAACAAGCTCCATGGCCGATTTAGATATAATAAACAAACTAGATCAAAATTATAAGAAACGATAATCTTATTATTGGAGAGAGATTCCAATGGGAAGAGATCACATAACACTTACCCAAAAAAACACTCCATACTTGAGATATATAAAGGCACTTACATGTATGAATATACATTAGGAATTTGGATCCTCTGATCTAAGTTTTTTGTTGACTTAGTCTAACATCCTGAAACCTAAGCATGACAATAGATAGATGAGACATGATTATTTTTATATTTAGTTTTTCACTTATCAATCACGTGCTTTAAAAAAATTAGGAAAAATTTTCAAATAAAAAGAATAAAATTTATATTCTAATCTAGAGGATGTTAACCAGTTGAAATTAAATTGGGGCATGATTGCTATATAGTAATTTTAAACATGCAAGTAGGAGAAACACTATTATATTTTAATATAATTCTTTTTGATTTTTTAATTGACATAAGTTAAACGTTTTGCAATGTTAAGAAGGTTATTATATTTGTACGTCGTATGAACATTATAATAATGGTTGGAGCCACCAGTTTTGTTTTTCTTTTTAAAGTCATGGAGCTTCATTCAGTCACTAGCTTTTCAAAAAGAAATCATTATAAAAATTAGAACTATTTATGAAAAGTTTGTAAATTTATATTATCTTTGTTTTACTAGTTATTATATTTATGTCGGCTAGTATGAAACATTAGAATTAGTGGCGCAGCCAATTAGCTTTTGATGTTTTCACTTACTGCTATCTGATGTGTTTGTATCCTTTTGATTTTCTAAATATTATTTTTAGAATGAGCCACCAAACACGTTTAAAATAAGGTTAAATAATACAGTTTTATTTTCATTTTTTTTAAACAACAAATAAAAAACACTAACAAATACATCTTAAGAATTTGAATTATGGTTTGGGATTGTATATTTCAAAGGACTCTTACTTCTAAAAGAATTTTTATGACAATTTGGTTGGAACGTTTTAAAGCCATTTTAATTATAATCTGACATTTCTACCACTTTCGCAAGAGTTTTGAATATGTTTGATTGAAATATTTTAAAATTTCTTCATATATATATATCATCAGTAATTATGTTTTTATCTTTTATAATTTTCTCTTCACCTTTCTCATAAGACATTATCTTAGAAGATTTTTAATTTATGTATGGATGTATTTGTAATTTGACATAAATTTTTACTATCAAGTTACCTTTTGTTTTTTTAGGAAATATAATAGAAAAATGTTATATTAACTCATATGAATTAAATTTTTCATAAAGAAATATGTAAAGGCTTTGGACATGTAGTTAAAAGAAAAAACTAACTCAACTAACTCAACTAACTTAACTCAGCATATTTTTATATTTTTATTTTTTTCTCTCATATTGTCTGTACGCAGAAGCTAAGTTGCTAATAACCAAGCAAAATAAAGATAACAGAACGGTTGACTAATGGGTCGCACGTTTAACACGCTACCAAAGAATTTAACTTTTTAGTTGATGATATTATTGAGAGGCCCACCAATAACAGGAAAATATCCATGATTGCTCGGCCCACCAATAACAGGAAAAAATCATGATTGCTCGACTTTTTCCATTTTTTGATTTACCGACGCAGTTGCACATCAGCATGTCCTTGTGCAAGTTAGTCGTGTGGCCCTCGGGTTAGCTGGATGCCGTCGGCACCAGGAGCTTGTTCTGTTTTGTTTTTTTTCGATCGTGGCAAATTTGGAAAGAGAGCATTTAAAGTGATGTTAGGTTCATATATATCTTAGGTTTGGCCGCACGTGCTTAAATTTATGTTTTACTTAAATTATTATCATATATATATATGATATTATAGAAAATAATTTTAAATTTAATTGTAATTATAATACATTTAGTTTAATTAGAAAATAGAAAATGAAGATTTAATATATTTTTATAGATTAATAAAATTTCAAGTAATTATAAAAATCACATCAAACATTTCATATTTAAAAAAGACTAATTAAATAAAAAACATAATAAAATGAAAGTTTCTTTACAACATATTGTATATAAAAGGGAGACTATACATATAATTAACATCCATAATATTTAAAGTTTATGTATGTATATCACAGTTTTTTGGATCTTATGCTTCAAAAAGAGTGTTTAAAAGATCCAAAACAAAAGCCCAAATACCTATTGTTAAAGGACATGCTTTACTCATATACAAACAAAATGAAATGTTTTTCATCATCTTACCTTTTTTGTAAAGTATGAAACATTTTTACTTAATTATTCAATTTCAATTCACTGAACTCATTCAATAAATAAAAATAATAAACTAATATAACCCATATTTATTATAAAATTTAAATTAAATCTCATAAAAAGTAAGCACAATCACAAATAAAATATCTTTGAAAATAATCATGCAAACAGGCGTAAAGGCTTCGAAGAGTTCAACCCAAGCATAACCTATTTACTTGACAAATTTAACTTGTTAACCATATATTGACAGAAATTTAGGTTATTATCAATTTACCCCTTGAAATTAAAAATAATATCAAACTACTACCGGTTTTAAAAATATTAGCTAAAATGATCCAACTATCAATTGAAAAGTAAATCGACCAAAAAAATAATGGTACCGTGAATTCTGAGGATATAATCATCTATGTCTTCGTTGGGATAGCTGGATTGAATTAAAAACTTACATAAAATAAAAAATTTCATTAAAAAAATTAAAAAACTAAAAAAAAAAAAAACAACTTTTTCCATCTCTCTCTTCTTCTGTCACACACACACACTCTCTCTCTCTCCTTCTTTTATCGCTCTTTCTTTCTCTCTCTCTCTCTTCTTCTTCTTTTTCTTCTATCTCTCAAACCATCATCAGATCCGGAAAAACCACATTCATCAAGTCCAGCATCAGATTTGGAAAAATGCTCAACGACCCTTGGCTCGAAATCGTCGAACCACGACGTAGTGAAGCCATGCTTCTGGTCCATCAACTCAAATACACCCACCACATGTGTTTTGGAAAGTCACCGCCGTCGTTGAAGCTCTGTAGAAATCGACCGATGCTTGTGTGGCGGCAAAAGTAGAGACAGAACCCAAGGGTCTCCATCACCGACGACTCCACCATGTTCATCCTCATCAACTTCAAGAAGGAAAAGGACTGGATCAATTCCATCGGCCGCTCCATCCAACACTCATGTTCTATAGATATTGGCTGGTGCTTGTGTGGGTTTGATTTAGCTGTGATTAAGGCTTTGTTGAAGCTCTGGATTTCTTGCTTTTCATCCACTACTTTATTCTCTTTTATCTTTGTTGTCCTTCGTATGCTTTTTCGTTGCTTCCATAGAGTTTGAATCTGTTGGCTCTATTTGTTTCGATGCGTTTGAGATCAAAAAGATATGTGGGTTTTGTTTTTGTTGTTGTTGTTGTTTTTTTTTTTTTTTTTGGCAAATCTGGATTTGGTGTTTATGTGAATTCCAATCTAAAGATTTGTGTTATTATTATTATTTTTTATCACGTTCTTAACAATTTTGGAAAATTTTAAGTTTGTAAGGTAAAGGGTTGTAGTTGTTTGGAGCATAGGTGATGATCTCGATTGAATATGCAAGCCCTTGTTGTTGAGTTGGTCCTTTAACCAACACAGTTGTCTGGGTTTGTTTTTTATTTTATATTGTTAATTCGTCAAAATTTCTTATTTGTAATTTATTAATTTTTTTCAAAGACTTTTCTATATTTTATTTGTTTAATTTTTTAATTTTTTTTTTTAAATTAATCTCTTCAGTCCATCTTAAGATGGATGATTGAGATTTGATGGATTTTTTAAATTTATTTTATTTAATTTTTATTTAACAATAATTCTTATTTTGATTATTTAAAATTATAATTATTTATTTTAATTGTAAATTCTAAAAATTTATTATTTTTTATTTTGGTTGTCAAAGGGTACTTTGCTAATTGAATAATTTTTTTTTAAATTTTTTAATATAGTAAGGGTATTTTGGTTTTTTACTACTTTTGTCACAAAACTGCTAAAATTTTTGATGAAAAACCGTTTTTGGCAAACGACAATATGTTTTTTGACCAATATTTTAAAAAATGAGGGTAAACGGATGTTATTTTCATTTTTAGAGGTTTTTTGGATTTTTCCTAAATTCAATAAGGTCCAATATAAACTTGCAAATTTGCTGTTATATTCATGTTGTGTAAATAATTTTCTGTTATAAATATATGCTTTTAAACATAAGTGAATGTCCATCAATCATGGAAGTAAGTTTTATCTTTTCATCTTCCTACTAGCTCCGCTTGATCTGTTTTATCATTTATATTATGTTGTGCACTTAATGAAATTTTTATATGGTATACCTATATAAAGGAGCTTTTACCATCGTATATAAGGACATGATAGAAATTAATGAAGAAAGGATATCTTCTCTTTTTGAGTTATACATTCTCTCTTCTCTTATATTATGTTTATGTTATTATTATTTTTTTATTCCAATTATTTCATAACATGTTATCAGCACAAGTCTCTAACCATTCAATGTTGTGTTTCAGATTTTAGAATTGAGATTTTTTTTTTTTCTTTTTGAGGCAAATGATGATATAATCAATATTGTTCAATAAGTGATTAAAGATGGGTATTTCTTAATAACATCAAGCTCTGCATCAAATTGTTAAGTATTTATGCTTTTTATTTTGGTTGCTAAATATGATTCTATTATTTTGTCCTCCTAATCCTATTTACAATTTTAATAAGGTTGCCAAGAAATGAAAAAAAAAAAAATGTATTGCAACTCAACGATTGCAAAAATGATGTGAACATATTGCAACCTAAATATCAGGAAATTCATGAACTTGAAGCTTATATATATATATATATATATATATATATATAGAGAGAGAGAGAGAGAGAGAGAGAGAGAGAGAGAGAGAGAGAGGAGAGAGAGAGAGAGAGAGATAAACTTGAAGCTTCATTTAATGTTAGTCCCAAAAGCTAAAAGTTTGATTTAATGTATAAAGATTGTAAAACCAAAGAGCTTGAAACCTGGTCCCCAAACTTAATAATGAATTGTAAGCACATCAGAATATGCTTTGAATTTAAATTGAATTGGAATTTATAATTTTGAATTTCAATTGATGTGATTTGGAATATGAAGTTCTAAATTCAAAATTCTTAATTACAGGCATGATCTTATATGGGTTCGAACTTGAAATGTTGAAGTTCTTATAAAATTCAAAATTTCAATCAAATATGACTTGAAGTTTTAGATTTTATAAATCATAAAAATAAAGTTACAATAAAATTCAAGTAGAACAAGAAATTCTAACATAAAGTGCAAAATTTTTTTTCCTTCTCCCTTTCTTCCTTTTTTGATCTTCCCACATCATAATTTTCATCTCATGCGAAAACTTTCCACCAATATACAGTAATAATTAATTCTTCAAATTGATTAATGTGATATTTAGTTTTATAGTCCCTAATTTATAATTGGTGGTTTTATTATGCAGATTATTTATGTTCGCCTATCTGATCAATTGATACAATATTTCTAGTGCTGCAATTTTCTTATTATTTTAATTTAGCTTAAAGGAATGCATTAAACTCATAATTATAATAAACTATGAAAATATTTTTATGCTATGTTAGTTCATAAGATTTGTTGTTCTTATTTGATTTGATATATTGAGAATTATATTTTTACTTTAATTGTTAGCAATGTTATGGTAAAGGAATTATATTGTGTGCTTATTATTTGTTTAAAGAAAGATATGATCACCTAGTATATAAAAAGACATGATCAAACTTATCAGAATTTTACAGACCTCAGAGAATTCTCCAGGAGTAGCAACATACGTTTATATACTATATGCTTTGAATTAGCTTCTGAGATAACAATATCAATAGCACATGCTCTTCAAAACAATATCAATAGCACATATTTGAAATATAAAATAGTTGATGCCATGTCTTCTTTGGTTGAACAATCAATGATTATTTAGGAAAAAACTAAGAGATAATTCTAATATGTCTCCTGTTGTTTGATCTAATAGCTAATTACTCCCCTATGCTTTACGAAAATCCCATTTTTCCTCTTCCATTAACTCTATTAGTGGGAAATGGATTTTGACCATGACAATGTGTAAAAAGACCAAATTGCCCTTAATTAAAAAATAATTAAAATTTTTTATGAAAAAAAATAAAAAATAAAAATAAAAAATGCAGATCTAATCTCCAGATTAATATTCCACCGTTTATCAATACTGATGGACAATGAAGATTCAATCTGGAAATTGAATCTCTAGTGTCTTATAGCTTGTTCTTCCTTAATGAAAAACATCAAAGCACATCGAAGAACAATACCAGCCGACGCCAGATCAACAGACACCATATCAATCAACAATGTTCTACTTCTTCATTTTTCATCAACAAACTCCAAATCAACAACAACAAACACCAAATCAACTACAACAAACGCCAAATCAACATATTGCATTTGATTTTTTTTTTTTAAACACCCAAATTCATCATCCTCAATCCACCATATTAGCCTACCATCATCAACCCATTCATAACCATCATTATCAACATCAATCTATCATCAACCCACCATCAACACAAGATTCATCATCGTCATCATCCATCTATAAAAAAAAAAAAAATTGAAAAAAAAAAGAAAAAGAAAAAAAATAAACATTGAGTCTCCTTCTTTGGAGACTAGAGGGTCTCCACCTTTCCACAAAGGAGAACTCATAATCTCCATTGCGAGGAGACCAGACCTGGTCTCCATGTGATGGAGACCGTAAGGTCTCATTCGTCGGAGACTCCTTGGTCTCTAGTGAATGAGTAGTCTCCGACGAATGAGATTCAAAGTTCTCCATACTGTCGACATCGCTCTTGAAAATGGAAGAAGAAGAAGATGTTACTGAACTCTGGTTTCCGAAGAAGAAGAAGAAGAAGAAAAAGATTGGAGTTTGTTAATGAAAATAAAGAAAAAGATTAAAGAAGATATGTTTTTCACTTTTTAATAATTTTTTTATTTTAGTATTTTTTATCCATCTCCACCGTCCATCATAATGATGGATGGTGGAAATGCTCTATTTTAATTTTTCGTCAAATTTGTTTTAATGTTTTTTAATAATGTTTTTTTTTTAATATGTTTTTTTGGTTTTCATCTCCACCGTCCATCATTGTGATGGACGGTGGAGATGACATTATTTTTTTCAAAAAAATAAGTTTAAATTTAATTAATTAATTAATTAATATCATTATATATTTTATTTTGCTTTAACAACTTTATCCCTCCACATTAACGATCAACCATTAACTTTTTACGTTCAAGTTGATAGTACGGGTTTTTTGTCTACTTTTATAAATGATAAGGAGTTTGTTGGCTGCTTTTATAAACTACAGAGGAGACCTTAGCGATTTCTAAAATCAAAGATTTTTTTGCTATTATGTCAAACTACAGGGGAAATTAGAATTATCCCAAGAAACTAAATGATCCACTACTATATATATTGAATTGATACATTCCTTGAAGAGAATGCTAATTCATTAAATACTTATAACAGTGATTGTAAATATAGTTATGGCCAATATCAATGTAAAGATCATGGTGATCCAATAAGACATTAAAATTGATTTCATCAGAAGTGGAATAACACTAAAATAACGTTAAAAAATAGAAAAAAAAAAATCAAAGAGTGTTACATACACCTCATAAATCTTTTTGTTTGCTGTAAATGTTAAACAAAAGGATAAATGAATATGAAATATTTTTTTACCTTAACCATGAGTAATGATCGCTCCAAAAGAGTTAATAATATTGTTATTAATTGCATGGTATACAAATAATATTGTTGATGGTTCAAAGAAACAAATTAACAAGGTTATCGTTGATGTCAAAAAATGGACACACCAAATTACACCAACAATAAACTGAAATAGGTTACCAAGGTGATTTAATTTGGTGAGAAGGATTTATCGAAATCCCCTTGGATACTTGGACTCCCCTCTGCGAACGGGATATTCTCCCTCGGAATGGCTGTTGCTCCCCTCGGCTACCTGCAAAACGAGCACAGAGGTCAGGGATCGCCAGTGTTTACCTACGAAAACTCTCCTATGCTCAAGTCAGTGGGGTTTTTGAAGGGAAACCCTTTTAGCGGTTATGCCAAGGGGAAGAAGATATAGAAGGAGTATGATGATAAGAAGAAAAGAGAATCTAGACTGTTATATGATGAGAATTCCAGGATAGCAACTACTGTTTGCTGAGATCTATCTGTGTCTCTGTTTTTGTCTCCGTCTCTCTTTCTCTCTTGTTTTTGTCATAGGAAACTATATATATATAGTTTGATGGATCTTTCACCTGATCCACTATTTTTGTTTGAATCATGGAAAGAACAGTTTCAAAGTCTTGGTCAATTCCTTTGTCTAATCCTGCTGCAGCTGTCCCTTCCTACATGCCACAAATGACCTATGAATTGGAACAATTTTAGTACGTAATGAGAAGTAGCTAGCCAACTTCCTGGAGAGACATTATGAGTGCACAGAATTTTAACAACCTAGAGCAGCATGAGTCGTATATCCCACAGGCACAATCATATATGAAATTTTATTAGCATTAAGGAAGAAACATAATTAAAAGATTCAATCAAACAACTGTTTATATCGAAATCCTTATATATATGGGCGGATTGTGCATGTCAGAAGAGTTAAGAAGGTGCTTCAAGTTTGGGTTGAAATTGGGTGAATTGGCGTCTTAATGTTAGGGAGTAGTAAGTATATCCGCATAGCTGCCTCGAATATTGTTTCATACACAGATCATTAGCATACTTTTAATTCTCAAGAAGCTCTTGTTCTGCTCATAATCAGGGAGATGTTGATTTTCTTGTGTGCTTCTATATTCTAATCAACACAGTCAAATCAGTCATGGACTCTTCATTTTCTCTACTTAAGAGTGTCGGCTTGCTGAGTACATAATGTACCTAAAAACTGGTAATGGGAAACATAAAAGCTAAAATGCAAATATTGAAAGAACACAATTTCATCTAAATGACATTCTTCTACGAAACAGGTGACATTTCGTCAGTTATTAACAATCGAATGAGAAATGAAAATTTGCTTGAAAACTTAGTGAAATATCTAATCAACTAAAGGAAAGTGAAACGATTCTCTACCATTTGTATTAAATAATGTTGTGTTTGCATTTGGAATTTACCTCTATCACCTAGAAGAACAATAACCATGTCAACAATCCAAAGCGCTATTCCCTCAATAAGGAAGCATCTTCTTTGCTGAGTTTGGCTAGCCCATATTTGTTGGTACATTTGCATATTGTGAAGGGGTTGTTGACCAGGATTGTAAATTTCAGTCCTGTTAAGAGGGCTAGGGCTAGGCTTGCTACCATTGTCATCAGAAGATTCACTCAAAGGTCCTTGTGAGGGAGGACTAGATGTCACAGGTGCACCAAAGCTCAACATACTGGGTATTGGAGCCGAAGAAGCCCCAGGTTGCGATATACTTGAGTTTGATACTTCGAAGTTCTCTCATCCGCAATAAAACTTCCCAAAATTATCTGGCAGGGCATAAATACAGTTAAAAGTTAATTAAATTTCATTATATCTTTGTCTAGTCTTCATAGTTCATTCCATCTTGATTTGCAGTGTTACACATCGATGCAAACAATGGTAGATCAGTGCCTGCACTGGTGATGCTGCCATTAGCATTCCTGCTACTCCACCACCCAAAACAGGGCCATCTGGCCCAGCAAGGGACACACTCAGTACACCACTTCTGCTGTGACCACCATTGTTTTCAGAAGGTGAGAAGGAACCTGATAGAGAAATTATTTCAAACCGGCCCTACAAAGGGAAAAAGATCACTACGAGAAAGGAAAGCCATGAAAAACATAGAAGATTAACGGAATAAAATCTATTAAATGACTGAGCAATATATTGATTTGTTGATGAATGTATGACACTATAAAAGAACAGTCTTGCATGTTATTTAGAACAAGTTGCACTTTATGAATGATCAGACAAAAATGAAGATAATATCAGGTTCCAATTAAACTTTATGGTACAGTCTGTGGGGTATACGACTCATGCTTCTCTAGGTTCTTAAAATTCCGTGCGCTTATTATGTCTCCCCAAGAAATTGGCTAGCCACTTCTCATTATGTTCCAAAATTCTTCCTATTCATGGGTCATTTTTGGCATGTAGGAACGGACAGCTGCAGCAGGATTAGACAAAGGAATTGACCGAGACTTTGAAACTGTTCTTTCCATGATTCAAACAAAAATAGTGGATCAGGTGAAAGATTCATCAAACTATAAATATAGCTTCCTATGACAAAAAGAAGACAGAGAGAGACGGAGACAAAAACAGAGACAAAGACTGACCTAAGCACCTGAATGATTCTGATTACTGATTTACAAAATGAAAAAAAGAAAAAAAAAATCTACTTAACTTATAATCCTTGAGAATTTCCTTCTAAGTGGACATAATTGCATGTCAAGGTGCTTGCTTATAATCCAAAATTAAGAAGCTTCAATTTGACCATACCCCAATCCCAAAGGTATAGACAGCCCCAAAAAAAAAAACTAATATATCATATACACCGCCAATAGAGTATTGGACAAAACCAATCCAAAATATAAATGTAATTATATAATTAAATTTAGAAAGGAGGCAATGGCATTACTCAAAATTTGTTCATACAAAATGATGCTTATAACATAATTTGATCTGTCATCGTTATACAAGAAGGAAGCACTGACAAGACGACACTTATTCTCTGTCAGACTAGTAATTATGGTATTAAAATAAAAACATGAATCAGGTTAAGATAACTTATTTATTTATTTTGAAATAAGTTTAAGATAATTTTACCAACACAAATGGAAAAAATAGGCATCATCCATGAACAGTAATCCAATGCAAGGAAGGCCTCTGGCAATTTACCAAAGGAAGGGAGCTTGGCAAGAACCACCAAATAGCTACTATATTGACAGCAAAAAGTAGCATATAACTGATAGTGATAACTCAAACCAAGACAAATAAAGCTAACAGTTTCAGTCTGCCAAGGTCAAAAAAAAAGAAAACTTTTCTAAGGTTCCAGTACAGAACAATGAAAGCTGACCTGAAGAATCAGTTTAGAGTAGTTAATTCTACGTTTCTAACCACTGAAACTGAGTTCAAGCTCCTTACAACCATCCTTCTCCGCCCTTGATTACATCAAGTTCAGAGTTGATATCCCCAAACCCATCCACATTCCAGACTCAGTTGCAAAGATGTTATGCCTAAATACTTTCTAATTTACTAGCAATCCACAACCTGATCCAAGCAGCAGTCACATCATCTCTGAGGTGATGATTGTACCATCAAATGTGATTCTCTAAGTAAACACTGTAAGACAACCAAATGACTAGATTGCAGACCACTGCACCCCTCACATAATTACTGAAGCATAAGAACATAGTTTATTTCCTTGTCCTCATAATTAGTATCAACCCCCATCCCAACTATATCAGCAGAACTTTTTTATAACAATAAATTAGGTTCTTAAATTAAAGGACCGGTGTTAATTTGTGAACATCATCAACTCATTTACATCCCACACTACTCAACAAAAATTCATAACAAGCTCCACGTTATTCCCTTTTTCTTGACCGGTATATAATTCGTAACGCAAATCAAGATAACTTTCCAAATTCTAAATGCCATACATTGTCTCTACTCCCACAAGTTTGAACTTATAGGATAGGACCCAAAATAGCATTTAAAATTTAATGCAGCTTCTCACACACATGATCATATGAAATCAAAGGAGTTATCATATAAATCCAATCATAAATTTTGCTCTACACTGTAATTTAATTAATAAAATGGAGTCCCGTGTCAACATTTATATAAACAATCCTTCATCAAATAGCCTACTATATCTATATAGAATAAACACTAAGGTCAAAATTTTAAGCTCCTAAGAAACAGTCCATGACTAGTCAAATTAGGAAAAATTTCCACTCAGCCTCCACCTTCCAAATAATCTAATCCATATCTGTATTGCACTTACACGATCCAAGCACTAGTTTTCTAGTCATCATCCAACTATGTCTACATGCATCTGTTTCTCCAACTTCCTAATGAGAGAGCATAAATCATTGTAATCCATAACCACCCAATATACATTTTACGTTCACAAGTTATATAAAATCTTAAATAAATGAGAAGGAAAATAATAGAAGAGGACTATGCACATATGTTTGAAATATCATAGAAGTGAGAGATCAAAAGATCATTCCGACATCACAAGATAATTTATGCGAGAAATATAGGAACACGCTTGTCTTTTATGGAGATCAATAAGATGCCAGCCGACAAAAGATGCTCTTCAATGATACAATGTTTTGTTCGATGACTACTTCTTTATAACATCACCTCTAATTCTTCCCTTAATAGTTCTTGTCAGGTGGACTACAGCTAAACATGCTATTTTCATGAGTTAAACTCAATGTTTGTATTCGAAATGCAATGTTAATAGGGATTCATGTGCGTCATTTTGAATAATAGATACATACATACATACATACATTATTAAATGGCACAAGTACACTTGGTTCGCCGGATCGGAAGATATTAACTCTTGTCAGAAAGAAAGTTCTGATCAACTGCGTGAGACACCCAAGGAGTATTCAACAAACCACTAATCATTTGTGGCCTAATAGAACGGGCCCCTTTGAAGAATGGAAGGAGAAATCGCCAGCTTCAAGCCCAGGCAAGGTTGGGTAGACTGTAGAGGAATGGGCAGGGCCAGATACCTCCATGGTTATCTCAAACATTGACAAAGACACACCCAGAAACAAGTAAAATGAAGTCCATCGCTCTAAATCCCCAACCTTTTTCGAAAATTGAGAAAAGGCAGTTCACTTTGCGTCAAACTATGGATCTGAAGCATTCTAGCAAGATCCTCTAACAGAAAACATTTCTGGTTACATGGACTTGCTTTCAAATTTAAATAAACCAAAAATAATCATTTCTCCTACTACATCCACAGATAAAAAGGAATTGAAGTGCTTATACAAAAGCACTGCCAAGGAAAGATCATGTTTCACATTTGGAGAATATATTAGCAGTCAAAGTGCCGATTTGTATTTTTAAATTTGAAGAAATGCTTATTCAATCACACTCCATATTTTAAAGGGTATCTCTGGCAAGGTTAAAATAAATTATATATCAAAACTCAACTAAACCAGAACCCCCAAGTGCCAGGACAGATCAGACACCACAGACATGCCAAAAAAGTTTAAGTGTGCAGGTTATAAGCTTCAGTTGAATTCCTTTACAAATGTTTTCCCTCTTGGAATCTCTCTCACTTCTTGTAATTTTGGAAAACGTCCTATCTAAGCTGAGCCACAAAAAAAACCCCAGCCTCCCAAATACCTGGGCACAATTTTTCATATAAATAACACAGGAATATCAAAATTACCTCATATGTCACAATACCACCAGACATAGCAGGTTGGCGAAGGGTGACATTGCATACAGCACCATTTGCAGAGAGAATACATACAGTCCGAGGCCCTTGCTGCGAAAATGCTATGACCTTCGATCCTATGTCCTGCGGACCAAAGAGGCACACATTTTCAGAAGGCATATTGTTTTTGAATAAACAGATCCCTGTCAAGAAATGACATAACTAGACGCTTTACACCCCTTCTTCCTGCCCAATGAAAACAAAAAAGAGCTTGCTTGAAACCCCACATTAAGAACTGGAGTGCTACAAGGAGAAAAAAGGAGTGCATGAATTCACTACATAAAATTACAAGATAAGAGTAAAACAGAAAGAGATACTGTCTTGTAAAACTTCAACCATACTGTGTTTAATATATTTCTTGATAAATAATATTAATCTCGTGAGAAAAAGCAAAGAAAACAGAGGAGGAAGAAGGTTAAGGCACCTATAATTATAAATTTTTATAAGACCAAATAACTTATCACCGGCCAACAGATATATAAATAGCTACAGCTACATTTTTGTGGCCACTACTGGGCTTGATACATTGTGATTATGTTGATTGTCAACCCAGTTGAGAAAACCATAGACCACGCCCGGATCTTCATTGTCGATTTCAACACTCAAAACAAAACTCTGCTTTTGATACTTCTTGGTGAATGTCAGAGCGCTGGGTTCTATTGTAATTCTCATTCCTGCAGGAAACTTCAACTCTGCATAATACACTGCTTCCTTTTCCCCAACGTTAGTGACAACTCTGCTGAATTTCTTACCTTTTTCATCAGAAAATATTGCAATTTCAGAAGGGTAATTCAGGTCAGTCTGTTCTTGACTGCAATTCCATTGACTTTGTCGAAGGATGGCTTTCATCTGCTTTTCATCAAAGTGTAGGCCACAAAGGAAGTCAACGTATTCTTGCGCATCCAGGTCATAAACAAGCCCAGGGTCCAAGGCTCTATTTGGGTCGATATGTCCTGCCCCAAAATCTAGAGGCGTGGCTGGAAGACCTGTCCATTCATCTTTCAAAATAGAACCACTGTTGTCCATGGTATATGCTGTGGTCATTATAGCTGATCGAATGGCTGCTGGGCTCCATTCCTTGTGGACGGCTTTCAGTAAAGCTGCTAATCCAGCAACATGAGGTGCTGCCATTGATGTTCCTTTGATTAGATCATAATCTGTTACCAAGTCGTAGTTGCCAATGTTGATGTATGGCCTGTTAGGTGTGTATGCTGCCAGCACATCAACTCCTGGAGCCAGAATATCTGGCTTTTAGTAAACCAGGGTTGATTGGATCGGGTCCTCTTGAAGAAAATAAGGCCACTTGAGGTGCTGATTTCATGCCCAATTTGGTCAACACAAACCTCATACTTTTGACCTGTGCTTTCTTCTCCTGTATCACATACTTTTTGACCAAAGTCTGAGAAGCACTGTCCAAAATCAAACTGGGAATGAAGAAGTCATCTGGATCTAAATCAGATATATTTGCCAGAAAGATTCCAGCATATGCACCGGCTCTTTCAATCTCATTCATTTGGCTATCAACACTGGCGCCCCTATCACAAAGGACTATCTTTCCAGCAACCTCATTTTGGTCTAGTGCTGAGGCCTTACACATTGCTTTGCTTACAGTGTCTTTGCCATAATACAAATATGCATTTGTAATGTAAATGCTCTGTGGGAAGTATGACATACCTTCAACTATTTAACCCATTTTCCAGAGTCATTATGGCATTGAAACTCTGATCTAGCGTGCCAGCTCCCACTGTCATAATCCAAGGTGCTCCATTGTAGGTTGAGTTGTGAACTCCATCATTCCCTGCAGCACAGACAAATTTATTTAACTTTAAATTTTGATTTAAATTTAGACTTCAACACCAACTTATTCCTTTAGTTTAATAAAAAGGTTGAACGAGCACTGCATCATCTTTGAAACTCATTAAACATAATTTTAATATGAGATGACAAATTCACATGGCATTGTTTTAATATGTAAATGGTAAAGTTTAAATTTAAGTAATAATTTTAAGTTAACATGCTGGAAAATGTACAATAATTCAACCATAAACAGTACAAACTTCTCATCTATCTATTTCTCATTAAATCTCGGGGAATAATGAAATTTACTAGGGGACACTTTCATTTAATTTTTAATTAAATACTATAAATTAACAAATCTAAAATAACTAAAGTAAGATAGATAAAAAGTATGAGAGGAGGTGCAAATCCTTCTAGCTCGATAGGGAAAGAACCACACCTTTTGTTATAATTAGTTAAATTTTTATTTTAGCTTGCTTTATATAATTAAATTTAATTATTTTCAATTTTTTAAATTTTATATTAGCTATTTAACATTCTTAGTTTTTTTAAAATAATTATAATATAAGTTTTTAATTAATAAATAGTTAATATTTTGGTCAAAAGTTATTATAAAATTTTGGTAAAATACTCGAAATATTAAACAATGTAGTAATATGTTATAGAAAGCGATTTACAATAACTTTCATTATTTTAAATTTTTAATAAATTTATAACTCAAGCAGTTTTAGTGGAGTGGGAATATCGTTAACAGAAATCACTAGTATAATATTCGGACCACCTAAGCTTGATTTAAACAGAACTCATGGCATGGGTCGGCTTAACATAAAAATTAATCTCAGCCCGCGGTAAGCCTTTAAACCTAATGGGGCCTAACAATTATGGCCAATCATATGCCCAACCCATTTGACAGAACTAAACCCAGCCCATGTCTTGTATGGGAGTCCGGACTGGATATCCGAAAACTGGGATCTGGGTCCAGGTAGCTCAAGATTCTGATACGATATTAAATAAGGGATATTATGAAAAACCCCCATGGAATGAAAACTAATGAAAATTTACCCCCCGTTTTTAAATTATTAGGTAAACCGCCCCCCACCGTTAACTTTCCATCCAAAATGTTAACATTTTCCGTCCAAACTAATGAAATGACCAAAATACCCTTAATAACATTTTCCGGCCAAAATTTCTGGTTTCCGGTTGAAGAAAAAATTTGAACCCAGAGAGACCAAAATCAAATTTGAAATCAAAACTAAATCTAGAAACCCAAGTCAGCCACCATTATCATCAAAACATCAACAACATCTAACCACAATTATCAACATCAACTCACAACATCAACAATAATTTGACCGGAAAATGTTACTCAAACCCAACAAAGACCCATTGTACTACAAACCACCAAGAACAACCATCAACCACCCACCCACTACCCAAAACAACCCTAAATCAACCACCCACAACCACCACAAACCACCCACCACCACACCCCACCCAGAATCGTCTGGTGCTAAGGTTCGAAACCCAGAACCAGACTGGTTCTGGGTTCGCGCAACCCGGAACCTTCTGGTTCTAGGTTTCGAAACCCAGAACCAGATAACCAAAAAAGCAAAAGAAAAGAAGAAGGAGATGGAGGAGAAGGGTGTGGATTGATTGCCGGCGAGGGAGGCGACAAATAAAGAGAGATGGGCGAGTGAGAGAGAGAAGAAAATGATGAAGTGAAGGAGAGATGAAAGAGCGAGAGACCGGTAGAGAGAGAGTTGAAACAAAATTACATATTCAATTACCATTTTACCCTTCAAAGTTAACATCATCCGGTTTTTTTAATCGGTAGGGGGCGGTTTACCTAATAATTTAAAAACGGGGGGTAAATTTCCATTAGTTTTCATTCCAGAGGGGTTTTTCATAATAACCCTATTAAATAAATACTTTAGTTTGTAAAAAAAAAATATACTTCATAATAAATAAGAAAACCTATGACTTGAATATTGTCAAGACCACAAAACAATTCAAGGGTCTTTTTATTTTTCCTAAAGAAAGAGAGCCCACAATCATTCCTGACTTCTTTTGATGTTTAAAGCTTGTGTTTCAACAACTTACAATACCGTTACTTGCTAAAGAGTTATTGAATTACATTAGTTAAGTAAACTACTCGATGATCGAGACATTATTTTCATAGATAAAGAACATGCATTCAAGCATCTCATGCCTTTATCTCCCATCCACGTCGGATATGGTTACATAATTTAACGAATAATTCTCTGTTGTGATGCCTCTATTTGAACTGACATTAACAATTGATTCTTGAATGCAACATGCAGATAGTTTCGGTGTTGGTAAATTTTAGACTTTCACTTGTTAACATGAAAATAACAACTGACATTCAAGCATCTCATGCCTTTATCTTCCATCCACGTCGGATACAGTTACATAATTTAACGAATAATTCTCTGCCGTGGTACCTCTATTTGAACTGACATCAACAATTGATTCCCGAATGCAATATGCAGGTAGGTTTGGTGTTGGTAAATTTTACACCTTCACTAACATGGAAACAACTGACATCGAAGTTCTATCCTGTGGGTTATCTTCGACGCAAAGCAAGGCCACATTAATGCATTTCAATGTAAAAGAGAGAGAGCTGTAGCCAGAGATGAAAACAGGTCACGTGAATGATGTGTTCTATATTTCACTAAGCAAGCTAAAAGCTGTTTATATACAAGTGAATAACATGATGACAAAATAGTCCTATTATGACCAATTACAATCTGCCACATAGCTATTCTCCTTGTTGACTCAATGATACAAGCATGTACACTTTAACTTTGTAGAGAAGCTGCTTACTTAAGTTGAGTTGTAACTATTGCTTTCCTTAACATTCAAAACTTGGTCTTCAGCACACAAGTCACGTAATGTTTGATGCATTAATTCTAATGTGTTTTATTCTACAATTGTCATGCCTGTGACGAAAACCATTCAATTTAGACAGAATATGCAAATATATATTGATCTATAGCATATAACTAAAACAATGCAGCATTGTTCTTAAGGGAATAGCTCAATGCTTAGAGCTCTTGTAGTGGAAGTAAGAGATCTAGGAATTAGTGCCCCATAAACCAAGCCTTTGGAGGAGGGGGATCTAATGTAATTTCTGTTGGTGCATTAGGTTGGGGGGGTGGGATGGGGTGTGTGCTAATGTACAAAAATAAACATAAATACATTAAAACTCAGTAGTGCAAACTTACATATCCAACGAAGGCTGAATGGTTCGTCAGAAAGTACAAAACTGTTACTCCTCCTCCCACTCACAATTTCCAACACTAATATTCCAAAACTAAAGACATCAGATTTCTTAGAAAAGATTCATCCCATAGTATACTCAGAAGACATATAACCACTAAATCCATTAGAAGATGTAAGATCAATTAAGCTTGGCAAAATGGGTAGTGTCTTCAGACCCGATCCGTACCCTCAATAATAAGATTCGGGTATAGACCCGAACCTCCATTTTATAAACCCTCAATAGAACCGGTTCTAAAAAAACCCCTCAAATTGCGGGTAGGATATGGGTCTATATGCGGTTCTCTATCAGACCCGCAAAATACCCACTCTTTGGAAACCGCATACCCCTTACACTTCAGAAAAAAAAACCCTCACCTCTCTCCGTCTCTCAACTCTCTCGACTGTCTCTCTCTCCAATCTCCAATCTCCTCCTCGACTGCGAGCCGTCGCCGCCGTTCCTCCTCGACTGCGAGCCGTAGCCGCCGTGTTGTCGCCGACCACCAGAACATCTCCGTCTCTCTCTCTCTATCATCGACCAACAAAACCCAGGTCTCTCTCCAATCTCCGTCGCCGCCATTCCTCCTCGACTGCAATCCATCGCCGACCACCAGAACATCTTCGTCTCTCTCTCTCCATCGCCGAACAACAAAACCCAGGTCCCTCTCCAATCTCTATCGCCGTCGTTCCTCTGCTCTACCGCGCCTCTCTCTCTCTCCATCGCTGCCGTTCCTCTGCTCTACTGCGCCTGTCTCTCTCTCCATCGCCGCCGTGTTATCGCCGACGAACATCTCCGTCTTTCTCTCCGTCGCCGACCAACAAAAACGTAGGCGTAACAGAGTTCTCTCTGTTTCTCCAAACTCAGGTCAGTTCCCAGATTCAGTTTTCTCTTTAGCTTTTTGTTTCCAAGCATCTGAAAAATTTTTTTGACTATGATTTGAGTATTTGAAATTAGATAGATTGGTTTTTTTGTTTGTTTTCAGTAAGATTTTTGTTGGTTTATTATCTATTTTAGATTTTCTTATCTGGGTTTGTTTTGTTTAGTTGATTGTTGTAGTTGACTTTGAATCCTCTGCTTTTGTACGCTCATGTATTGGTTATTCAAAGTGTTGCTGATTTTGAATATATATGATCTATCTGGGTTGTTTTGTTTTTGTGTGTTTTGCATCTTAGTGTTTGTTTTTGTGTAGACTTGGTAGTGGTGGTGTTAGCTTGGCTACTAGAAGTGGATGATTACTGTTTTAATACATGTGGTGGTGAACTTTGTTTTTATGAATCTACTTTGAGTTTTTGGTGGCTACTCTGAGTGGATGCGAAATGGGGATTACTCTCCAAGTAGATTCCAAGCTCAAGCAGAGGCTGTCAATCTCATTTGTGGTGCCAAAACTCAGGTTTTCTTGTTTACTTTTTATGTGGGGTTTATTTTGATAGTGTTTGGTTTAAAGTTGGTTGCTTTTGGACTTTCTTGATATGATGTTTTAGGGTTTTAGTTGATGGTGGGGTTGTTATGGGTATTGAATGAGTGAGTGTGTGTTTGTTTGTGTGTGGAACAGTTGAATCTGGAGAATACGGTGGGAGTTATGACAATGGCCGGGAAAGGGGCTCGTGTTTTGGTCACGCCTACTAGTGATCTAGGCAAGATCTTGGCTTGCATGCACGGTGAGTTGTTTTAAACTTACGTTTTTGGTTTTGATTTCTTTGTTAAAGATTGAAGCTAGTTTTTGGTTATTGATAATAAATATGTGTGGATTGAAGATACGGAGAAATGTGTGCCTTTATGTTTTGTTGTATGCAAATAATGTTGAAATGGAAATTCAGAGGGATTGGAGAAGTGGTATATGGTTTTCTTTCTACTTATTTGGAAATGGGTTTTTGGTATTATTTTGTATGTGTTTTGGATGGTAGTTGGATACTTTTGTGCATGTGTTGGGGCTGGTTGGTTTAACTTAATGCTTATGGTACTGTATTATGGTCTAGTACAAGTTTTAATTGGATATGGTTCCACTTCGAGATATAAAAATAGTTATAAATTTATTTATATTATGTATATTATTCGTAATCATCAATTTTAATTTTAATTTTTCACTTAATTTATTCTATTAGGTGGCGTTCCGGAAGAAGAAATATATCATAAACAAGATGAAGAAGAGCCATCATCTTGATTTTAATTTTAATATTCATATTTATTTTTTTTGTTATTTTTGAATGTAAATTAAGGATAAATTTTAACTTTTAATGTTATATGTTGTTTAATTTTGATTATGACATATTTTTTGTAAAATTTGACATGAATGATTATGGAATGGATTATGTGATGTGAAATTAGTTTAATTTGATTTAGGAAAAAAAAATTGTTTTATTTTTTTTTTTTTACAAAATTAGGTTGGAATTTTGCATCCATTAAATTTATTAGTCTATAAATATTTTATTGGAAAATTTTTGGAGAATTTTGGGAAAAAATTTTTGAAAAAAAAAGGGTCGACCCGATTAAAATTGGCAAAATGCGGGTCTGATGCGAGTCTGAACAGACCCGCAAAATATGCGGGTAGGGTCTGGAACCATACCCTTAAATTAATTTGAGGGTATGGGTAGGGTCTGGACCCTCAAAAAAAAAAGAGGGTCCAGTGCGGGTCTAGGCCTGGTGCGGGTCCAGACCCGCATTTTGCCAACCTTAAGATCAATCAATAACTATACAGACAAAATCATGTAGTAAGCTTTTTATATTCCAACGATTTTATTTGTATTTGCTTCAGATTAAGCTATGAAAATTCTTGCCATATCGAAATTAGGAATCTTTGGTCTCATATTTTGATGAAGCAAATATATTACCAGCTTTCAAATCTTTATGAATTATTCGTACCCTTGAGTGTTTATAGAGGTAGAGTAATCCTTGAGCTATTTCTTCCATGATACTAAAAAGACTTGTTCCAATCTAATAGTTCTCTTCTAGAGTGATCTATTAAGGGCAAATAAAATGCTAAGGAAAAAATAAAATAAGATAATAAAAAAGAAAAAAGAAATTGTGTTTTACATGCATGTGTGTGTGTAAGAAATTGTGTTTTACGTGTGTGTTGCTAGAGATTTTAATGTTTAACAAGGCAGTAAGTAAAGATAAACTAATAAAAAATGTACATGTCCAAACTTTTATTCGGCATGTACCTCATAGACTAACATTTTCTATTCTCCATGAATGCAAAATCCTAGTAGCCACACTAAATTAGTGTGTTGTAATTTAACTATCAATATTAGCTCATTCTTGAACTCAATAAGCCCTTGGGTTCATCTTCCCGTTAACCTATTTATTGCTATCTCTCATCCATTAGACAATAGACTCTGAATCCATGAGTTTGCTTTAACTTTAGATATGAGCTCATAAAATCATTGTGTTTTTTTGTTTTTTAATAATTTCTCTCTAAATTTACCTAGTAAACAAGTCCAAAGCCACTCTCTCTAAGTTTATTTTCTAATGAGAAGCAATTTGTAGCATTCATTAGGGATGAAACACTCTATAGTTTAAAATTGTGGCCTCCACCACCATCAATCTTAAGCTCATTTACATCACTTGAATTATCTAATGTCATTAAGTCAAGTAGAAACTTCTTTCTTTGTTTGAATTAACATAAAAAGTAGACACTGGGTTAAAATATATAGCACTTACAAAAACATCAATTCATATCTATTAATTATATATTAAAAGTGTGAAGAGAGTGGTGAACAGTATTAAAATTATAGACCCCATGACATTTGTCTGAAAATGAAATCAAAGTTTTATCCTAATAGAATTATAAATTAGTTGTCCAACTTATCAATTAAAGGGTGTATATATCATTTAATATCTATACTTTTATTTAATTTTATTATAATTGAAATGGACACTTATATCCTTAATGCTCAATGAAAATGAGAGAATAGAGAAGTAATTTAGTTTCATTATAATTGATATATATATTATTTATTTTTAAAATTACAGAACAATAAACTGTAATAAAATAAAATATAGGCCAAGTTCTCTTACCATGTTTCTTTCCAACACCTCCCATTCCGCATCCGTGAAGTTTGCGAGTTTGGGTGTCATGCAAGACGAAGGGTTGCACTCCAGTTGAACCCACACAAATTAAACAAAATTTTTGTTTGTTAGCCAAGAACCACCAGTTCCATACACACTAGAGATGTCAACTGAAAAAAAAAAAAAATCACTTGATCAATAAGAACAAAAAAATAAAACAAAATCCAGATACAACAATTTGAATATCTATCAATATTTTTTCCTCACTCTATTGATGAACTTATCACCATCAAATGAAGATTCAAAGCATAGTAATAACTCAAACCTCAGTAATCACCATGATTCAGCAAGTTCACTCTCGTGAAAGCACAAAATTACTTAAAGGTTTCAAAAATTCAATATTCTAATCTAACACAAAAAATTGTCAGTGTCTACATATTTCATTTCCACAAAAGAGAATATAAGATGACGGGAGTTAACATCTTGAATAATATTGGTAAACAAACAAAATAAAACATAAAAATAACTAGTTTCAAATATATATATATATATATATACACAAATAACTGGAACAGCAAATCAAAGGTTCACAAACTTTCCCTTCTGTTAAACATGTCCACGTGTTGACTACCATTGAACATAAAAATAAAAATAAAATAAAATAAAATAATTATTGAAGAAACATAAATCCAATTAATCATGGAACATTCATAAATTAACTCAAAACATATCACTACAAGTTTCAGTTTCATGTAATTCAATTACTTCAAAAAACAACCAAATGAAAAACAATAACAGTTAAACAAGTAAATCAAATCATTTGATTAACCACCTAAACCAACAGTAACAAAGCCAGAAACCCATCCAACCAATGCCAATGACGAGAATGAGATGCAAATGTATCTAGAATTCTCATAAATCTTACCTTATTGTACTCATAACGGCATAACTCACTACCCTAACTAATTCTACTCCACAAAGCTATCACATTTCAACGCAATCAGATCTAAAGAACCAAACTTGAACCAAAAAAGGCACCACTTCAAGTTCTTCTATTAGATCCAAATCATCTTTTACCAAAAAAATCACAAAGTAAAGACATATACCCATTAAAAACCAGTGCAAAAAGAACAGAACCCAGAACTCAAAAACAGAAAACATAACTAAAAACCAAACCTTTAACAAAAATGAACACAAACTTTAAAAAAAAAAAAAAAGAAACTATTTTTTTTTACAAAAAAAAAAAAGCAAGTAAATACCTCAGAGAAGAGAAACCCTTTTGTGGGTAGAGAGAGAGGTGAACAGGATAGTGATTGACAGCATCACCAATAAGAAAACGCTTTTGTTGCATCATAAAAAATAGATTCAAGTCTGCTTCGACAAACTTGAAAGAAAGAAGAACAGGAGGAGTCGAGAGAGAGAGAAAGAGCGCTTGAAATGGGCGAGTGGCAGTGTTGTCGCGGGTTTGAAAGAGTTTGTTCTGTGGGTGTTTTAGTTTTGGTTGGGTGTCTCTCTCTGACAGCGACGAGAGATCAGAGAGAAAAGAAAAAGGAGAAATCGGTGTTCGACATTTTGAGTTAGAGAGAGAGAGAGACAGGAGAGCTACGAAATCTCCGATTTTATTTCAAAAAACAAAAACAAAATCTCTGATTTGGTTTGTAAAACGAGGTGAGTGGTTCATCTTCTATATTGTAAAAAATTGGGGTATAAATGGAATAAAAAGACATGATCTTATGAATGTCTCTCCATCCACTACAAAGCAAAGGAATTTAAAGCACCACTTCCTTGTTGCCCCCCTCACCGTAAGCCCATATGATACCCAATCCATTCTTCAAATGAGAACAACACTTGGGATAAAAATGCGGCTTAATTTTCCTAATCAAAACATGTTTGGTTGCATTCATAAAATGTACTTTTCTTATATAGAAAACAATATTTTGTTTGGTATTTTTTAATTATTATAATTAATTTAAAATTTGAGTGTTGATATATTTTAAATCTAGAAAATCAATGATGCAGGCGTAAGAGGTAAATTATTGGATCCATATAATTATATTTTATTTGGTGTTAATTTTTTTTTTTAACAAAAAAGAGAAAATAACTAATTAACTACTTATAGATGGGTTTTACTGGAATAACTGAAAAAAAAAACTAATATTTTGGACATTTTAGTTATCATTCTAAAATAGTATTTCTATTTTTTAACAATAGAATACAAATAGAAACTCTATTATTAAGCTTTTAATTCATATTTAAACTTAGTTACTATTGTCCAATGCGGTTATATGATAACAAACACTTTCAACCTAACAATTTTCCTAGCTCGAGTTATTCATATGATATTAAAAACAAAATCATAATTAGTTATTGTACATTTAACTCTAGAGCTAAATGGAGTACACGTCTTTTTTCATGTTTGTGATGAGAATTTAAATGCGTGTTGATATTTACACCCACGTCTTTAGTATGTTCATCTCATTCCATTAAGTACAATATGAAAATAAAGAACATGGGACTACAAAATTTGAGCATTTTTTTTACTCTGGCTTTCAACATGTGTAAACAAAATATATCAAAGATTCCCTTCGTCGGTAAGGAGCATCAATGTCAAAAAGATAGACCTACAAGGTATAGGCCAAGATATTTATATGTGTGAAATGAAAAGGGTGGTTTCTTTTAATATAACTAGACTCGATTAATGATAGGGATATTTGTTTAAGTAATGCTAAGTTTTTTAAATATTTTATTTAAATTTATTCTCAAACGATGTGGTATATGAGTTATCAAAATCTTATAATCATGAGATAATATAATAATCAATAGAATATTGACAACTCATATATCACATCATTTAAATATAAATTTAAATATATTATTTGAAAAACTTAGTATCACTCTATTTGTTTAGGTTGTTTTAAAAGGGAAACAAAAGCACCCTCACAACAAGTTTTTTTATTTTTGTTACTTCTTTTTGTTGGAAGGTTACACAAGTCAAGGACCCTAACAACACATTTTTCCATTTATGTTATTCTTTTTGTTGAAATGTTACATAAGTCAAGCAATCATATCTTAAGCGAACAAACTACAATTTAACCTACTGATTTGAAAATAATTACAAGAGAAATCAAAGTTTGCTAGTAATTACAATTCAGTCTACTGTCGTTAGGGATTCTTCGTTAAAGTTAACTAAGATGGGGGTAAAAATTATCTTTTGATATTATTTTTAATTTTCTTTAATAAAAAAAAACCCCATCCTCTCTCTCTCTAACCCAGATCATCTCTCTCCTGTTCTTTTTCTTCTTCTTCATCTTTCTTCATCTTTCTCCTCTTCTTCTTCTTCTTCTTTGAACCCAAATTCATCTACTCTTTGCCTTCTTCTTCGTCTTCTCTTCTCCTGTTCTGCTCTTTTTTCTTTTTCTTCTTCTTCTCTTCCCTTCTTTTTCTTTTTAATCTGGGTTTAAATCGAACCTAGGAACCTAGATGAAATTTGGGTTCATTTCAAACCCAGATTGAAATATGGGTTCATTTTAGAACCCATATCTCATCTGAATCAATTTGATGATGATTTGTTTTTGGTTTGATTTGATGTTGGGTTAGCTTTTGGTTTGATTTTCAGATAATTTCATGATGATTTTTTAGGTTGATGATGGTTTTTAGAAGATTTTTAGTGATAGGTAGATGATGATTTTGAAGGTTGATGATTGGTGATGGGTCGATGATAATTTTGAGGCGGATGATGGTTTTCAAGGGATTTTTGGTGATAAATTGGTTGTTGATAATGTTGATGATGATCTATTGATTTGTTGATGATTTTCTAGACGGGGAAGAAAAAGATTTGGATCGGCAATGTTGAAGGTTTTTTTTTTATTTTTTTTTTTATTTTTTTTTAGGTTTTAAAGATCCAATTTCCATCTATCTGATGAGATGGATGGTAGAAATTCAATTTGAAGATTAGATTTTTTTTTTTAATTTTTTTTCTAATTAAATGAAAACTTTAATTATTTTTTAACTTTTTTTGAAAAATAATTAGAAGGTGAGGGCATTTTGATCTTTTCATCTGTCAATAGTTAACTCTAACGGAATTTTTTAACAGCAGTTGGCTAAATTATAACTAACAGCAAACTTTGACTCCACCTATAATTATTTTCAAACCAATAGACTAAATTATAATTTGCTCTATCTTAAGCAGATTTTCTACCATGATAAATGATCATATCTAATACAGATTTTCTAACATAATTAATAGTATCTCAATAGATTTTCTAACATATATAATCTTTATGTGAAGAACATACCACTTGGTCAATTTCTTCTTATGTATATTTAATTTTTTTAGCTACATAAAATTGAGTATTAATGTAAGTATAAATTGTTTAATTGAGTTTTAAAATATTAATACTGTATGTGTAGAGAGACATAAGGTTGTTTATTAATATATTAAAAGAAATAATATATAAATTGTTTTATAAGGTTTTGAAACGTTGTATTTAAAAATTAAAATGATGACATGGATTATACATATACTGTACTTCACCTGCCAAATTATTTAAATACAAATTTAACTTAATAATTGGGATAATCTAGCGTTGTTCATTAACAAAATGCCACAACCAATTTCCTAGTTTACATTAATTCATTGATTTGGTTCCGACTATTTTACCATTTTGTATGCTTTAACTAAAATAATAGATTGGAGACGCTCCTTCCCTGCAAACAGACATGTGTTGACGCATGTACAGTGAGGGGTTTGGTTTCTTGTGAAATTTTGAATACTTTTTCTTTGGTCATACATGTTAGGCTTCTGTTGTGTGTTAACAAACGTCCAAACCCAACCCTCTCGCACCCTTATCTCATTGCAATAAAGGTTGTGTTTTAAACGGCTTTAAGACAAAAACTCTACAAATATAGACAAACGTGTTGAAAAAAGAGTGAGAAAAAGCAATTTGGAAAAGCACTCTAAATTCTAGTCCTCTAAGCCCTAGGTAGGGAAAATATGAATAATGGCATGTGAGAAGCACTTGGCAAGCACGAAGAAAAAAGAAAAATAAAAGAAAATAACAAATGGACTACGTTGATAAGTTTCTAAGGGTGGAAGTAGACAATTAAATACTATCGTTTTTGTCCGAATTAAAAATGCTTAGGGGTAAGAAGATTATGACCTAGTTGTACATAGAATAGGGTCAACATTTGGAATGAGAATACTTTCTCGAGTTGGGATGGAAAATGACAATTTCCCATCAACTATTAATTATTCAATACTCTTTCAACACGTCCAGACCCAACTCTCTCTCACTTTCTCTCATATCAGTGAATAAAGGTTGTGTAGTTAAGTGCTTTAAGGTACAGGGACTTCCACAATTTCTATATCTCACATGAGTTCCATAATTTTCTATTATTAAATATTCTATATATCAAAAAGATTAAAAAAAAAAAAATTGTTGAATGAAGTTCATTCTAATGAAATCATGGAACCTTTCACACCGTCCTAGAGGGGAGATGATGATAAGGACTGATGGTAATAAAGCAAAGCTGAGGCCAAAGGAACAAAAGCGAAAGTAAGAAGCAACGCAGAAAAAGAAAAATCACATTCTTATTTCGTGCTTATCAATATTTAATTCTAAATTCTGTCAAAAAAAATATTTGATTCTAAATTATAATTTTTTTTAAGTAAAATCTAGTTAAAAGAAAATTTTAATAGAGGAATATTAAATACTTCAATTAAAAGGCTGTTTTTTTTTTTTTTTTTTTTGCTTTTGTGTGAAAAGAGTGTAAATTTATATATGTTTATATGAAAGTTCAATTAAAAGTTTGCATAACTATGAAGATGTTATATGAATGAAACTATCAATCATTTTGTTAAACATTAAATATAATGAAAATTCTTTTTACATTATCATTTTCCAAATATACCTTTTATTACTAACATACAATATATTTTCATTGCAATCAAGTTTTTCCCTGCTGAGCATGCACCAATAGAGAATCAGAATGCTATTATTGAAAATTGATGGTTTGGCTCTTCTCCAAACTGCGTGGACTCCACTTCTCCTATGTGCTTAACAACCTCACCAGCCTCTCACTCTCATGAATTGTACCAACCACTCTCACTCTCATTTTGCTTCTTCAAATGAATACTTTTATTCATATTATGTGTTTCGTAGAAGTAATTCCAACTTTGGTTTTATTTTTACCAGTTTTTTGAATTATAACAAATGACAGTACAGTAATATTGCAAAGCAATCAATAATGCGAGGTTGAATAATGTAATACTTGCTAATAAATACAGTTAACCTTTTTTGCACAACTTTTTTGTTCGCAGGAAATACTAGGTGGATTCCACTAGCAATCACGCTTAGCCTACGTTTGATGGTTGCTCTGTTTGAGTAAAGATTCTCTGTCAATATTTGTGTTAATCTTTTTATGAGAGAATTAATTTTAAGTAATGTATGAGAGAAAAAATATGAAACAATAATGATCATCCACTATTTTCTATGCTGATATGTCATTAGATTATCAAAAGATTAATTAAAAAATATATATAATAGAAAATTTGTACTCTGCTCAGAATTGGCTTAAGCCAAAATTAGGTCCACATGCATATTTTAATATCTTTTATTTTGTTAATTATTTATAATATTAAAAGAAATTAAAGAATAATTTAATATATTTTACTAAAAAATTTTTAAAAGTTAATATTTTTAATATTAATTAAAAAATATTTATTTATTCATTAAAAAATTTCTTTTTATTTGTTATTTATTTTATGAATTTATGATTAATCTAAATATTGATATTATGGATGTTTTTAATATATGTGTGTGTGACTCTCTATCGTCCATCTCATAAATAAGTTTTTATTAATTTATAATTTTTTTAATTATAAAATAATATTTGATATTAAAAAGCTTGGGGTTAAAGGATGTCTTTTTACCTTTTATCTACTTTTTCTGTCAACTGAGTAATGGTTGTGGGATTTTAAATAAAAACGAACAGTAGATAATAAAACAAGATATTTTCTTAGGGTTTTTTTTTTTTTTTTTTAGATTTTTCCAAGATTTTATTACACATATCATAGATAAAATTCTTAGACAATTTACTTTTCTTTATTTATAGTAGCTATTAAATATAATATGGAACTAATGGACATGGGACGACCACATTTAAGCATTCTTTTTATATTAACTTTGACTTTCAACAACGTGTGTAAACAAATATATCAAAGATTCCCTTCTCTAGCAAGGAGCATCAATGTCAAAAAATAGACCCATAAGTATAGGCCAAGATGCAGAAAGGAGGGGTGGCTCGATGGTGTAAGTCCACCTCTTACCAAGCCTTAAGTGTTTGGTTCAAACGCACCTCCCACTTGATATATGAGTAATTTTCTCAAGCTATATAAATCGTACTCTCTCATTTATGAGAGTAAATATCCGAACCGTATTTTAGAATCATATTTTAGTTGGTCCTAACAATATTCTGACTCGATACCAGTAAATATATATATTTTCTCAAGCTATGTGGATCATCCTCTCCCATTTATGAGAGTAGATATCCGAATCGTACTTTAGAGTTCTATCTCAATTGATCTCGATAGTATTCTGACTCAATGTCAATATATATATATATATATATAGGTCAAGATATTGAAAAGGGTGGTTTCTGCTAGTGTCCCCATATAGCTGGACTCGACTATGCTTAGAAAAAATTAATGGATAATCCCAAAAATCTCATTATAGTTTGTAAAAATGTTCATTTTATCACTATGGTTTCATTTGTCCAAAATCCTCCACCACCCCCCCTCTCTCCCCTCTCCCACCCCCTCCCTCCCCTCTCCCACCCCCCTCCCTCCTCCTCCACCCCCCCCCCTCCCCCCCCCCCCCCCTCCCCCCCCCCCCCCCCTCACGATGTTAAAAAATTAACAAAAAATGACTATTTTATCTCATATAACTTCATCATTAATTTGTGACCATCGAAAGTATTTTCATCATTTCACACGCCTTCAGGGGTATTTTGAATGTTTTTACTAATGTAAAGGAAGATTTTGGATAAAAATGAAATTATATATGGTAAAATTAATATTTTTATAAATTATAATGGATTTTTTGGGATTTATCCCAAAAATAAATAAATAAGACTAGACTTAGACTAATGATAGGGATAATTGTTCAGGTTGTTTTAAAAGGGTAAACAAAAGCACCCTAACAACACGTTTTACTATTTATGTTTTTCTTTGTTGGAAAGTTACACTGGTCAAGACTCCAACAACACGTTTTTCCATTTATGGTATTCTTTTTGTCTTTGCATCCAATCTTCGTCTTTAATTCTTTTGTGTATTGTTCTTAGTCCCCATTAGAGCAACTCCAATGTAGCATCATTTTAAGAGAAATCACCAATTTGATATGTAAATACAATCCAATGTATCATCAATTTATAAATTTCGAGGCAAAATTTGGTGCATTAGCTACAATGATACATCAAATTTGGTGTGATTCTATAGCTAACAGCAAATGGGTTATTGAGCAACGTGCTCTTCTTTTTCTTTTTCAAAATTCCAACAATGCCCCCATTGTAATACTAACAACAACATATGTTCTATTTGTATTCTTTATCACATTTCATATATTTTTATAATTTAATTAATAATTAGAAACAAAAATTAAATTATTATAAAAAATATATACCATTGAAAATATTTCATTGAGATCTTTAAAATAGTATAATATTGAATATGTTTTAAAGTTTTTAATATATGTTTTAAATAATATATTAATGTAAAATGAAATAAATTGTTTAATGTATATAAAAATTTATTATTTCAATATTTACTTGATAAAAAAGATAATATTTTTAATACAAAAATTCAATAATGTAATCAAAAGCAATAACATTAACATTACCATAACGTTAAATTAAAAATACATGATTAAAAAAAACAACAACAACAACAATAACGTAACTTAAAAATAAAATATTTGACAAAAATACTTCTAAAAAATCATTTAGAAATTTGGAAGGTTATCTCCACTTCCTCTAGAACCAGTAAAATATTGGTAAAATACATTGGATGATCTGCTTGCTCCTCTGAAATTGTTGAAGTGACTGAAAAATTATGTGAGTATTTAATAATTTTTTCATATATTGTGAGTAATTATTTGAAGATAAGATATTATAGCAAACAAATTAATTAATATTGATTAAAGAATTATGTATAAAATATTATTTAAAGATAGGGATATTATGGAAAACTCCCCTGAAAAGCAAAATAATCGAAAATTACACCCGATTTTCATTTTATTAGGTAAACCGCCTCTTGCTGTTTAAAAAAATCAACTAGTGTTAACATTAAAGGGTAAAATGGTAATTTAATAAAATAATTAAAATGAAAAAAATTATAAAAAACTTTTTAAAAAATTAATATCAGAAAAAAAATTCTTATCATCATTCTAATTTACCAATTCAACACATCAATCCAAAATCCTAAACATAAAAACACATTACCAACATCATGCAATCAACATCACAAATAGCAATCCCAAAATACCAAAACAATCTAAAAACATCAAAATCCAATCAACAAAAAACAACTCAAAAAAAAAAAAAAAACCACAATCAACCCAATCAAATCGAACCCATAAATGGGTTCCAATGGAACCCAGATCTAGGTTCCATTGGAACCTAGATCTGGGTTTGATTCGAGCCCAGAGAAGAAGAATAGCAGAAGAAGAAGAATAAGAAGAAGACGAGCAGAAGAAGAAAAATAAGAGCAAAAGAAGAAGAATCAAACCCTGAGAAGAACGAGAGCAGAAGAAGAAGAAGAAGAGCAAAAGAAGAAGAAAAAGAAGAAGATAAGCAGAAGCAGAAGAAGAAGAAGAGATAGTGGAGAGAGAAATAGATTTTGTGTGAAGAATTTTTTTTTTAAAAATATGTTATTTTTTATTTAATATTTTAATTAATTAATAATTTAAAAGATATTTTAGTAATTTCGTAAGTTTGAAGGGTATAAGAGGAATTTTATAGGATATGATAAGGGAATTTTGGTCATTTCACTATTTCGGATGAAAAATGTTAACATTTTAGATGGAAAGTTAACGACGGGGGGCGGTTCACCTAATAAAATGAAAATCGGGTGTACTTTTCGATTATTTTACTTTTCGGGGGGGTTTTTCATAATATCCTTTTAAAGATATCATTTACATTAATTTGGTATAAAATACATTGGAGTGAAACAAAATTTGATGTAAAAAAGATTTGATGTTGACATCAAAATGATGTAAAAAAATTTGATATTGATACTAAAATGATATAAAATTTGATATTTGATATAAAATTTGATATCATAGATTTGGAAATGGTCTTCAAACAAAGATGCTTTAATCAAAAGACTTTCTATCCTCTCTTTTTATTTCAAGCTATCCACGTAACATATGCATACACACAGAGAAACTGGTTCAATAATGGATGCTATAATAACGTGACAGTGAAAGATACACATTGAAAATTTCATGTATCTACTTTTCCTGTTTGTTTGATAAATAAAAGTGGGCCAGAACTTTAACCAAAAAAAATAAGGAAAGGGCCCTGTACGTGCATTTCATTTGAAGGAGACCCTTTAAGGACGGTCTACATGTATTTCGACATAGGTGAGGCCATGATAACTAGTCTGGTAAAAGATAGCACCCCATAATTATGGTCACTACACCGTATACGAGAAGTAACATAGCTCTGGATGCCCTGTTAAAATCGAGTTTAGGGTGCTTAATAAGCCTCCATGTTTTTCCTGTTAAAATTTAATTTAATGTACATGGAGGTAGTCTGAGTGCTTGCCGACTAATGCTTGTCATATTCATTTGTTAATAAGTAGCTCATTTATTGGATCAACGGGCCCTTCCGAATACTAAATAAAGGAAAATAAACAATTATAAGGAAACGGAAAACAGAAAAGGTTGGCAGTTGAATATTGTAAAATGTCTCTATCCACTATAAAGCAAAGGAGTTAAAGCACCACTTCCTTATTCATGCCATGTTGCCCTCTTCACCGTAAGCCCATATGATGCCCAATCCTTTCCTCAAGTGAGAGCAACACTTAGGTGGTGTTTGACACTATTTTTTAAAATTGTTTTTCATTTTTAAAAACGAAAAACGCTTAAAAATGTTTGTCAATTATTTCAAAAATATGTTTTCGGAAATGAAATATATATTTTCAAAAATATACAATAAAACTTAAGGTAAAAGTAAAAAATAATTTTTTTTTTTCGTTTTCTATCATTTTCAAAAATCTTTTTTTTTTTTTTTTACAGTAAAATTCAAAAAAGTAAAAATACTCATCTCTAACAATCATATCGTCATTTTTAAAAAGGGTTTTCATCCAAATATATTTTCAGTTTTTATTTATTTTTAAAAAATGTACTAAACAACTTTTTATCATTTTCGTTTTCAAAATATATTTTCAAAAATGTTACCAAATATATTATCATTTTTTAAAACATTAATTCTAAAACATGTTTTTCTTTTGGGGAAACTTCATTTTAGTCCCTGAGATTTTCGAAAATATCAAATTTTTAAACATCTATTGGAAACAGCTCTTTTAATACTTAACTTTTCCAAAACTCTTCAAAATAGTTTAAATTGTCAGTCAATTGACAGTCAAATCAAACAAAAAAATTAAAAAGACTTAATTACCCTCAACAGTCAAAATGACCGTTTTGCCCTTAATAAAATCAAAATATTACATATTTTTTTAACCAATAAAAAGTTGACACATATTTTTGTAAATGATTATTATTATTTTTTTTTAAATTAAACAATAATTAAAAAAAAATAAAAACCCTAAATATGAAAACTAGATCACCATCCATCAAACTCATCTCTCTCACCTCCATCTCACTTTCCCTCACTGTCTACTTCCGGAGTCGCCTCCATTGTCGTCGACGAGCCCAACAACCGCCGTCAAGAACCCATAAGCTACAGCAACCTCCATCTCTCTCTTTCTCTCTCATTCCTTCAATTTTTTTTTTTTTTTGTGATGTTGTGGATCTGGTTCTGAGTTCGATCGAACCCAGAAACCTGGTTCCTTGGTTCGCATCGAACCTAGAAACCTGGGTTGCTGGGTTCTATCGAACCCAGAAACCTGGGTTTTGGGTTTGCATTGAACCCAAAAACCTGGTTCCTGGGTTTGACGAACCCAAAACCCAGAACCAGAGTGGTTATGGGTTCGACAAATCCAAAACCCAGAACCACAAATTTTTTTTTTTGCTCTTAATATTGATGATGATTTTTTTGTTGAGGGAGATGATGCCGATGATGTTGTGATGTTGTTGATGATGTTGTGGAATTGTTGATGATGTTGAATACTATGGGAGATGATGTTGATGAACTGGGTTGGGTTGATTGGCTTGATATGTTGAAGATAATGGAGATCCACTAGATTAATGAACTGGTTGGAACTAGTTTGATGGTGGAGATGGAGATGTGTTGAAGATAGTGGAAATCCACCAGATTAATTCTCCACCGTCCATCCATCATGGATGGATGATGGTTGGTGGAGATCCAATATCTTTTTTTTTTTTCAATTTTTTTATAAAATTAATTTGAAATATATAATAAATTATTTAAATTAATTTTTTTAATGTTTAAAATCTTAGTCATCCACGTGTCATGATCTTAGTATTTCATATGAAAAGACCATCTTACCCTTCTCATTTAAGTTTTCTATTGCCGTTGACCGTTAGTTGACTAACAGTTTAGACTTTTTTAAAGAGTTTTGGAAAAGTTAGAGATTAAAATAGCTGTTTCCAATAAATGTTTAAAAATTTGATATTTTCGAAAATCTCAGGGACTAAAATGAAGTTTTTCCTTTTCTTTTTTAAAATATTTTTCAAAAATATCATTTTAAAAATGTATTCAAATGCGCCCTAAGTTTCAGTTTTATACCAATGAATTGTTTGTTTTTTTTTTTTTTTCACTTAGCACTTAACAGTGTCGAATTAGATCAATTAAGTGATTTTTGTTTTTTTTTTTAAGTAGTCAAATAATTTAAAACCATCCAAATAAATAAAATAGTGTATATAAGTTATGTGGATGAATTAAATAATGATATCAAGCAATTCAGAATTTCTGATTAGTGACAGTATTAGCACTGCTTGATTGATAAAGAAAATCTGTTATTAATCAATTTCCAACAATCATATGATTTTGTTATAAAAAAAGAAAAAACAATCATATGATTTTCTTTAACGATATATTAGTGTCATCATGCACTCATTTCCATTAATGATCACCTTTTAAATTTTTTTACTAACATCCGCTTTACTTTTAGTTATGGCTTATGCGTTTCAATTAATTAGATCACTTGCGTAACTATTTTTTTCATCAATATCTTGGTATTATTGGTAATTAATTGAATGTGAAATGGCCAATATTAATTACAAAGTGAGCACATAACAACAAAAATCAAATCTGTGGAAAATCCACCTCGGTCTTGTTATATAAATGATCATTTAGCTAATAAAAATGCAATGAACTGATTAATATACATAAGAAGGATTTGATTTTTTTTTTCTTTTTTGGTTTGAATTTACTAAAACCCTACTAGAAGATTGTTGTTGCTTATATTGGGATAGGCTTGAGAATCAGTGAAGTTAAGCGATCTTGAGTGACACCAATGGATGTTCCTATACCATCTCCATGTTGGAAAATGCATTGAGCAGTTCTAGCCATGTTTAAGCACATTTTCACCATTGACTTTGGGAGATAAGTCTTCTCGATTTTGATCTTGTTTATTTCCTTCCACGAATTCCTAATTAAACCTTTTGTGCTATCTATTGCTTCTTCTTCTGATATGCCCTCTTCATTCATGTAGCATTGAATAGATTTCGCTACATCACCTCTCTTTATCTCAGCCTGTAAAAAGTAACACAAATAATTAAATCAATATACATCAAAATATTTCTCAAAAAAAAAAAAAAAAATCAAAATAGTAAACTTGATTTATATTCTTTAGAGATAAAAAGGAGTCTATAAGACTAGGTAGTCACCAAAGATGTGCCCAAATCATCGCTAAGTCTAGTAATAAGAGAAGACCAATAGATAAGGTCAGAGCCATTTTTGAAGCAGTCGAGAGAATTATTCAGGTCGCACCCTTCTAAATGCAGCAGATAAGCATGAACAACTGCTGCTGGACCCCCCACTGAAATGCACGCGTTTTCTAAGTACTCTTTGACTGTCGGTGTGTATCCTTCGCAAAACCATGCTGCTTCTACCATATATGAAGAACAAAGATTTGTCCACTACAAAAGAAAAAAAAAAATTATGTATCATTTAATCATGTAATATGCTCTACATAGTATTGTTATTAATCATGGAAATTAATTTATTTTCTCTTAAATGTTTTTCTACAACTGACTATCTTGAGGTTGAACTTTTTTGTTTGTTTTATAATTTTGATAGATTGTAATTAATTTACACATTTTTCAAAAGTTGAATTAGGTTACAAAACAATGCAAAATCTTTTTTTTTTTTTTTTTTCTGATGATCATCCCAAAGGTCCAAATCAAATTAATCACGAGGAAAACTAAAATGCTTTAATTTTCTAATGTGAGAGCTTCAAAGTCAAATTGGCACCGGCCAATTCGGAATATGATTAAAATAAATTGCAAATGTAGAAATTAAAAAGTAGAATTGGGGTATTAATAAAAAAAAAAATTAGAAGTGGGGTAGGAGGACGGTGGGTGGCCTCCTGGATAGGCTCACCTCACCTACTTTACAATAGTAGGTAACGCTCACCGGTTATAAAATGTGGTAATTTTTCAACTTATTTGTGAGTAGCTTTCTCCTGATTTTGAGAGTAGATTTTCAGATTGCTCACTAAGTAAACTCTATCAGTAGATCCCGATAGATATTTAATCTAATGTTATAAGCTGCAATATATATATATATATATATATATATATAAAGGTAGAAGTGGGATAACTTTGAATAAACCTCACCTTTCTTTGTTTTTTTCCCAACCGGTGAATAAACCTCATTTTCTTGTATGATTGTACCCAAAATAATAATAATAATAATAATGAAATGATATTCTAGTGCATCATATGATTCATGTCACATAGCTTACCTGTGTCCTAATGTTGGATATAACATTAAGGCCATGCTGTTTGAGAACATCATATGCCAAGTCATTTGCAAAATTAAACATGGCAAAATAGCAAATCTTCATATAATCTGGAAGGTTCTCCATGGCCCTGATGTCCCACCTAGTTTTGACATAAATCCATAAAAATCAAAAACGGAAATGATGTAGATTGGATGATTAAGGATTGGAGAAGATAAAAATTAGAGGAAAGGGGGGAAACTAAAGGGGAGAAGACAAGAGGAACAACAGAGGGAATAAATTTAGGAGAATTGAAAATCACTTTATCTCATGGTCATAGTCTGAAAAATAAATTGAAACTATGTCACTATTTATAGTGACCATAAGCAACAAAAAAGACACTAATTAACTTTCAAATATAAATATTCTAATGAAAATAAAAAATGTTAATCAATTAATGAATATATATGACAATTAACCAATTAACATCAAATCATGTCAATCAATCAATTAATAGAAATTAAAAATCCTATAAAATTACATCAAATTAAGGATCCTAATCAATTCTCTATTATTCTCCCGTACTAAAAAAAACTCAACTCCCATGAGTTCGAATTTAGGAAAGAGAATCCTCGATCCCAAGTCTCAGTGAAAGTTACGTTAGGTTTGTTCTTGATTAAAGAGAGTAGTTGGTCAGATTCCCTTTTTTCTTTTTTTATTGGGTTCTGGTGATGTGATCGATGATGATAACTTATGATTGTTGAAGGGACTATCTACAGTGGCCAAAAGCAACAAAAAAAGATAATAATCAACCTTTAAATATAAATATTCTAATGAAAATAAAAAATGTTAAATCAATCGATTAACATCAAATTATATCAATCAATCAATTTCGAAATTAAAGATCTTATAATGTTAAATTACATTAAAGACCCTAATCAATTCTCCATCACAAAATAAAAGAACTAGATGTGGGTAGGTTAGGTCAACGATCATATAACAAAAGTAATGCACATATAGCATAATTGATGTTGTTCTTTTTTTACCGATCGACTGCATCTGTAAATAGTTCCAGCTCATCTCGCGATCCATATACATCATACATGTCATCAATCGCAGTTAAAATGCATACAAATTTGGTAAGGCCTATCCTGCATTTTGAAAACTCCGGCTCAAAATTGATGTCCATTGCCCATAAATAATTCTCCACCAATCTGTCCCTGGAAAATCTTAGATTTTCTTTGAAGCCCAATTCGCTCCACCACCTTATAAATCAAGAAAAATTTTATTACAAGCAATTCTAAGTACTATATATAGCTCTTCCTGAAAAGCACTTGACAGTTTAAAAAAAAAAAAAACACTGACCTTGACAATTCCTTAAGTTCTTGCTGATGTATAGATTGTACCAAATTGTAATCCAGCTTGGCTAGCTCCAACAAAACCAAACTATTGTGATCATATGTCTTGTATAAATCAATGAAGTTTCGAGCTTCAACTCTTGGCATTCTCCAGTGCAAAGGAAGTTCTAGTGATTGTTGAACTTGCTCTGATACAATTTCACACTTGCATGATAATCTCTTAAGATGTTTTGTACAAAATCTTCTGGCTTCTTCCAAAACATCTTCTCCTTGAATTCCAAGAAATGAAGCTTCATATAAACTCAAAACCCCTTCTATGTCCCCTTTTATGTTGTCACTAAACCTCCCATCCTTGTCTCTGAATTTGTCAAACACATCTGTTTCATATCATATTTATCCAAAAGTGAGATATAAATATAAAAAACTGATCATGAGTTCACTTTTGAACTCCGAAGTATACTGTATACATACAAGTGATCAGCTATACAGATATTACCAGAACTGATTGAATGACCATGTTCTCGTAGAAGCCGAAACTTCAATGCGGTTGCATGGAGATCCCAACTGATAACATCATTTTTGTGAAGACTTAGTAGGGCCTCTTTTATTTCTTCTTCAAAATGGTAAGCCACTCCCAACCGCTGCATGGAGTCGATCAGCTTTAACATTTCACAACTTTTATCATCAGTTGATGCCAGCAACTTTCTAGCTTCTTGCTTCAACTCTTCTGATCTGTTGCCGCACAACTCGTACTACATGCAGTATATATACATATCAATGTAAGCTTAAATTCAATTTGCAAGAAAAGTAAACACTGTTATATTAGTAACCAACAGACACAAAAATCAAACCAATTATAGGGAAGGATTCGACAATAATATATAAACTCTCTATTTGTTTACTTGATAAGGAGTGTTGAACGACTCTATGAGTTCATGGTTCCAAATGGTAGGATGGTAATTAGCCGATCGCCGCTGCGTCAAGTTGTTCTTAGCAAAAATTGTTGAAGAGGGTAATCTTGATTGGCGGCCATTATTGCAAATGCTTCTTACTTCGAGCCGTTTTGGTGAGAATAATATTCTGGTTTTATCTAGTTTAACAAAAGTTGAGGATGCGAGAGAGGAAGATGTAACAAGCTCCATGGCCGATTTAGATATAATAAACAAACTAGATCAAAATTATAAGAAACGATAATCTTATTATTGGAGAGAGATTCCAATGGGAAGAGATCACATAACACTTACCCAAAAAAACACTCCATACTTAAGATATATAAAGGCACTTACATGTATGAATATACATTAGGAATTTGGATCCTCTGATCTAAGTTTTTTGTTGATTTAGTCTAACATCCTGAAACCTAAGCATGACAATAGATAGATGAGACATGATTATTTTTATATTTAGTTTTTCACTTATCAATCACGTGCTTTAAAAAAATTAGGAAAAATTTTCAAATAAAAAGAGTATTTGAATTTATATTCTAATCTAGAGGATGTTAACCAGTTAAAATTAAATTGGGGCATGATTGCTATATAGTAATTTTAAACATGCAAGTAGGAAAAACACTATTATATTTTAATATAATTCTTTTTGATTTTTTAATTGACATAAGTTAAACGTTTTGCAATGTTAAGAAGGTTATTATATTTGTACGTCGTATGAACATTATAATAATGGGTGGAGCCACCAGTTTTCTTTTTCTTTTTAAAGTCATGGAGCTTCATTCAGTCACTAGCTTTTCAAAAAGAAATCATTATAAAAATTAGAACTATTTATGAAAATTTTGTAAATTTATATTATCTTTGTTTTACTAGTTATTATATTTATATCGGCTAGTATGAAACATTAGAATTAGTGGCGCAGCCAATTAGCTTTTGATGTTTTCACTTACTGCTATCTGATGTGTTTGTATCCTTTTGATTTTCTAAATATTATTTTTAGAATGAGCCACCAAACACGTTTAAAATAAGGTTAAATAATACAGTTTTATTTTCATTTTTTTTTAAACAACAAATAAAAAATACTAACAAATACATCTTAAGAATTTGAATTATGGTTTGGGATTGTATATTTCAAAGGACTCTTACTTCTAAAAGAATTTTTATGACTATTTGGTTGGAACGTTTTAAAACCATTTTAATTATAATCTGACATTTCTACCACTTTCGCAAGAGTTTTGAATATGTTTGATTGAAATATTTTAAAATTTCTTCATATATATATATATATATCATCAGTAATTATGTTTTTATCTTTTATAATTTTCTCTTCACCTTTATCATAAGACATTATCTTAGAAGATTTTTAATTTATGTATGGATGTGTTTGTAATTTGACATAAATTTTTACTATCAAGTTACCTTTTGTTTTTTTAGGAAATATAATAGAAAAATGTTATATTAACTCATACGAATTAAATTTTTCATAAAGAAATATGTAAAGGCTTTGGACATGTAGTTAAAAGAAAAAACTAACTCAACTAACTCAACTTAAAAAATCTAACTCAACTAACTTAACTCAGCATATTTTTATTTTTTTATTTTTTTCTCTCATATTGTCTGTACGCAGAAGCTTAGTTGCTAACAACCAAGCAAAATAAAGATAACAGAACGGTTGACTAATGGGTCGCACGTTTAACACGCTACCAAAGAATGTTACTTTTTAGTTGATGATATTATTGAGAGGCCCACCAATAACAGGAAAATATCAATGATTGCTCGACTTTTTCCATTTTTTGATTTACCGACGCAGTGCACATCAGCATGTCCATACTACCATGTGCAAGTTAGTCATGTCGGCCTCGGTTCAGGTGGATGCGGTCGGCACCAGGAGCTTGTTCTGTTCTGTTTTTTTTCGATCGTGGCAAATTTGGGAAGAGAGCATTTAAAGTGATGTTAGGTTCATATATTTCTTAGGTTTGGCCGCACGTGCTTAAATTTATGTTTTACTTAAATTATTATCATATATATATATGATGTTATAGAAAATAATTCTAAATTTAATTGTAATTATAATACATTTAGTTTAATTAGAAGATAGAAAATGAAGATTTAATATATTTTTATAGATTAATAAAATTTCAAGTAATTATAAAAATCACATCAAACATTTCATATTTAGAAGAGACTAATTAAATAAAAAACATAATAAAAAGAAAGTTTCTTTACAACATATTATATATAAAAGGGAGACTATACATATAATTAACATCCATAATATTTAAAGCTTCTGTATGTATATCACAGTTTTTTGGATCTTAAGTTTCAAAAAGAGTGTTTAAAAGATCTAAAACAAAAGCCCAGATACCTAGTGTTAAAGGACATGCTTTACTCATGTACAAACAAAATGAAATGTTTTTCATCATCTTACCTTTTTTTTTTTTTTTGGTTTTTTTCTTTTCTTTTCTTTATTCTTTGGAGTTATGGTAGGCACACTTTAATCAAAAACATTGTTTCTAAACCCACCATTTATACTTGCTGTGTCAACAACCAACAGTAAGTTTTGACATCATGGATTGCAGCCACATTGAACATGTGTTTCATTTCTCCACTTTTTTGAAATGTAGAGACTTTGAGATGGATGAAAAATATCTTTGGGTCATGGAGTGTGGCAAAAGTTTCAATTCCCTAAATTCCCTCCTGTCATATCGTAATATATAGAATAATTTATACAATTTGATTCAAAATTATAAAAAGGAGTACAATAATCTGTTAATGGACTATAATTCATATTTGACAATAATTTAGTATTAACATGATGCTTGATTATATAATTATCTAATCTGAGAGTTATCATGTTATAGTTATTTCAAGCTTCTTCTCACAACCAATTGGGTAAACAATTAGTAAATTATTTTGCAAGGGTGGCAAATACCCAAACATTAAATAAGAAAGTAGAGCAACAGCAGGCTGAAAAGCCAAAGCAAAAGGCATCTACATCCCCTCTAAAACCAGCAAGCACATAACTCAAGCAAGAAGCAGTGAGAATGGCAATCTCTTTAAAGAAATGAGCATATTTCCATGAACCATAAGAGGTTGCTTCCGCTCATTCTATCACCAGAGATGAGTAATCCTTAGCTTTATTTTTTTTTAACTAATGCTTTCATGTCTAAAATACAGTTCATCGGTCCTTTCATAGTTACTAATGGGTATATTTGATGTAATTTCCTTTAGCTCTTTCCCTTGCATCAAACCTTAAAATGCAGTCAAGGGGAAAGAAATTATACACTCTACAGCAAAGGAGATGCCATAAATCCTCATGCTACTTTAGTTAAACATGTTTGCAATAAAAGAGAAGATGGCGCAACATGACTAAAGACTAACTTCCAAATTGCTCTTTCAAACTACCTTAAGAGAAGCTCTTGTGCGATCTTGTAAGAAGAACTTTCCAAGTTTCTTTAAATTGAATTTATCTACAGAACCTAATCAAGAACTACTGAAACCATAGTTTGTAATAATCAGCAGATCTTAAGGTTAATAATCTTTTACCTAGATACAGATGGCGTAGAGTAAAGAAAAAAAAAATTATGGCATAAATTGCATCCTTATTCAAGTAAAGGAGGGACAAGTTCGTGATATCTCCTAACATCGAAATAAGACATGACAAAATAAGCAAATGACTTGAGTTTATCCCAAGAAAGACCCAAGTCCTGATTACCATTTGTGAGAATATGATGATATGATGTATTATTATCATTCTCAATGATAGGGCAAATAAAGTAATAATAATGCATAAATTTTACCAACCCTTACCAAACAGATTCTAGCTTTTATAAACAACTCCATACCAACCAAACAAATTGACAATAAAGGAGACTCTGAAATTAGTATACTCATTGTATTGTGTAGTTCTAATAATTTTTTTATGATATTCTCTAGTTGTCTTGATGGTTAAGGTTTTTTACTTTTTTTTTTGGGTTTCCACATATATTTGTTTTGTCTTGATGGGTTTCCACATATATTTTTTACTCTTTTTATCAAAATAGACATATCTTCAAGTAAGATGCATTCGGTAAGGAACAATATTGAGAAATTTGTTTGCAATTTTGGCTTTTGGCAAATACAAGTGAAGGATATTCTAATCCAGTCTGGGTGGCACAAAGCGTTAAAGAGCAAGCCAACTCTTAAAGTAATGGCTTCAAATTAAGATTTCTCATTTTAGGTGATTTTCACTTGCTTCCTCTAGAAGGAAGTAAGGCTACAAGGTTTGACCGTTGCTGAGCACAGAATCAGTTAAGATAATTTAATCGTGAGAGCAAGAAAAGTAGTGAAGGTGCATTGCTTCAAACACTTTGCTTTAGGAGGCTCACCTCTTACAAGTAGTGGAGAACAACTAAATGGTTCTTGATGAGTTTAAAGGAGGTTTTAACGAGCCAAAAGAATTGCCACCTAGGAGGGACTATGATCACAAAATCTTACTGACGCTTGGAAGCGGTCCAGTTTGCATAAGGCCTTATCGGTATCCACATTGGTAAAATCTGAGAATGGGCTGGTATTTGACATGCTTGCTTCAAGCGACTATTATTAAACACACCACTAAAAGCTGTCCACCACGACTGGAGCCCAGCAGCAATCCGATCAGCTATGATAACCACACACTATCAAGCCAATATATCAAAGTTCAATGAAGTCAAAAGATGGGTTGGTGCCAATATATCAAAAGGATCAAATAAATTGTAAGCTAGTGGTTTGCGTAAGTATGTGTGTGTACAGTCGTATTATGTGAAGTGCAGTATGCAAAGAAATTAATCGTTCGTGAACTTAATTATTTGCTTTCAAAGTTTGTACAAGAAATTAATCAATACAATATCAAAAGAACTAATCTGTAGTTCAGAAAATGAGTTACTGCTCCATGGCTGATTGTGTGCCTAACACAACCAAAACAATGCAACAAACACCACCCCAGTTTGCACACTCATATCACTCATCAAAGTTGGGTGGTTCCCTTTAGAAATGTTTTTAACCGACTTAAAACTGAAATCCCTCAACAAAACAAAGAATTTAGGGTTCTTACTTTCTACTGACAAAACGGTAACGTATACCCGTAAACCCCAAATAACAAACCTCCTGGTGCTTACTGTCATATTAGTCACAGTGCATCTTAAAATTAGCCATATGTCAAAACAGTTGCCAAAATAACAGTGAGAGAATTGGAAAAATTGCACGAGTTTTATTTGTTCATTTGCAAAAAGCAACACTTTAATCTCATAGTTCTTTAAAATTCATCTGCCAAGGGGATTTTTGATACACCATTATGACTTCTGGTTTTATGGTGGATGGTGATTTCTTTTTTTAAGTCACTGTGGAATTCATTGAAAATTGAAAAGAATCAGCTGTTACGGATATTAACCAAACAATCTAACCTAAACATCTGAAAGATATAGAAACAAATTCCATCCATCCATATTTTGGAAGTTCCGTCCTCCCAAAATATAATCTTCAATTAGTGATCTCCATCCTTCGGCTCCAAAATGTTAAAAGATGTGAAGCCATTTAATTGGCCAAAAATAGAGGCAACGTTTGATTGGTTTAAACATTGACTAAAGTCATATGCTTAACAATGAAGAAACCTTATATATATTAAATTAATTAACCTAATAGTGAAGCATTTGTGTTCACCACCATTGTTATTGAATTGCTTCACCATTGATTGCCTATATAAAAGCATTGGGCATTAGTTGATTAAGCTTCCAATCTCAATTGAATTGAGAGCCTTCTCTTCTCCCTTTTATAGTTCTCTTCTAAAATTTTAGAGAGATGTTGTAATTTTATTGGTTTAATAAAATCTTTCTAGTCTTGATCCGTGAATGTTTCTCTCATAAATTTTACCACATAAATTTTGTGTCCACTATTTTTATATTTTATTACTTCTATTTTAGTATAAATTGTTATAACACAAAATGATATAAACCAACTCTCAAAATTTATAGAAGTGCATTTTAATAGGTATCTATATAGTAATGAGGTATCTTTTGCCAAATGAATGCTATAAGATGAAAATCATATGTCAACATAATCACTATTAATGATTTTATTCAGATCATCATTGTTATTTGTGTATTAAAACTACAAATCTCTTTTTAGCATCACCAACATATTTAACAAGCTTATAAGTAATAATATATGAGTTTCTTTTTCTAATCAGGAAAGGTAACTTAATTCCTAATTTACTAGTTGGGTTCACGAAATTTAACTTCCAAAAAATTTGTTAAACATTGAAATTCAGAAATCAGGAATCCAATTCTTTTTCCTTGATAGGATTTCTAATTGGTAAACATAAACCAAGTATAGCTTTTTCTTCTCTTATTATTATTTTTCAAACAAATTTTTTTCCTCTTATTGTAAGAATAACTTGTAATTTCCTCCCTTTATTATAAAAGCAATTGTCTATTGATTATGGGATTAGATATGAAGGTTGTCCAAGTAATGATTGATCTTCTTAATACTAGACAAACCTTCAACCTAGTGTCAATTTAAAAGAATAATAATAAATTTAAATCAAATTACAAATTAGTATAGTTTTATCTTATAAAAAAGACCAAAAAGTTATATAACAAGAAAAATCCATCTTTCTTTATAAACCTTCTATCAAATTATCGAAGCAAAGCCAAAAAACCGAAACAAAAAAATAAAAAACAAAAACAAAAAAAAAAATGGAAGATGTTACATTCATTAAAGGATTTACAATTACAGCACAATAATTGAAGCCACTTGGGCGTATAGCCAAATAAAAAGAAAACTCGCGTAGATAGCAATAGATAGCAGTTGGCGTCATTGGTTTAAGTGTCAACAGTCCCATGCCTTTGGTATGATTCTACATCTGATAATAACAAGCTCTCCCACCTATTTGTGTGAGTTGACCCTCCACCCTCGTATGGACCGTTTCCTCACCTCCGTGTGGGCACGTCCGTCCTATATGGAAGTAGCATCCCGAGCGCGCCACTAATATCTCCATCCCAGTTAGTTTCAATAATCTCCTAGATTAGTTCCCGTCTAAAAAATAAAAAAAATAAAAAAAAATCTCATGGTTTACAAACAAAAAAGTACAATAATTGAAGCTACTTGGGCTTATGATGTTACATTCATTACAGGATTTACAATTACAGCACAATAATTGAAGCCACCTGGGCTTATAGCCAAATAAAATGAAAAATCTCGTGGTATACAAACAAAAAAGTACAAGTACAAATTCATCAACACTATCAACCAACACAAGAAACTATAACTGACTAAAATCAATGTGTAATGTACATGAACCAGAGTGCATAAACCTGAATCTTTCATTTTCTATGGTGTTTTCATACATATTGTCGTGTTCTGTTGGACCCACAATTGAGCAATCCAACGGTGTCCACATTGACATCCTTGAGGACCTACAAATGCTGGAAAATGATTGTTTTAGGCGGTTCAAGTATCAAATATCTACAAAATTGGTCCAATGGTGTCCACTAGCCAAATGAAATATTTCCAATGTTTGAATATTACATATATACATACTTTTTTTTTCGATGTAGTTTGGGTATTACATAATTTGAACATTGCTTATAATGACTAAAAACTTGTGTTAAGAAAAAAAAATTTTAACCCTCGATGTATCAAAATTTTCAAAGAAAATTGATCCGGTCAGAGGAATTTTTTTTTTTTTTTTTTTTTTTTGAAAGAATAGTTTAGAAGGTAATTTAGCATTGAACGAAGTGTAATAAAAAATTAAACAAGTTAAAATTGATAATAAAATACCTTATCCGAGAGATGTCTTGAAAGAGAAACATGATTTCTCAGCTGAAATATTAATGATAAAATGTTTCCAGTCCAACTTTATGCAGTGAAATTGACAATAATATTTAGTAGGTTCAGTAAATCCGGATTTAAAGTGAAGAAGATCTTATTCCTGGCAGTCATCATCAGTTGAGAAAAAAAAAATGTAGAAAAAAGATAAGGCATGTTGAAGATAAGTGTAAAGCTGAAAGCACTAAGTCTATACCATTATTAATTTTAAAAAAAAAAAAAAGTCTATACCATTATTAAAGCAAAGTGAGTGGAAAGAAGACTACTGACTTCGTAGAAAAGCACACACAGTTTTATCGTAAACAAACAAAACTTTAAGATATTGAAAGTAGCCACAAGAATATGATTCTAAAGTCAGTAGCATCTTCACTTTGATTTGCCATGGGAATGTGATAAGAAATTTCCCAGAAAGACACATCAACTTCACACTAACATTTCCCAATTGAAAGAGGAATTAATTATGTTATATTTGCATCACATACCTTGCAATTTTTTGTCACTTCCCTTGTCCATCTCTAGCCCAAGGATGGAGCTCCGCATTCTGACATCACAGTATTCACTGTGTTGGCTATTGCTTTTGTCAATAGCTATCAACCATGCCATATCGGAACCTGAAGAATGCCGGACATATATTATCCACATGGACCACTCTCAAAAGCCGGCATCTTTCTCAACCCACGAGTCATGGCACCAGTCCATACTGAACTCACTGTCGTCTACAGATAATGACACAGAAATGCTGTTGTACTCGTACAACCATGTCATGCATGGTTTCAGTGCCAGGCTCACTCCCTCTCAACTATCTGCAATTGAGCGATCTTCAGCTCATCTTGCCACATATCCAGAGTCTTTTGGCAAGTTATTCACCACCTACAGCCCCAAGTTTCTTGGACTACAAGGTAAATCTGGCCTTTGGCCTGCTGCTTCATATGGTGAAGGTGTTATCATTGGAATTATTGATACAGGAATATGGCCAGAGAGTGAGAGTTTTAGTGGAGCGGGTATGTCACCGATACCAAGGAAATGGAATGGCATGTGTGAGAATGACACTACATTTAGCTCTTCTTCCTGCAATTGGAAGCTCATTGGGGCAAAATCTTTTAGCAAAGGGCTCCGAGCTGCAGGTTTAAAAATATCCAAGGAATACGACTTTGACTCTGCAAGAGACTTTTTTGGTCATGGCACTCACACTTCATCCACAGCTGCTGGTAACTATGTACTTGGTGCAAGTCACTTTGGATATGGGAAAGGCACAGCCCAAGGAATAGCGCCACGTGCACATGTCGCCATGTACAAGGTTGTTTGGGCAACAAGCACAGAGAAGTCTGCAGCAACTGATGTGCTTGCAGGGATGGATCAGGCAATCGCTGATAGGGTTGACATCATATCCTTATCTCTTGGTTTTGACCAGACTCCTTATTTTAAGGATGTGATTGCCATTGCTTCTCTTGCAGCAATAGAGAAAGGCATTTTTGTAGTATGCGCTGCAGGGAATGATGGAGATTACAACTCAACATACAATGGAGCACCTTGGATTGCAACAGTGGGAGCTGGCACGCTAGATCGAAGTTTCAATGCAATAATGACTCTAGAAAATGAGTTAACAGTTGAAGGTATTTCATACTTCCCAGAGAGCATTTACATTACAAATGTTTCTTTGTACCATGGCAAAGACAATGTAAGCAAAGCAGTGTGTAAGGCCTCAGCACTGGACAAAAATGAGGTCGCTGGAAAGATAGTCCTTTGTGATAGGAGCACTAATGTTTATCGCCAAATGATGGAGATTGAAAGGGTCGGTGCATATGCTGGAATCTTTCTGGCAAATCGATCAGATTTATATCCAAATGACTACTTCATTCCCAGTTTAATTTTGGACACTGCTTCTGAGATTTTGGTTAAAAGGTATGTGACAAAGGAGAGGAAAGCAAAGGTCAAGAATATGAGGTTTACATTGACTAAATTGGGCATGAAACCAGCACCTCAAGTGGCCTCCTTCTCTTCAAGAGGACCCGATCCAATCAACCCTGGTTTACTAAAGCCAGACATTCTAGCTCCAGGAGTTGATGTGCTGGCAGCAGTTACGCCTAATAGGCCATTCATCAAAATTGGCAACTACAAGTTGGTAACAGATTATGCTCTATACTCAGGAACATCAATGGCAACACCTCATGTTGCTGGATTAGCAGCTTTACTGAAAGCCATCCACAAGGAATGGAGCCCAGCAACCATTCGATCAGCTATAATGACCACAGCATACACCACAGACAACACTGGTTCTATTTTGAAAGATGAAAGGACAGGTCTTCCAGCCACGCCTATAGATTTTGGGGCAGGACATATTGACCCAAATAGAGCCATGGATCCTGGACTCATTTATGATATGGATGTTCAAGACTACATCGAATTCCTTTGTGGCCTACACTATGATGAAAAACAGATGAAAATCATCCTTCGACAAAGTCAATGGAATTGCAGTCAAGAACAGACTGACCTAAATTACCCTTCTTTTATGGCAATATTTACCAATGAAACAGTTAAGAATTTCAGCAGGGTTGTCACTAACGTAGGGGACACAGAAGCAACGTACCATGCAGAATTGAAGTTTCCTACAGGAATGAGAATTACAACAGAACCTAGCACTCTAACATTCACACAGAAACATCAAAAGCAGAGTTTTGTTTTGAGTATAGAAATTGACAATAAAGATCCCGGCATGGTCTATGGTTTTCTCAACTGGATTGATCAACATAATCACAAAGTATCAAGCCCCGTAGTGGCCATCAAAATCTAGCTAAACCTATTTATTATCACAAAATGGTTTGTGAAATGAATTTTCCATTTGTCTTTGTAATCATTATTATATGCATGAAGAGTTTATGTTGAAGTCATATTAAATATGGAGATCTCAAAAGGTGTATCCTGTACCACAAAATTGAGATGGTGAAATAAATCATAAGCTAATGCTTTATATACTGGTGTGCGCATGTAGGATGCAGTTTTCCAATGTCACGGAACACTAAAATTAGTTGACACATTCAAAATCAATTAGAATTCTGTCACAACCAAACAAAAACTGCAAAAAGAATCCATTTCCTTAAATAAGATTTTAAGAGAGAAAATAGTTATTGTTTCGAGCACAGTGTTAGCAATCAGGTCTGCCATGTTAATCCTCCTGCACGTATATAGACATTAAAAAAAAGTAACTAGACAAACCTTCAAATAACAATACTCAAAAAACGTAACTGCATTTTCACATTACTAGTATATGTAGAGTAAGAGTCTGCGCATAACTCAGAAACCAAATTTTTTTAAAAGAAAGTTTCATCTATCAAGCAACTAAACAACTAAGTGGATGATTGTCCAGAACCAAACTCCCAATAGAGGGAGAATAGACAACCATATATAACAGGGAGTGTGCTACCAAATTTTCAACTGAGGGAGGATAGTCCTTCCATTTCCAAAATTAATTGTGTAAGGAGAGAGCCAATTCAGCAAGACTAGGAGTAGTGACGTATAAGAACATTATCGACAGAGGTAGGTATAACTTATAATAAGAAATTATTTTATTTTAGATTTCAGTTTTTATTAATTTTTAAATAATGAACTTTTGTGGACTATTAGATTTAATTATAATATCAATAATTATCTCATTAATTTTTTAATTCTCAAACCATAAATTTTGTGGACCATTAAATTTAAATCTCATAATTAAAACCATCATCTGAAAAAAAAAAAAAAAAAAAAAAAAAAAAAAAAAAAAAGAATCCTACTATAAGGAAAGGATTTTCCCACACTTCGTAATTTAACGGAAAAATGTGAAACTTAAATGCAAAGAGGAGAAGGGAAAGTGCCCAATCACCTTGCTAGAAACAAATTATATTTAATTTTTTAAATAAGTTTTAATTTTTTTAATAAATTATATTTAATATGATAATAATCATATCATCATTTTTATTATTATGGAATAATTACTTTAATCCTGAAATTTATATTCTGCATTGTATTTTTGAATGAGAATTAATTGATTTCTTTACTGGAAGTTTGTTGTTCAATGGGGCGCACTTGTTACTCATCAACAATTCATAATACTAGATATGAAAGATTGCTAAAATTAACTTCAACTTGCCACTAAATCTAGATCATGGGATGTTTAAATTGGCTTACAAATCAATAAGAAAAGAGACAAACATAAATCTTAAAACGATAATGTTTTCGAAGAGAGGTTGTCCAATTGCATTTTTTCAAGAAGAACTTCAGCTTGGTCCCTATATTTTTGAAAAATTTCTCGTTTTTAAATACGAATCCGTTACGTTTATAATGTTTATGATCCCTTACGTTTCACAAACTCATCAAATTGATCCTTCTGATGTGATTTTTTACGGTTAACTTCAATAGAAAATTATAAAAAGACTGTTTTACCCTTCATATACACACGTTAAAATGACGTGTTTACCCTTGTAAAAAACTTAGAATTGCAAGTTGACTTAAATTCTTTATGAAAAAATATATATATTATTCAATTTTTATTTAATTTAAAAAAAAAAATCAACCAACATATTTTTGTGTCATCAATTAGTGTTAAAAAACAAAACTACCCTCACATGTGTAATATTTGACCATCTGTTAACTAAAAATAAGAACTGATTTGATGAGTTTTTGAAACGTAAGGGATTATGAACACTATAAACGAATTTGTATTTAAAAACGAGAAATTTTCTTAAAATATAAGAACCAAATTGAAGTTCTCCCTATTTTTTTATTATTTTATTTTCCTTTTCAGTTAACAGCATATTTACTAACAATAAACTTGTTATTGATTAAAATAGAAAATGGATACGTAATAACAATTAGTGCAGTTGACTAAGCACCTCTCCATCACATATACAGTTGAGAATTTAATTTCCCTCAGTAAATGTTAATAAATAGTAGTTTGGGTTGCTCTTTCGACTTTTTTAAAACTTTGATTTTGTAGATCGCTAGATTAGAATCTAGTGGTTGACTTTTACTCTAATAAGGTTATTGAATTTAATAAGGTAGTATGTTTTATTAAAACATATTATTTTAAAATGGAATGTAATATGACAATATATGGTTTATCAGTATCATCACTCTGCACATTGTTGTGGAAATTGTTGATGATACACCGTTTAGAGAAGTGGAGCAAACACTGCAATACTGTGTCGTAAAACTGCAACCATATTCTGGAAATTTGTTGGCAGGCAAAAACAGGAACAGCCTTATATTAGACGCAAAACAGTCACCAAAGCACACAAAAAGACTGCACAAAACAGTACAAAAACCTGCAGAAAAACAGCACAGAACTGACCCGAAATCTGCAAAGAAGTGTAGATGAATGGCTTCAAGGGGCAAACGAAAGTCGCCTCAGGCTATTCACCTCCACCGGTTCTGTGCAGTACTGAATTAACAAATACATCTCCAGGATACAATGAAGCGTTTATTTGTACATCATGTGCACTTGTGAGGACAAACCACAACACTATGGAATAGTTACTTGTCTAACTTTAACAATTTTTTATTTCCACAAAAAGGTAGAATTTGTTTAATATATTTTTTGATAAATAATATTAAGAGTTATTTTTATTTTTCTTCTTAACAATCAGTGAATCATCATTTTTCCCCTGATGATTTTAAAAAGGTCAAAAAACCCCTGAATTAGTGTTAACTTAAGTCAAAAGAAGCGATAAAAGGAAGTTTCTTGAATCAATAAGGGGAAAAATGACAATTCGTTAATCGCAAGGAGGGAATGAAAATAAGAAAAAGCAAAGAAAACAGAGGAGGAAGAAGGTTTAGGCACCTATATTTATAAATTTTCATAAGAACAAATAACTTATTACTAGCAAATGGACACATGGATAGGTACTTATTTTTAGATTTTCAGTTTAAAGACAATCTTTAGTACAAGTTATGTCTTTTTTATGTTCTTATTTTTAAAGAGAGAGCTTGATATTAATGGTTGGTGGTACAATCAATTTACAAGAACTCGGTACATAGATCAAACTGATATCTGTATTCTGTTTCCAATCACCAATAAGGCGTACCTTTTTTGCAGTTCCCAACGATGCCATCTTTCCAAGATATATAGGATAGCAAGCTTAGCAATCATGAAAACACCGAAGACGGTCCAACCGAAAGAGGCATATTTATACCACCTGGTAAATACATCTCCATTAGTTTCTTTCATTTGTTTCCCAATGTATTCAACTATATAATTCATGGAAAGGGAAGAAGAAACCATCGTGTGCCTTTCTATTCAACCTTGCCCATTTCCGGAGGTTTGCAATCAGCTCATCAATAGTTTTCGGTGATACATAAAAAGACCCCTTGTGAGGTTGCTGAACTCGAATTGTTCCAATATCATCTTTGACAGCCTAATAACAAATTGAAAGATCAAAAAAATAGAAGCAGTAGATAACTGAATATAATCATTGGCAAACATTTTTTATGACCTTAGAGATGTTGGCTTCCTATATACCAACAGAAAATTAGGGAAAGGAACGGAAATTATATGTAGGAAAACATTCAATAAATTACACTATTAGTTACAACGCTAGTTTGAAGCAAGCGGGAAACTTTTCCAATACACACTCTGACACAAAGGTTACTTCTGCAGCTGTAATGATTTAGAGTTTTGCCCAGCATTCAAAACATTACTATTTATGTCATATGCATTCTTCCTTTAATCAGTGCTCAGTGGCAAAGGCCCTAATACTGGTTCTCAGCCACATTTTCTTCTTTTTTGTCTTAATTTACCAGTTTCTTCATATGTAATTGGAAGCTCTAACCATTTTACTCAATTATCTTACAGTTTACGTCCGTACAGTGATTGATACATGAGGTATCACAAGCTGGTAATTCGCATACATCAGAGACAAAATTACTTACAAATTTCAAATTTTCAATCACTGAAACCAAGTCATACCTCGCCAACCACAGTCAAGGAAGTACCAGTTGGAAGTAGTCGTCAATTTGCTCGACGCCAAGCATCTAAAAATAGATATACCTATCAAACAAGCTGACCCAACTGTGAGTTTACTTCTTTAAAAGAAAAAAGTTGCAGAAGAGAAAAACCTTGAGGCCTTGCAGGTAGTCCAATGTTCCACGCACAAGTGATCTCCAGATTCTTCAAACACTTCACTTCCGACAGTTAATACAAAACCTGAGGCACTTCTGGCTCCCACCGCAAAAGCACAACCAGTCCAATAATCCTGATACAAGAAGACAATCAATTCAGCAGACTAGCCAAGAAACTAGCACGCACGTAAACAGCAAAAGGGAAATCGAGAGAGAGGGAGTGAGAGAGTCTTACTAGGTACCAAGGAAACTCTTTACTCATCAATAGCATTAGCGCAGAATCATTATGTTTCAGAAAGTTGTTCAGCCTGAACAACATGTAAACACAAATGTTTACATACAAATACATAAACAAAGCAGTATAAACAATATTTTTTTTTTTTTGAGGACAACAGTATAAACAATATTAAACAGTATAAACCTCACAAAACTGACAATCAGACACCAATATAGAAGAAAAATTCACTTCATAAACCTCACAAAACTGACAATCAGACATCGATTAACAACACAAAAATAAGCGAACAACCAAAATAAACATCCGATTTCACAAAAGCACGTAATCGACAACCGATAAACACAGTAACAAGCCAATAAACATCAAGCAACCACCAAAGCAGGCCATGCACATGGAAATGACAGATCTAAACTCTCAAAATGAACTAGTTATGCCTCCGATTTCGAAGCTGTGTTGCTCGATTTCGAAGCTATATCAACTGCACACAAAAAGGAAAGGTAGACAACATTAGAGAGTGAAAGCAAGGTTCGAAGGTAGAGAAACAAAGGAAACGATGATCGACGCCGATTGTCACTAGAAATGGAGGCGATCAGATGCGGCGGCTGTAGTGCACGCGCGGATAGTAGCAGAGTGCGCATCAGTGAAGTAGAGAGTACTAGAGAGAAAGCAACAGAAAAACGATGCGATGTATATATATATATATACAGATATATATATTGATATATATATAGAGCTGGGCCGGTTTTAGGTGTAAAGATTTGGGCTCTGACAATGGTGAATCATGTGTAAGATCAGTAATCAATTAACAATATAACATAGATTGATTCATGTTCAATATCAATGATTAACACCTCCTCTCTAATTACTGTTTAAGTCTATTTGTACTAGCTAAATTCATATGATCATTTTGTTAATATATATATATATATTGTTTTTATAATCAGGACCTTCTAATTTTAAAAAGTTAGAACAAACCAATCAAATTCATCAATTACATTTGAATTAAATACGAGAGATAATTTATTTTAGGAGAGAGAATGTAATGGATGAATTTGATTGATTTGTTTTAACTTTAAAAAGTTAGGAGGTCCTCATTATAAAAACACTAATATATAGTGTTTTTATAATCAAGACTCTTTATCTTTTTAAAGTTACGGAAAATCAATCAAATTCATTCATTCTATTTTGAATTAAATATGAGAAAGACTTTATTTTAGGAGAAATAATGAAATTAATGAATTTGATTGGTTTCCCTAACTTTTTAAACTTAGGAAATTCTGATTATAAAAGCACTATATATAATGAGAAATCAAATATTACAAAAATTTAACTTAAAAAAAAAATGTTATAAAACAAATATATATATATATGTAACGCATGATCGGGGATACAATTTTGACACAAATTTTCAACTATTAGATTGTAAAACAATTAATGGTGTAGATTTAATTTTTTTTTTTTTTTTTTTAGAAGAGGGGAGTTGTTGGAGAGATGTATTATGCCAAATTATTACATGTGCACTCATTTCTCTTTTCACTCATGTTCTTTTCTATTCTCTCTTTCATCTATTTATTTATTTTTTAATTGATGTTTTATTTGAGCTATTCGATCAATATATTTGTTTAAACATATACAATATAAATCTTATTTGAAAGTTCATGTTGAGATCTTCAAATTCATATATTATTTATATGATCTGGTTAACTAAATAGAGTGAAAGGATTAAATGAAAATTGAATTGAAAATTTTTTTATTTGATTTAAAGGTAAAAACAAAATAGGATGAATTGTACAAATTCAAAATTAAAATCTAATCTACACCATTTAATATTTTTCAATCCAACGGTTGAAAAATTGTGTCAAAATTAAATTTGTTTCCCGATCCTACCCCATATATATATATATATATTGTTTTTATAATCAATTCTAACTTTAAAATGTTAGGACGAACTAATCAAATTCATCTATTTCATTTAAATTAAATAGAAGAGAGAATACAATTGATGAATTTGATTGGTTCATTCTAACTTTTCTTGATTATAAAAACACTATATATATAATGAGAAATCAACTATTACAAAAAGTTAACTTTAAAAAAATGTTATAAAACAATATATAAGACCATTATTTTTTTTTTAAAATTTACGAATTTGTCATGTCGTAAAACAAATGTAGTAAAACCAAAAGTTCTTGTAGTGTTTTAGTATTGTTTTTGTTTAATGGTTTTAGTATCGTTAATTGATGGTTTGTCTAGTCTTCATGCTTAACTTGCAGGAGGATTAACATGGCAAACCTGATTGCTAACACTGTTCGAAACAATAACTATTTTCTCTCAAAAAATTTTATACAAGGAAATGGTTCTTTTTGCAGTTTTTGTTTGGTTGTGATAGAATTCCAATTGATTTTGAATGTGTCTACTAATATTAATGTTCCGTAACATTGGAAAACTACATCCTACATGCGCACACCGATATATAAAGCATTAGCTTATAATTTAGTTCACCATCTCAATTTTGTGGTACACTCCATATTTTAAATGATTTCAACATAAACCCTTCATGCAGATAATAATGATTAGAAAGATAAATGGAAAATTCATTTCACAAACCATTTGTGATAATGAATAGGATTTAGCTAGATTTTGATGGCCACTACGGGGCTTGATACTTTGTGATTATGTAGATCGATCCAACTGAGAAAATCATAGACCACACTCGGGTCTTCATTGTCAGTTTCCATACTCGAAATAAAACCCTGCTTTTCATACTTCTGTGTGAATTTTAAAGTAGTGGGTTCTATTGTAATTCTCATTGCTGTAGGAAACTTCGATTTTGTACCCGACTTCTTTTCCACTACGTTAGTGACAACTTTGCTGAATTTTTTAACTGTTTCATTAGTAAATATTATCATGAAAGAAAGGTTTTGAATGCAACTCTGTTGACTTCGTCGAATGAATGTTTTCATCTTTTTTTTTTTTTTTTTATTTCTATTTTTGTTTTTGTCATAGCATAGGCCACAAAGGAAATCGAAGTAATCTTGAACATCCATGTCATAAACAAGTCCAAGGTCCACATATGCGCGTATATATATATATATATATATGTAGGTTCTGGTGTGAAAATCTACAATAAGCTATTTTGTTCATATCAATAATTTTAAAATAAACACATATATAACATGCATGCACACACATACATGTGGACGCACACACAAAGAGAGATAAAAATATATATGGGTGTGTATATATACATATACATATATTCTAGTGTGAAAATCTAAAATAGGTCATTTTGCTCATATCAATAATATATATATATATATGTAACACACGTACACGTACGCATACACAAAGATAAATGGAAAACTTATTTCATCAACCATTTGTGATAGTGAATAGGATTGGGCTAGATTTTGATGGCCACTATGGGGTTTGATGTTTTGTGATTATGTTGATTGATCTAATTGAGAAAACCATAGAGCACATCCGGATCTTCATTGTCAATTTCTATATTCAAAACAAAACTCTGCTTGTGACGTTTCTGTGTGAATGTTAGAATGTTGGGTTCTATTGTAATTCACAGATATCACCATAAAAGAAGGGTAATTTAGGTCAGTTAAGAGGGCAACCCACATAGTTTGGGAAAACTCCCCACAAAATAAATGAGATGGGTGCACTTTGAACCCAACACATAAGCATGAATGAGGGGTTGTTTTTACCACTCCAACACCTCTATTTTGCGCTATATGAAACTTGTTTTTATCATATTTTAAGTGTAAAAACAATAATTTCATTAAGGAAAAAAAATGATATCACAAAATAAATACATATATATAGAAAAACAATTGATTAGAACTCATACTTTAACTATGGTTGCAAGCAGTGTTTCCTTTAATCATGTTTAAAAAAAGAGTAAATTCTAAATTACCACATAACTTTTGCATTAAAAAAACAAAAAAACACACCCCGATCTTTCAAAAATACACATTTTCCACCCTATCGTTACCCTTTCTATTTGAAAAGTTTACTTTGAACATTAAATGGCTTTGTTACCCCTTATTTAAACTTAACTTAATTAAAATTAAATAAATTAAATAAAAAATTTGTTCATCAAATCTTCATCATCTATCTTAAGATAAACGATAAAGATTAATTTAAAAAAAATATACAAAAATTTAAAAATATATAATAAATTTATTCATCAAATCTCTACCGTCCATCATAAAATAAACGATGGAGATTAATTTAAAAAAATCATTTTAAAAGTTTTTTCTCAATTTAAAAAAAAAAAAACATAAGGGTGGAAATCCAATCTACCTCACATCATCTTCAAACATATTTAGACCCAACATCATCAATAATCTACAATAACCCGAGCACATCATCAATCAATCCACTTTTAAAACCCAAAACATTTTCAAACATACACAAAAAATCATCAAAAAAATCTTCAAACATCCCAAAAATCATCAAACCCAGTGAGGGTACGATTCGAACCTAGATGTCTTGGTTCGAATCGAACCCAGATGTCTTGGTTCGAATCGAACCTAGATGTTTGGGTTCCAAAAGAAGAAGAAGAGAAAAAGAAGAAGAAAAGAAGAAGAACAGAAAAAAGAAAAGGAGGAGGAGGAGAAGAAAAAGAAGAAGAAGAAGGGATGAAAGAGAGTGGGTCAATACTTCGGGATTCGATGAAGAGGGTGATGATAGAGGTTTGGTGAAAAGAGAGAGAAAGAGGAGAGAGAGTCTATCAGCTTTAGAAATTTTTTATTTAAATTTTTAATTTAAATTTATTTTTTATTTTTTATTATCTTTTTATTTACCCTAAATGCTTCATTTACCATTTTACTCTAAATTCATTAACGGCAATGACGATTTTAAATGAAAATTCTATCAGCTGGGTGGACAAAGTGTATTTTCAAAAAGTTGAGGTATATGTATTTTTTTTTTTTTTTTTTTTTTTCTCTCTTTTGATCAAAAGTTGGGGGTAATTTAGAATTTACCCTTAAAAAAATAATGAAATTTTGATAAAGGTATTAACTTCATGTCCATTCAAAACATAAAGAATCGGCAGGGGAAAGTCGAGAAGTCAGAATCTCAAGTCTCAGTCTTACGTTGAAGACTTGAGAGATCACAAAATCTCTCTGTTGCAAATCATGTCTGCACTTTCCTTCACACCACATCTTCACTCTCACATAAACCCCAAGCTCACTCCAAAACCAAAACCGAAAGCAACGAAACCCAGAGTTTCACTCCAAACAACCGCCCCCCAAGCCTCTTTCTCAGACCCATTTGTGCTCCAACTAGCCGAGTCCCTCGAAGACTCTCTCCCGTCTTCTTCACAACCTTTGCCTCTCCGGAAACTCAGAGACCTCTCTTCGCAAACCCTCCTCTCAACCCCTTGGCCTTCTCGCAAAGATGAGTCTTTTCGCTTCACCGACACTTCCTTCATCAGAAACTCCCAACTTCAACCAATTTCTCACCCTTCTCAACCTCCAACTTCATTGGTTGTTTCAGATGATACCCAGTTCCCCAATCTCGTTTTTATTGATGGGTTTATCCAAAATTCGATGTCAAATTTGTGGAATTTGCCTGGTGGGGCCTATGTAGGTAGCTTGCTAGGTGTATCGGATAGTGTTATGAAAAGGGTATGTGATTTTGTAGGTGATTTTCAATGGGGTGACTTGTTTTGGTCTATTAATGGGATGGGAGCACCAGATTTGGGAGTTATTTATGTTCCGGCTGGATGTAGGTTAAAGAATCCAATTCATTTGAGGTATTTATCGATTGAGGGAGGCAATGAGGGATCCAAGAATTTACCAGTTTCGAATCCGAGAGTATTTGTATTGGTGGAGGAGGGTGGAGAGGTTGGTATTGTTGAGGAGTTTGTTGGTAGAGAGGAGAATGAGTGTTATTGGACGAATTCGGTTTTGGAGGTTGTAATTGGAGGAAGAGGAATAGTTAGGCATTCATATGTTCAGAGTCAGTCTCAGGGCGCTGCTCATATCAAGTGGACTTCTGTGAGGCAGGTAAATTCTTCAGAGCTTACATTTAGTTTTATTTGTTCTTACAAGAATAGAAAAGTAAGTTTAATGTACATGTTTATGGCTATGATTGCGGTCATTATTGTATTTAATTAAACATTGAATGTGAAACAGGTAGTTACAAGGTTTTATGTGGCTTATCTGTGCTTTAGTTTATTGGTTGTGTTGTATGCTGAGTGTTGACTTTGCAAGAAGCTCAAGGTAGGCGCTAGCTCTGATATTAGTTACATATGACATTGATCTGCCCCATTTCATTCATTAAAGAAAATTTAAAGCTTCTTTATTCACAAATTTCAAATCTGTTTCTACATAGTTTTCTTGTCATTTTCAGATGTTCTGTTCTTTTTCCCACCAGGGTTGTACTTGACTTTCTGTTCTGTAGAAATAGCATAGAAAGCCTGGTGTTTCTTATTTCTGATTAGTGTCTGTGCAAATTAGTTAACATATGCAATTCCATGCATGGCTGGGTGCCAGTTCACAGCGAGATGACTAGTTAAGTCATTGCCTGTTTCACTTCCAACTTTTAACACAACAAAATACCAATTAGGTTGATTGTTGATTGACTTTTGTAGTACAGTCTGATCAAAATACTCTATGATAGTGCAGTATTTAGCTCTTCTTTTGTTTTGTCTTAGCAATTTAGACCGTTGATTTTAGTCCTATTGAATCACTAGCTGCTCTCCTAAGTCTGGGGTTTGAAACATAAAGACAAAAGAAGTCATAATTAAACCAAATTTGTGGTTCATGTCGCGCATATTGAATGAGCCGAAACCCTGAAGAAGTGTCGTAGTAGAGCTAGCTAAGAAAAATAAATAAATAAATTGAAGAAAGCAAAGTCTATTTTGTAAAATTTGTGTATGTATGTAAGATGGAGTAAGTAGCTTCAGTTTTCATTTTCTATTTCAATAAAATTCAGAGTTAAGAGATAGTTAGCTATGCTATGTATCGGTTTAGGGGGGAAGGGGTAGTTATTTTGGATATTTTACTATTGAGCGGGTTCTTATACTTACAATCCTTTGTTAAATTCCTGTTTGTTTAAACATATTACTTCTTCTGTGTTTCTCCCTTTTTCTTCCTATGGACCTGGGCTGGAATGTAGTTCATGCTATCTCAATCTTATGTCTTTACTTACTGACTGTATAGTGGAGCCTTATCTTGTTTGGAAGCTTTAAAATTAATTACTCCTTGTCTCAGGTCCTCTTAGTCTCCGGTAATAGTTTCATTTTTGTGATTCTGGAAGAGCATAACTTGTTTTTCTGAATTTTCTGTTCTGCTGACACCCTCTCCTTCTGCCCCAATCCTCTGCTCCAAAAGAAGATTTGTTACTCCTTTTTATCGGATTTGTGTTATGTGGATGACGATAATATATGTGACATTTTACACTGATTCTAGAAGTCTGCCAGTTTCCTATTAAAAAAAAAAAAGAAAAAGAAGTCTGCCACACTGAACTGATCTATTGTTCATAGAGCTTGCACCTTTCGGATTAGTGGTGGTAGTATGTTGTTGGCATATTAGTTAGAATCACTGGCTTCATTTTGTTAGTTCAGGTGCCATTCACATTATTATTTGTAGATGGCAACTTGAATGTCCTCTTGGTCATGGCTTCTGTGCTTATTCTCCTTGTTTTGTAGCCTGTATGTGCTGTTGATTGAATTAATTGAGCAGCCATAGACTGACAAAGCTGAATTGATCATTTGTAGGAAACAGCTAGTACTTATGAGCTTGTAGAGGTAAGTACTGGTGGAAAATTGAGCAGGCACAATGTCCATGTTCAACAAATGGGCCCAGACACAGTAACAGAGTTATTGGCGTTTCATTTGTGTGTCACCGATCAAACACAAGATTTACATAGTAGGCTAGTCTTGGACCATCCACGAGGTTATTCTCGTCAACTTCACAAGTGCATCGTGGCTCATTCACAAGGACAAGCTGTTTTCGATGGGAACGTCAAGGTCAACAGGTAATTTTGTTGTATGTGGTTGTAATGGTTACCTGGTAATATCGATTGGATGGCATCTCCCACTTTATATTATCCACTTACAAAATGACATTGCTCATTGTTGGAGTCCCTTTGCAATTTTACCAGTGCTTAGCTCTCTTATATATGATTCCACACTTCTATCATGCAGATACGCACAGCAAACAGATGCTGGACAACTAACTAGGAGCCTCCTCCTTGAACCACGGGCAACCGTAAATGTCAAACCCAATCTTCAAATTATTGCCGATGATGTAAAGTGCTCTCACGGAGCTGCAATAAGTGACCTAGAAGAAAGCCAACTGTTCTACTTCCAAGCACGCGGAGTCGACTTAGAGACGGCTAGAAAGGCACTTGTGTTTTCCTTCGGAGCTGAAGTGATTGGACGGTTTCCTTGCCCATCTGTTAGAAAGCAAGTTGAGGGTCAAGTCAAAGAATTGTTGGAAACCAAAAAAGGAAGTTGATCATAGTGAGAGGGATCATAGATGTATACTCATTTTTGCTGTGTCATTGTTTATGAGAATAAATAATAATTGTAATTACTCGCTCAATTCGGTCTCAAAGTCAAATTAATGTTTCTTGTTTAGGCTCTTGTTGCCTTATATTGGTTAAACCATGCAAACAGAGAAAAGGAGAGAGACTTGTCTTGAAATGTGATTTGTATCAATGTGCATTTTTTCTCTTGTTTTAATACTACTTTGTTATCACCTAAAACAGTCAAATTTTGTCCATTTTTGACAGCCAAACGAATATAGTGACAATCAAAAGAACGATTTAACGAAAAAACACAGAATAAGTGAGATTAATTTTGTGTTTCTTAGTTATCAATCAAAATGAAATGGAATTAAGTTTTATTTCATTAAATAGTAATTCTATTCCTTGGGTTGTTTACAAATTAGGTAAAGGATTGCCAATTGCTAAATAAGCCCTAATATTAATATTATGATTTTTTTTAATACATTAATATTATGAATTACTGATTTCAAAAGGTGGGGAAAATGTTAAAAAGGGGCCTATATCCTGTTGAAGGTGTTGGCAGAGAGGAGAAACTGGGCTGCAGCTTCACCATGCGGTTTTTCTTTTACCCATCGCTATTTAAGAGATAAGGTCATTAAAATATCTATAGACGTCTCCTTCCAACTCTTCAAACTCTCGTGCTCATGGCTGCTGCTTCTCTCTCAACACCTCTTGATGTCCACCATTTTTGTATCTCACATTCGGATTCTAAGCGAATCATCTTCTTCACCAAACCATCCAGAAAATTCACCATTTCCTGTCACTCCTCAAAGGCTCCTCCAAATCTACCTGAATCTCCAGCCCTTAAAAACCCATCTTTGTCTGACCAACTCAAGCCTCTCTCCACAACCACACTCTCTCCAACCAAACCAGACCAAACCCATCTCTTATCCAAGCCTAAGTCCACATGGGTCAACCCCACCAAGCCTAAAAGGTCGGTGCTTTCTCTTCAAAGGCAGAAGCGCTCTCCTTACTCGTACAATCCTCAGCTTAGAGAGCTCAAACTCATTGCAAGAAAGCTCAACGACTGTGATGACACTGATGACGCTATCTCCCTCGCCTTGAACGAGATTCCATTCCAACCCACCAGAGAAAACGCTCTCCTCATACTCAACAGCCTTGAAGTTTTGGCCAAAGACTTATTTTTTCTTCAATTGGATCAAGACCAAGAACCTCTTTCCTACTAGACACTATATTCTATAACGTTACAATGAAGTCTCTGAGGTTTGGGAGGCAATTTCAGCTCCTTGAACAACTTGCTAATGAAATGGTAAGCAATGGAATTGAGCTTGATAACATTACTTATTCTACCATTATCACTTGTGCTAATAGATGCAATCTTTTTGATAAAGCTATAGATTGGTTTGAGAGAATGTATAAAACTGGTCTAATGCCTGATGAGGTTACATATTCTGCTGCTTTAGACGTCTATGCCAAGTCTGGTAAAGTGGAGCAAGTGTTGAGTTTGTATGAGAGAGGGGTGGCTAGTGGGTGGAAACCTGATGCCATCACGTTTTCTGTGTTGGGGAAGATGTTTGGTGAAGCAGGGGATTATGATGGTATTAGGTATGTTTTGCAAGAAATGAAAACTTTAGGTGTGCAGCCTAATGTGGTTGTGTACAATACATTGTTGGAGGCAATGGGGAAGGCAGGTAAGCCTGGTTTGGCGCGTAGTTTGTTTGAGGAAATGGTGGATTCAGGTTTAACCCCTGATGAGAAAACGTTAACTGCTCTTATTAAGATTTATGGCAAGGCTAGGTGGGCTAACGATGCTTTAGAATTATGGGAGAGGATGAGAGCGAATAAGTGGCCGATGGATTTCATTTTGTATAATACTTTGTTGAATATGTGTGCAGATATTGGATTGGTGGAGGAGGCAGAGAGGCTTTTTGAGGACATGAAGCAATCAGAGCGTTGTAAGCCTGATAGTTATAGCTATACAGCAATGCTGAATATATATGGGAGTGGAGGGAATGTTGATAAAGCAATGGATGTGTTTGAAGAGATGTCTGAGCTAGGGGTTGCCATCAATGTTATGGGATGTACTTGTTTAGTTCAGTGCTTGGGGAAAGCCAGGAGAATTGATGATTTGGTTGGAGTGTTTTCTGTTTCGGTTAAACGTGGAGTTAAACCGGATGATAGGCTTTGTGGTTGCCTGTTGTCTGTTGTCGCTCTGTGTGAGACAAGCGTGGATGTGGACAAGGTTGTTGCTTGTTTGCAGCAAGCTAATCCAAAGTTGGTTGCCCTTCTGAAATTGATCCAAGACGAGAAAACAGGCTTTGACACCTTTAAGGAGGAGTTTAAGAGTGTCATCAGGGACACTTCAGTTGATGCCCGAAGACCCTTTTGCAATTGCATGATTGACATTTGTCGAAACAGAAATCTTAAGGAGAGAGCGCACGAGCTGCTCTATCTAGGAACATTGTACGGATTGTACCCTGGTTTACATAACAAAAACGTAGACGAATGGATTCTGGATGTGCGTTCAATGTCGATTGGTGCAGCACACACTGCACTTGAAGAATGGATGGTAACTTTGGCCAAAATTGTTGAACGTGAAGAGGTACTACCAGAGTTATTTTTGGCTCAAACTGGTACAGGAACTCACAAGTTCTCACAAGGTTTGGCCACATCATTTGCTTCTCACGTCAACAAAATTGCTGCACCATTTAGTCCAAGTGAAGATAAAGCTGGTTGTTTTGTGGCAACCAGAGATGATATAGTTTCATGGGTACAATCAAGAATACCTTCTTCTGTCATCGCATAGTCGGTCACTTCCAATTATAATTGCATTGCAATGTCTGAGTGTTGATACTTGAAATTGTAATTTGCTCCCACTAGTTAATGAAAAGTCCGTTATATTTCCAACAAGCCATTACCAGTTCAATATTAGTGAGTATGAGATACAATCGTTTTCGGAAGAAACTTGTTTGTCCATCAGTTGATGACCAAATCTTTGTTTCTTTTCCCATATTTTCATTTCCATTCACGCTGAATTCTGTGGCACAACTATAGTTTTTTTCTTTAGAAAAAAAAAACACGGCACAGTATATTCTCACAGTAGAACTTGTGAATGGTTGTAAGTAGACAATGGGAATGTTGGTACTATGCTAGTTCAATATTAATTACAGTACAGTTATGCCACAAGTTTCTTCTTTATCATTTTTAGAAAGCACAAGTTTCTAATCTTTAATTTGTAAAATTTCAAGTACTTCTAGTATTTTCCTGGATGGTTGTATGCTAGTTAGTATAGTACTTGACCCAGAGAATAAATTTATACATAAACAAGAGAATCTGAATGGGTAATTTCATTTTCTACATACGAGGATCTCAAAAGGAAATTCCAACTTTGTAAACCGCATCGGTGGAAACCCACCATCAAAATTACAGATGCTCACTTTTTGACTAGGAAATGCTCATGTTCACTAAGTATAACTGTACCCACCCCCACCATATTACAAACTATTTCCTTTTTCTTTTTCCATTTTTTTTCTTTTTTTTTTTTTTTTTTCGAAGGCGCCTGAGAATGCAAAGAACCTCCACCTACACAAAATTTCTAAGAAATACAAAAGTCTAAAAGAAAAGGTGAAAGCAAAAAAAAAAGTCTCCCCTTTTTTTCTTTTTCTTTTCTGTCCCTAAAGAGCATTACCCAGCAACCCATTTGCACATTCCCATTTTTCTTTATATCCTGAACTGAATTTTTCAGGCATCTACTCAATTACCTAACTTAGTCTGCCAAAGTCATTTGAACTTTCCCTCCCCTATCAATTGTATGTTTTGCTGTAAGACCCAAAAACACTTATCGAACCCATGAAAAATGGATCAGCATCAAAATTTCTACACCTTTTACTACTAGTCACTAATTTTATGATTTCAAATGTACTTTCCTGATGACTTCCAAATTCTTCCTTCAAGCGATACCACCATGACAGTGACATCATCATGGTACTTTCTACGATCTCCTTGAGGGATGTCCAGTAATTCATGGAAATCCATTCCTGCAACAACAGATTCTAAGTAGGATCACCATACCACAAATGACAACAATCAATTAAAAAAAAAATGGAGACGGCAGGTTAACCTGAATCAATGCACTAATTTGTTAGTCTCGTTCTGTTTTAAGTATTAAGAACACAACTCATATTATTAAACATTCTAATCCAGAAGAAACTGCTATATTTATGCCAGAGCACGAACACTGACAAAGAGCTGGGTATTGACACTCTTTGTATTTTATACCAAGCAAGAAAAACCAAGTATGTGCTAACTTTTATAGTTTAATCTCAAAACTACTTAACAATATTTGCATGAGCAGCAGAAAATCAGAATATTAAGTAATTAAGTATGCAAGAGAATAAAGTGTTTACCGGCTTTCTTAGCTGCATGGAAAAGAAGCTCCTCTATCAGGTGCTGTGCAGGGTCACCATCTGGAAACTTCTCCATGAAACTCTCAACGTGAGAAACCACTTCCTGATTGCTGAGATACTGATACAAGCCATCGGATGAGAGGACTAAAAATTGATCTCTTGGGCCGAGTCTATGGTGACAAAGAGAAGGTGAACAGGATATATATGGAGCAGTACCAATATACTCATTCCGAAACACTTCCAATAATACATCATTCCACTTAGGCTGCACCAAGATGCCATCAAATTGTTAATCAAATTATTATTTTTTTTTTGGGGATAAACAGTAAAAAACATTTAATTTACGACCATAAAACCGATTAATTTAAAAATACAACATGTAGGATATATTCCTTCAATATATTTTGTATTGTTGCTTACGTTGGCTTTACGAGTGAGCAATTTGTGAACTTATAATGCTATGATTGTGTCACATGACATATGGCACACAAAAGAAATGATAAGGGCTGAGCCAAAACTGAAACTGAGAAACACGAAAAAGGAAACCAAAATTCTGATATTCCTGCTGTACTTTCGCCCCAAAAAAAAGAGAAAGAAGGGGGAGTAAATGGTGTGAAATTAGGCTTTTTGTGAAGATAGCATATAAAACAACACAAAGAAGACAAACAAGCGTATTCTATAAAGCATATATCTAGAAAGAATTCAAGGAAAATGCATGTGAAAATTTACTTTCGTCTCATTAGAAGTTTGTAATCCTTTTTCTTTTTCTCTTAAAACAGTCATGATACGATACAAAATGGATGATGCGTCTTACCGATATGTACAACAAAGTGATTTACATTAATCATGATGAATATACAATCTTTGTTAGAAATTAACATGATAACTACTTAATAACAAAATACTTTGTATCACCGTGATGCAAACTTCAATAAAACCAGTTATACTATTTATCAAGCAAATTTACTTCAAATTGGAGATC